>OZ016501.1:2967039-3409539 GCA_963966595.1 Physocephala rufipes | reverse complement strand
TAGTCCACAGAGTTAATGAGTCGATTAATGCACTTAAAGTAGTTAAATTAATAAATATAAATAACGCAATCTAGTAAAATCTATCCCTTATTATCCTTATCCTTTCGCCTTGCAGGTGGAAGAACTGCAATTAAGATCAAGCGCTGTGGACGCTATGGATCCAACACCACTTGAATCAATATCCGGCAGTCTTCTAAGTGCCTCTCAGCTCCACAATCCCTACAATATTGGTTCAGACGATTTTGATCTTAATAAAATCGAAAGCGTAAATAAGCAGGAAATTGACTTAGGCGTTTTCAAGGCTTCCTTTGAAAGTGACGTAGAAGACGAGGATGCTTCCAATTAAGGATAGCTGATTTCACTAGACACTATTAGCTTTGAAATGCATTACTTCCGATTTGTGATGGTCCAACTATTTGTCGCGAAATTTAGACAATGCCGCTTAAAATATTCGTTCCAACAGGTAATCTGCGATATGCAATGTAAATAGCGTACAAATCATTTTAATAAAAGGCAGTCTCAAAACTAACAAGAAATGTTGCTATTGTTAAAATATTGAGTTCGAATGCAAAATTTATTTAAGACAATAACTCTAACCAGGTGTCATAAATTAAAGCCTTCAATGTGACATATTCTAAATATTTTGATTCGATGAAAGCCTATCTTAAAATAATTTGAAAATTTAAAATTTTAGTACACAATAGGCAAAATTAATATTAAAGGCTGCCGCTGGAGATCGATTGATTGACTTCAATTTAAAACAATGCACACCTTTCAAATTCGAATTTGGTAATTTATGCCGATCTACATTTCATACTTTATTAACTTACATCTTTCATTATTATTATGTTTTATTGGTAAAATAATTCTACTAAAGCTAATGCTTTAATCCTACATATTCCCCCAAAAATCCGCTTTTCCAACGATGACATCGGAAGACGTTCATTCTGTCGCTGATGACGAGCTACCCGAACTTTTCCTTCGTTTCCTCTTTGGCGCAGATGTTTCTTCGTCAGTGGAATCCGTTGAAGCCGAATCGGAATCTGAATCAGAACCGGAACTCCCTGATTCCGAGCCTGAGGACGATGATGAGTCAGATGAATCTTCGTCACTATCACTAGAACCACTTCCTGAATCCTGTGACGCAGAACTTGTACCAGAATTGGAATCATCTGAATCTGATGAATCACCGGAGGATGAAGAATTTGTTTCATGTTTGTCACGTTTTCTTTTGTCATGATTAATATTCAAAGCATTAACATCATGTTGGTTGGTGGTTCCCAAAGCCGGATTAGTAGAATTCATCCGGTTCGAAAGGTTTTTATTTAACTGCTTTGTCCGTGAGGTGCGATGAACATATTTACGTTTTTCCTTACATTCGTAGGACCAATGACCAAATTCTAGACATTTTTGGCAACGGACCCCATTTGGAAATGCAGCTGCTAGTTTCGCATTCCTGCGCATAACAACGAAGAAATAAATATGAAATTATTCTATTCTATATTTAATACACAAATACATAAATTGATATGTGTAATTAGCCGCATATTTTATGGTATTCAATTTTCCTCGTAAAGTATTGATTTACTTACCTTTTTTTTAGTGACAATTTCCGAGCCGCCAAACCCACCAGCGTCATTATATAGACCTGCCTCAATCGCTGTCTCGAAAGAATTTTGTCTGTTTTTATTATACTCTACGCTTCGAAATTGACAAAATGCTTTCAAAAAACTTATGGAAATTATTCTGTTTGACAATTGTAAATTGAGTATTATCTATTATTATGCTCACTGAAAACTTTATTCTGACTACTACTGGCTAACAATTTTTTGGAGAAATATAACTACAATATTATTAGAATATGCACTCGTCACAATGCCAAATGATGTCAAATAACTCGTTAAAGTGCAAATATGTGAAAAATTCCCAATATGCACCGAATTCACAATAAATAATTGGCGTGGTGTAATTTTTAGTAGGAATTTACTTGTGTTCCGAATATTCGGCTTTAATGTTTTTTATGCTGTTTTTTATTTAAAAAAATTTTTGTAGAACGCTTATGCACTTGCGTTCTTTGAAAGACATTGGTGGGTCAAAATATATCTCACAGTAACTACGTATACGCAATAGTCCAGTTAGTCTAGGCTTACGTTGATGGGACGTAGCGTCCGTACGTCGGCGGTGCGGAGAGGCGATTAGTAAAGCAGTCAAAAGTGATAAATACCATTCGGAGCAAAGTCAAATCAATTTATTTGTTGTAATACATGTTTGGAAAACCATCTCGCTCTATTCCATACATTTTATATGGGAAGCAAAAAGAGCAGAGATAGTTGTTTAAAATACAGCCGTAGCATGACGGAGAGAAACCACAATTCAGTAGGTTCCGACGTCCGTCAACGTCTTAAATTGTCGTTTCCATTGTTCTTGGTAAGGTAGGTTGAATCGGCAGTCACGTTACATTACGTTACGGCTAGACTAATTCAACCATAAGATAGGTTGAAGCGGCCGTCACGTTACGTTAAGCTACGGCTAGACTAATTGAACCATAAGTAAACTTTGACAACCGTCTTAGCCACCAATAAACATTTGATCATTGAATTATGTGAAAGCTCCAAACTGCAAAACTATTTTTTTAGAATCCAACTTATCTCCATTGCTTTTATTGAATGTTTTTCTTTATGATGGGAGTTTTTCGATGGATAAAAATTATTGCCTTCGGTTATTGACTGCCAAGTGGCTGCAATTATAAAGTGGTTAATTATCAACCGTACCTCCGATTATAGTTTTAATTCCCCTCAATATTATTGTGTAGTAGTGTGCAAATTACATATGACAACTGAAGCTGAATTTAAAAAGCATATGGTGGAATGTGCGATAATGTCTCATTTAAGTATATGGAGCGAAGTGTTTATGATACCGTGAAGTCCCGTTGATACATTTTTCGTTGTGACTAAATTTAAATGAATGTTTCCATGACATCAAAAATAATAAACCATCGCCATCAATTCAAGGATGTGTATCGCAAGAAATGCATCGCATTTTAATAAGAACGAGTTAGTTTAAAGATTATTTCAGAAAATGGGTTTCTTACAACTATTCCACATTTTCTATTTATATTTGCGCCCATTCCTCAAATGGTTTCTGCATACATTCACTCGCCTTTGTGAATTACAAAGGCTATGTTATGGCGCTCAAGCGGGTGCGAATCGTTCCAAACAGATTGAAGAATCTTTGCACCTTTCGAAGAATCCAACAATAAAAAATCTTCTGCGAGATTTGGATGAATGTATTGAGTATTGTAACGACGATGAATTCAAGCAGCTTCCGAATCGTGCAACTGCTATAGTGATTCGTGAGAAGCATATCAAGCCTCGGTGTCATCCAGATTTTCCTGGTCTCTTCAGAGAGTGCGTTATGCATATTTGGGGCTACAAACGTTTGATGGTAACTATAGAACAATTGCGTTCTGAACAGTATGATACAGAGAACTTAGACCATGAACAGAAATTACTTAATCTGTGGAGACTTTTAATGCCAGACGAGCCACTCGACGGCAGAATAACGAAGCAATGGCAAAGCATTGGTTTCCAAGTAAATTGTAATTATTCACAGCGTATATCAAAAAGTACACATTTTTCTTGTAGGGTGATGATCCTAAAACGGATTTTCGTGGTATGGGCCTATTGGGACTTGAGAATCTTTTATATTTTGCCACGAAATATAATGATGCGGCTAAGCATGTCCTGTTGCATTCTATGCATCCTACTTTTGGATACACATTCGCTATCGTCGGAATAAATCTGACCTCAATGGCATATCGTATGGTTCAATCCGGTTTTGCTAAATCACATTTTTATAATGTCTCCAATGCTTCTAAGCAGCCATTGACGATAACAGATTTTCACAAATTTTATAGTTATTTATTATTCGAATTTGATCATTACTGGATGCTTTCCGAACCAAAGAGCATAATGGATTTTCGCGAAATTTATCAAAGTTTTGAGGAAACGGTTTTAGAAATTCTAGAGAATGATGAAACACTTTTAAAAACAAATCTTGTCGTTGAAGAATTGTAGTCGGTTAAACAGATATCCTTAATTATTGTTACTTTGAAATATGGCGAAATTAGTAAATGGTTTTACCAACTAGAATTAATAATTCATACTGGTTTCATGTCTTGTATTATTTCATGAATTATAGGAAAATGTATATTGTTAACGGGTGATGCTAAAAAAGATTACGTGTATAATTAAAGTGATAATTATACAACTCACTAATAAATTAATTTCAAGTCATAATAATCGTTCATTAAATTAAAATTTGTAGAAATTGGGAGGCACGTACGGTACCTTACATTTTTTGTGTAACACCATAAAATATGTACCGCCACATTTTATTTCTTATTAATTATACATTATGACTATTATAAATACTAGAGTAATTATGAAGTCTATCAATTCCAGTACATTGATTCGCTAGTAAATTAATTTAAGGTATATTATCGACTTCATCACGATATCTTTAATCATCACTGGAATCTGGAACACTTAGCGTTGGGGTACTCACACGCTCCCATGGACTAGTCACCAAACCGTGACGAGAAACTGTAGCCGGTGTAGAATCGCCTGCTGCTTGCCATTTAGACTCCTTGCCTAAGAAAGGCTGACTTCGCGTTAGAGAAATAATGCCACCAGGTATTTGCTCCAAGCGATGCTCATGGTAAGCTAAATATTTCTTGAGTTTCGCAATGCGTTGGTTCTCACCGTCTAGTGCACTCCTAACTTTTTCTTCTATTTTTATGAGAGCATCTTTTTCCCTGTTTAATTTTCTGGTAAGGGCTGGCAATGTTTGGTAATGATATTTGAAGCGGTGTGCATCCTGTTCAACTTGGAACTTAACTACCCTTTGAAAGCTGCGAATTAACTGCAATGAATCTCCGAAATAAGTGGCCATATTCATTGGCATGTCCTTGCAAATCATTGTTGGTTTGTATTGTCTACCACAGACGGGACATATTCTATCTAGGCAGGATTTACACAAAACATGTTCGCAAGATGAGAAATAAAACTGCAGCGTAGCGTCCGGCCGATTTCGTTGAAGGCATTTATTGCAAAAAAATTCATACATTTCTGTAGTTGTGGCAAAGACAATTGTAATTACCGAACAATTATATAAACAGATTTTCAAATTTAAAAGACTGACTAACTGTTTCTAATTTAAAATTTTTTTTAGATTTTAAATTTTTTTAGATTTTCTAATTTAAAAGACTGACTGACTAGCCATTGACTAACTGTTCTTACTAGGTGTAAATTTCAGAAAATCGTGTGGATGAGGCTCTCCATATTTGACTGTAATTGTGTCGTTAAATTTGAAAACATTTTAAAGTCACTGTGTAAACTTATTGTTGTTTCTGTTCATAACAAGTAGAAGCAGAAAAAATCTTCGATCCTGAAGAAAAACAGCAATAAATTTGAAATGTAACGGAATAATAGTTGAATCGCAAATGAACTTTTTTACGGCGAAATATCTAATAAAAGACATGTGAAATTTAAGATTTCTGTCATTCAAAATTGTTTTCTCCTTTTCCTTACTCTTAAGAAATCATCATTGCTATTGCTGACATTTTCTCCTGCAACCCAATGTTTACAGATTTGTGAGAGACGATTGGTCTCTGTTCTTAGTGTTAAAACTTTGCAATCATGACTCATGAGGCACGAGATCCATGTGAAACAGTAAAACAAACGTATTTATTACTTTATTTCGTTCTTTCTTCAAGGTCAAACTTTTACGCCATTGCGGGTTGAATAATAAAAACCAAAAGCATGACTCATTAAATACAAACTTTCCTTGTATCATTTTTGTGACGTCATCAGTTATTGGCATCTCGTGTCTAACAGTCCGTCAATGGAGGCTCAGCATTGGGGATCAAAAGAGTCTGTTCAGCTAAACGTATTAGAGAACACATCTTTTACCATAAAGTAGAAATAACATAGAAAACAAAGAATTCCTCCACCAGTATTAAGCGACGGGTCATTCGTTTCGCCAATTAAAAAAGTGGTCAGACACTTTTTTATATGGTATTTTGGTCTCACTAAGTACATAATTTACTTTGTACGTAACCCAAATGCAAAATTATACATTGCTCATGATTGCGAAAAACGAAAGTGTGCATTTTAAGCATTATGAATACTTCTAATTTCTTATTAATGCTTCGAAGATCTCCGAAGAATCTCAATTTGATTCAATGCACACAGGCTCCACGCGAACGGGAACAAAATTTCCCAAGCGAAGTATGATGTTTCTGAAACAGCTTTGGTGAATTGCATACATATGTCTCTTTTGCATTTGTTTCTGGTGGCCTATCCCTTTTCCTCTGCTTTTGGTGAGGAATCAAGTACAGCATTTTTATGGTTTTAGCAATAAATTAACCATCTGTTATAAAGCTAAATTACTCTATCCATCGTTCTTACAACTAAACCTTTTCCAAATCGGAAATTGCTGCATAATTTATAACATATCATTCCCAACTGCAAACAAAAATTTCGGCGCAATGAAAACCGTTATATATTGTTTTTAATTTTATTTAGATTTATTGTTATATATTCTAAGTAAATATATTATAAATGCAGAGTAATGAGTTTAGTCTTCGATATTGTCAAGCATAAGTTAGAATAATGAAGTAAACTTCCAATCCAAAACCAAGCAGTCAGTTTAAATCTTTGAACTATACGTAAATAAGACAATAAAGACACATTTAAACAAAATAAGTGTAGCTATGAGCCACTTTGACAATACCATAAATAATTAAAACTAATAAATTCGTTTACATTAAACTTAGAATTCTCTTAAAAATAATTAGAATTGAAATGAGTTGGTTTAGCGTTTATGGAATGCGTTTCATATGAGTCAATAGAAGTTATGAGGAAATTATATTTCCTTAAAAGCATTATAATAGGATATTATTATATCGATAGAAGCAGAATTCAATTATCCCTTACCAATTTTCATATAGAGATAAATACAGAATCCAATACTCTTTTGTGCTATAGGTATCATTATATAATATTTTAACGATAAAATTTCACTTCAGCCTCAACGCAATCTTTCATTAGTTCATCCAATTCTTCATTCGGAGTTGGATGCTCTTCAAAGTAACTATTAACTTCTTCCACACAAGATATCTCTAAACGCTTAAGATCTTCAACAGCGTTTGGCTTACGCTGCGAATGTAGTTTATGCAATAAAGTCACAGTATCGTCGGCAGGGACTCTTGTTAATGGTGAAATTTTTGGAGATGGTGCAAAGACGAAAGGTTTGAATACTGACTCCGTCGGTTTTGGAGTAGCCGTAAACCAATGACAAGAGATGCCTTCTGAAGAAAGTACCGAGATGGTGGCTGATCGAGCAAATTCTTGTTTGGGACTAGCTCGCAATGTAGCAAACATATTAATAAGGCTGAAAGAGCCTTCTCCTTTTGGTTCATTATCAGGCCATAAATTATTGTTATCGCTAGAAGCGCCACCACAGCATGCAGAAAAGTTTATTTCGCCCTAAAAACGATGAAATCATTTAATATGAAAAGGGCACAACATAAATATGACGAACCTCTCCATCCCACAATCCTAATTCTTTTAAAGACTCTCCTAAGTTTTCACTAGATTTGGCAACGGTACATGTTCCCAATCCATCACTAGGAATATATTTGAAACCATCTATGAGACGTTGAGCAGCCCACAATTTGCCATAACAGCTAACAACGTACACCTCCGTGGGATCACAAACTACGTAGCCTAGTTTACATTTATCCATTCCGTAGGCAGCGACCAAGGAACCTATTTGCTCCACGGCATTAGACGCATTAGTTGCAGAAGATAGTGTAAACCTTTGTATCGTGAAAATTAGTAAAAGTGAATGTTCCGAGAATAAAAGAACAACGAAACATACCGTACAATATCCGTAGAGAGCAAGGAACCACTTCCAGAATTCGGTTCGTCTGTTGTCCAGGTGATCCCAACACATACGTTTTTTTCATTAGCTCCATAATCCCCACCCCAAACACCTGGCTCAGGCTTCTGTAGAATTACCCTTAATGACCCAATTACCTCCGGTTCAGCGCCTCCATCGCTCTAAGGATAAATACACTTTTTATGTTAATCCGTATAAACCAAACTCAATTTATCACGACTATACAATATTGTCAAAGCTATACAAATTATCCAAAAATGTAATGCTATCGGCAAAGGCATATATATATTGATAAGGTGGGGCATGCATTTCATGCATGAAATCACACACATCCATTATTAAAGTCCAGCTTTAAATGAACCTACCTTTCCCTCGGACACCGTGTTAGAATCATAGTATATCACCTCTTGTGCTTTACTGAATTTCTCATTTACAGTATTCCTTCCAAAAATAACAGTATTCTTGATACAAAAGGGTGGAAGCACAACGAAACATTCACCGGATGAACACATCATAGAAACTAAGCTGCACTAAATCGATCGATTAAAGAATTGATTTTCTTAGGAAGTCGTGTCCTTTTTTCCCGATCAATATTTAAAGTCTCACGTTTTTAACATAAAATTAGTTAAAACCAATTAATCTTCGAACAATTACTGATATTAATAAGTGTTAATATTATTAATTAGCGATATAGCACGACAATAATTGCAATCTACAATTTTCTCCTTACTACCTTTGCTAAATATTTGCTGCTATACTTTTAACAAATCCTCAATGCGAATATATTTTCCACCACTTTGATAAATCCTAATTAGCCTGACACATAATTTTTCGTGCAGTAATAAATAATAGGCCCGTTCACACGTTGCCAAATTTCACGATTTGTTATCAATTTCTTAAATTCCAAATTGTGAATAATTATTTAGTCAAATTATGCTATAACAATGTGTATATAATAATTTGATATCTTATGCAATATATTTTATAAAGAAATATTACTATGAAATACAGAGTTGAAATACATACATAGTTCGAAATACGAAGTATGAAATACATAGTCGAAAATATTAAATTAATTTATGAAAATTATTGTGAAACAAATAGCATGGAAGTAGGGTAAATAGTAAGGATTCATTAGGGTTAAGTTTTAATTAATAGCTTGAACACATCGAAATAGTCTTTGGTGCTAGATGCCTAGCTGCTATTAAAATTACATTGAGTCTTATGCCAATAGAGAAGAAATGAAAATACTAAATTCGCTCAATCTATTGGAATTTTCTAACTTAGCTGCTACTCTCGTTATTAATTTTCTACTTTTTGCAAACATTTGACACTGAAATTATTCTCGTTTCCTATGGAGTGGCATGAGTGTTTTTTAGTTCTGTAGGCTAAAATTGTCATTATCATCAATACCGACTTTAAAACAGCTGTTCAACTAAAATTGTTATTTCTTTAATTGGCGTATTGTTAAAATTATAATAAAAATGGTTATTTATAATTGTTGAAACCTAATTACAATCGTGAAATGTTTTATCTTTCATAGTGTTGTTAATTCTATACCCGATTGTTAAAAACATCATTGTTTTAATAGTTTCGAGAAAACATCAAAAGTTAATAATTTTGTAATATTAAAAACATTAATAATTTTGTTGTAGCTAATAAATAATAATTTTATTAAAAATGAATAGATTAAAACATATTTAATTATCATTTTCTGTAATAAATTAATATTTTTTACTGAGAGTTTTCACTGAAATGCAAAGTTTGGCAGTTCAAACAGCTGGTTTGTGGCTTTTACGAGCTGTAATAAATATAAAATATAGCTATTTGATAATATTCACAATACTCTTTAATTCCAAGCGGATTCCATTCAAAATTTAATTATCTTATTTAAATCGACAATATAACTGTTGTGGAACTTCAGCCTTGTGGAACTAATTTTTATTTTCATTTCGTTTTCGTTTCGTTTTATTTAAGGCAGAGCGTGAAATCGTATAAACGAATGCAAACGCGGAACTATTCGCCTATTTAGGTTTAATCCCTGAATTCACAAATTCAGTTCTGCAAACCTGAACGTGCATTTGATCAAAGTGGTTGCGTGATTGTCAAATATCGCAAAGAAAAACAATGATATTGGTTTAGAATAATAAAGTGAATTTTAAGGATAATTATATAATACTAGTGGATTTTATGTTCGCGTCTTTGAGCTTCGGAAAATAAGTAAATACGTTACGACAATTTTTTGTCAGAGTTCATATCCACCTTACGGCATAAATAATGATAATTTAATGTTGAGAAAGTGAAGAGGCTAGCTTGGTACAAATATTTTGTCATTTCCAATAGGCTGCCTATAAGAGCGAGCTAGCCAAATATATGCATAAAGTAAAAGCTGGTGTAATAGCTTGTTTTCAATTTTTAATGTATAATAATGAAGTAGGGAGTGGAGTATGTAATGGATTTTGCTTGGTGTTGTTGAGTCTTTGATCATTTTTCTTACAAGTTTCTATTTCTTATGGGAGGTTGGTTGTTCGGCAATATAATTTTAAGCCAAGTAAAATCATAGATGTTAATGTTGTAACTGGAAAAATTAAATTTTACTTATAGTGCACAAAATATTAAAATCTTAAGAAATAATTCATTTCTTTGGAATGAAGAATAAGTCGGTGCAAAATGTGCTTACGTTTTAGTAGTTTTTAATTTCTTAAAATTCCTCTAAATAATTGTGTGTATATATTTATTGCTCACTCTAGTACAGAACAATCCGTTTATAGCAAAAGCTGAGCTTTAAGAAAAATCAATATTATAGTCTTTTTTGTGTATACAAAAAATAATCATATATTTTGAAATGTAAAAAGCAAAAAGTGGTGAAGACTATAAAAACCACCCTGTTATGCTGCAGCTGGAGAAAGTATTCTCGTACCACACGAATTACTTCGTCCGCCTTCACGAAAATGGTGTCTAGTGAGTATTACCAGAAAATCCACAAAACAACCGGCCTCGGGTGAGACTCCTAGTGTAAGAGGTTTTAATTTCAAGGAGTCCTACTTAGTTATTACCTCAAAATAAGTTGTCGAGTCCAGCGATTGTTGTTTTAGTAAAATCTTCAAAAATCAATCAATAATTTAATGAATTTTTATCGTAATATTTTGTTTGCAGAATACTTACCTTGGTGCTCACAAATATCAATTTATTATTAGAACGTGGATAATCGCGAATTCAGAAATTTTTTAATCGATAGTCATATTTTTCTTTTTAAGTATTTTCAAAAAATAATACTGAAATTTAAGTAACAAAACAAAAACGATTAATATCGAAGCGGGAAGACTTGTTATGAAGCGGGTGAGATAAATTCATAGAAGAATAGGCCAGAATGAAGGAGATGGTCGGCGGGTGTTGTGTTTGTTCAGATGAGCGGGGATGGCCGGAGAACCCACTCGTATATTGTGATGGCCAGAATTGTACAGTAGCTGTTCATCAGGCCTGTTATGGCATTGTTACGGTTCCGACAGGTCCGTGGTATTGTCGAAAATGTGAAAGCCAAGAGAGATCAGCTCGTGTACGTTGCGAGTTATGCCCATCACGTGATGGCGCTTTAAAGAAGACGGATAATCAAGGCTGGGCTCATGTTGTTTGCGCTCTATATATACCAGAAGTGCGATTCGGCAATGTCACAACAATGGAACCAATTATATTGCAACTTATTCCACAGGAAAGATATGCAAAGAGTAAGTTATAACTGTAATAGCGTTCTTTAAGAAACTATAATAACAAATACTTTTCATAGCATGCTATATATGCCAAGAAGTTGGAAAACCAAGTCGAGCTACGGTCGGAGCCTGTATGCAGTGTAACAAATCAAATTGCAAGCAACAATTCCATGTCACTTGCGCCCAAAGTCTCGGTTTGCTTTGCGAAGAAGCCGGAAACTATTTGGACAATGTTAAATATTGTGGCTATTGCCAGCATCACTATAGTAAATTAGTAAGAATATTATGCCACTTTATAAATCAATCAAAAGTTCAACATACAATTTTTTAATTAATAAATTAAAATTTTTTTAATTTAGAAGAAAGGTGGCAATGTCAAAACAATTCCACCATATAAACCTATTACTCATGATGCATCTTCAGACTCAGGATCATCGCCTGAAAAGGAAATTGATTCAACTATAAATGCTTCTTCTTCTTCATCGACATCGGCCACAAGTATCAAAATTTTGACCAATCTTAATGCGACTTCATCGACTTCTGTAACGTCGAATAAACAAAGGAAATCATCTACAGTTTCTAAGCAATCAACTTCGTCATCAACGTCGAGTTCCACGTCGACATCGTCAACTATACTAAGCAGTGGCAGTGCTGGTTCTTCGCATACTTTGAATGTAGTAAGTGGTAATGCAGCAGTTGGTAGCTCGGGAGGAATTAATGTTCTTTCGGGTAATAATGGAACTTCAGCAAATTCTAGCCTAATAGTTTCTGGTATTTATAATGTTGGCAGTGGTGCTGGCACCAATTCTTTAACCACAAAGAGTTCAACCAGCAATTATAAAGATAAAGACAAGCATAATAAAAACATGACTAAAATATCCAGCTCAACTAAAGACAAAGAACGTGACGCTTCATCTTCGTCGTCTTCATCACGCGAATCCCGTGATAAGTCGTCCAAATCATCAAAATTGAAAGATTTTGCCGGTTCCACTTCTATGACCGGAAATGTTAGTAATGATCAAATTAGTGGAATTTTTAATACTAATGCCAGTAGTAATCAAAATTTGGGCCCATCCGTGAGTAACGGTGCTAATACCACCACCATAAGTAACTCAAAGGAATTGCCAAAAATTTCCACATCACTGTATGGCAATGAAATTCATGCTTCGAATAGTGATTCAAATAGTTTTGGTACCATTAGCAATACGGACTCTGTCATGTCAATCTCAAGCAGTACATCAGCGTTACCTTTGACTGGCAAAGGAACCAGTAACAGTTCCTTGGGGAAAAAACGTAAAGCTGATTCGAAGTCAGTCGCATTGTCTGATGATATTAATCAGTACGTAAAATTTTATTATTTTTAATATTTATTAATAATCACTGCTATATTTTCAGTCCCTTTAGAGATATTATAAAAGATGTTTCGGTAACTCTGACGCCATTACCACAAACAGATTTCGAAAAAGAAATTGAGAAGAGCTCCAAAAAAGTAAGTTTGGATAAAATTGCATCTTATCAGATTAGAGTTAGAAATACAATTATTTACTTGTCAACTTCTTTAACGAATCACCATGAATTACTTTAACGGATTACTTTAACAAATTTCATTTCGTTATTGTCTACATCCTGTTTAAGCGAGATAGGAGACCGCTTATACAAGCGAATTCTTTCAATCTAGCTGGATTAATTATTTGGGTTAATTTTTTAATTATTTAATTCCTTGAATAATCATAAAAAATAAGAATAATTAAGAAATTAGTGAACACATATTCATTCATTAATGCAATCTGAAACTGTAATGGTTTATATAATTGCTATAATTTTTGTTTCTCAAAATAATTGTTTAGCTTCACAATTCTGTTATATTTATGCCTATAATTTTATAATAAAAATCTGTTTTAGAAACTGATTTCCTTGGGTATGAAATTTTCGGAATTATGAACTGGATATGTAAGAACGAAGTCGTTTCATAAAATGTTTGTAAAATTTAGGCAGTCATAAAATCAAAGTTTATATTTTCTCTACATCCATTTAAAACATGTTTTACATTTTAATTTTAAATTCCCGTTGGTTTCCTTTGAAATAATATACTATACCTGCTTCGTTTGGGATTAATTAAGATTTCCGCAAAACAACTTACTCGCAAACAATACTCGGAATTAGTAAGAATTTCCAAAGCTGATGTTCTTATTCAAAAACAAATTTCTTGGTAAAATTGAATTCTTAAAAAAATAAATAATACTCTTTTATTGCTTTTTTGTACGTTCTTTTTAAAAGGATCTGACATCTATTCGATAAGTTTCCGCAAATTCAATAGAATACTCCTAATGTATTTTGTACGTATCGTAGGAATACGTTTGTATCGTCCGTATGTATATATCTTTTAAAATATTCTCTGTTTCGCACATCTCCCAATTTTCATCCCTAGCATCTGTTTCCAGTCTGTAATAAAATTGTCAATATATGTTATGCCGCTTAAAAAAACATACACATGGTGATGGAAATGTACGCAGGTTGATTCTTTTTATTATTGTTCGAGTTCGTTTCAGGGTAAATAACTTCTAAGGTTAAAGACATTACTCAAAGAGATTTCTCACCAATTTGTAGGCGCCTTGCAAATATAATACAGATAGAGAGAGATAGAGCAAGAGAGAGATAGAAGGAAAGAGAGAGAGAAAGAGGGGTTTATTGTTGAGAGCTCTTTGAAATATATAATAGTTAATTACAATTACTACTACTGTGCCAAAAAATTGTATCTGCAATAAATGAATTATGTTACAAATTCAAATTACAAATTATGTTACACATACGTCATATAACAAATCGCTCGTATGTTTTCATGTATTTCTTGCATGGTTTGATTTTTATTAATCATTTGAGAAAAACAATAAATATGATTTATCAACTTCATTCAGTTCTTAATCATATAAATTATATTTAGTAGATAATCTTTAAATGTATGCAATATATTAAATGGTCGATTACATTATAAGTATCCAATATCAGTGGTATTTTTTCGTAATTCTCGTCTTTGGCAAAATTCCATCATTGCTAATTTCGATTATTTCAATAATTATATGTTTTAATTTAAAAGTAAAAATCAAACCTACAATCAGGTATAAGAAACACACGCCTCTATATGTATATATATTATACATCAATTAACATGTCTGGTGATGATGATGTGTCTCCTTTAACTCTATATTAGCTAAACCTCTCTCCTGTCGCCAAATCAGCTCTCTGAAAGTCTCGTGACGTTGTTCTCTTACGTACAAGAGTATATCACTTACTTACACTTACACTGCACAAGTCGACTCTTTCCTTATCGTATCCGCTTTTTTGTTTCCTAGTGTACCTAAAAACAAACTGGCGGCGGGCCGTCCGCTCCCCGTGTTCTCTATATGGTACTATTATTCCACCAAACTAAAGCATAAAGCATGTAGGTAGACACATACCATTCCAAAATATTTCTCTCTCTCTCTTTGATCCTCTCTTTCTTACTTCCTTTTTGGTGCCTTTTTTCTCCACGTTGTTACGGGGTCTACTGCATTCACCAACTGTACGTCTGTTTTGTTTTCGTTTTTGTTAGTGTTTTTGTTGCACGCTCGTATCATGCCTAGTCCCGGTTCTCTGACTGCTGGACTGGCTGACTTGACTGCCTCTGCTGCTGTTTCACGGCGTTGTTTCGTGGTGGTTCTTTCTCGTGCCTACGTGCAGACATTAATTCCAAACTGGTGGCCGATGACGGCAACGTCAGCGTACAACAAGCAGACAAAATAATCCAACCGATATCAACAGAAGGCCTTCTAACAAAACTCCCGGCCCATAACAGTTTAGTTCTTTGCACGGTCTCAATGCATTTTGTCTAAATATTGAATCGGTGTGTTTTGTGTTTTTCACGTGATTTTTATTTTGTTGCTCTTTCATTTTTCATTTGTTTGTGCTGTGATTTTCATAGTCTTGAGACAGACTGTTTCCGAGATTTTTGGGATACATTTATTATATTTTTTCATATTCTTTCTCCTCTTAATATCTGCAGAGCGTTTATGTCTTTAAATGAAGTTATGTTTTTATGCGGTCATTCGTTGTATCCAAAGGTAAAATTGTCGATGATTAAAATGAATGAAAAGGCCTCTAATAGCTAATTCTCGGCAATTACCGAAGGTAAAAGATTTCTCATGTGTTTGTTATGGTATTAAAAAGGAATAAGATACTGTCCAAAGAAAAGGCAATGAGAAGACTGTTTTCTTAAACGGTAAACGTGCGGTGTGCCTGTGACTGTTTCGAAATCGTTGTGTAGATACAAATAATAATCATCAAAAGAATAATAAACGAGAATAAAAGAAAGAGTCCACAAGAACCAGTCAATTCGTGGATTTGAAACTGTGATCGAATATAAATAATACAAACCAGTAGTTACCCTTAATTCACTCCCTGTGTTTAATTTCTGCATAAAATGTGAGCGGCGATACAACAAGATTGAAATTATCGTTTATTTAGAGTTTTGCCATTTAATAATTCAAAAACAAAAAAGAAGAAAATGATGATGATGGATATTGAAACAGAATCTAAAATGGATACAACACCTGCATCTGAAATGTTAACATCATTTGGTGTGAATACGGGAAACAGTAATATTGAAATGGTTGAATATAAAGAGCATCGTAAAAGTAAAAAGAAAAAGCGTGAAAAACGTGATCGGGAAAAAGATAAAGACCGACGTGAAAAGCATCATAAAGAACATCATCGAGATCACCACCATCAATATCATCACCAACAGCAACACCATCATCATCTTCATCATGTGAATTCGGCTTCGTCGTCACCATCATCAGCTGCATCATCAATGTCAGCGATATTTTCAACAGCATCAATTGATTCTTCACCGAATAGTATCATAACGGCAACAGCTACAACATCGGCAACATATCCGCACAATTTGAAAATACGTTTCCTACTTTCCGGGGTAAAAAAAGAAGAATAATAAATTCAACATATTCATATCATTTCCTTTACATAGAATTATGAGTACTCATATTATGTAACTGGAAAATAGTCGGTTAGGGTTGAGGCAGCCCTCAAGTAACAATGCAGCTGCTTCTCTTATTCCTTCTCAGTGCATTTGTAGTGGTTAATTCAGGGTTGAAAATGTTATAGTGTTCGCGCTTTCCGGTAGAATTTCTGATCTGATCATGATAATCGATTTTCTTAGAAGTAGTAGGTGAATATTTTGGTGAGCATCTAGGCAGGAGATTCATCCGCGTCCATATACCGGATATTCAAATATACTTCAGCCCTTCCTAAGGTAAAGAATGTCCAATCCTTTTCATTTTTACCCACCAGGTCTTAATTATACTTAACTTCATTTAGAAGATTGTCTTATTTGTTGTTATAAAATTCAAAAGAACAAGATTTTCCTCTAGGGGGAAGTGATGTAGTTTTTGGGTTAAAAAAACCAAGATAAATCTATGCGAATCGAAATTATTGAATTGGATTTTACGTGCGTAGTGCATGTGTTTTACAGGTTTAGCTTTCCTCAGAAAAAATAAAGAAAGAATTTTTATTTGTTTACCAAATATTTACTTCCTAGAAAGATAAAAGTTCAGCATGGAATGATTGTTGATTTTCTCAAACATAAGGTTTTTATACTCCATTACTCTACATTCATTCATTATCTGTCTGTTTTTTTATTACAATTTCATAAAGAATCTTCATAATTTCTTTTAGCTTTGTGCTTCTTTTTATTTCTTTTTTTTTTCTTTGTTTCTCTTTTTTGTATTGTGTTTTAAATTTTAGCAGCTTTCCTAGATGCTTGGATTGGTTTTCCTAGTGGAGGCAGCTGCTGTTTTCTTTCTTTGTGAGCGAGAAATTTTAGACATAAATATTCCTTCAGTTGGTCTATTTTTTAACGTTCTATAGCAAGATCAAACCGCAGCTGTCTTGCACATACTTTTTTCCATCTCATTTCAAAATGTTCTCTTAATTTTCTTATTACTCATGCTGCGGAAGTGTTGTTGCAATTAATCGTTTACTAGATTCGGGATGCCATGAATTCGGGCCCCTTTGAATATTTACGCTAAATGAATTTTTCAAGAGTGAATGGCGTAAAGTCGCTTTTCAAATCAATTTCAATTTTGGCTAAGGGTTAAATAAATACTAAAGACCCATAACATAAGCTGACCGGTTGATGATTACCGGTTGCCATGATGCAAAACGCTTTTCATTTGGGGATCCGATATGCGTGCAATTGAATATTTGCTGTTGTTGTTTGTTTTTCTTTGTTATTGTTATTGTTTGTTAAGAAAGCAACCCTTAGTTTTTGAATTATTGAATAATATACAAATGTAAAGGGTTTTTAATCATTCAATCAATCAGACAGTCAGTCAGTCATTCAGTTAGTCACTTATTGTTGAAAGTTTTGATGAACAGTTTAAAAGACGATTGTTGTTTCTTGTACATGTTTCTTGTGTGTGAGTGTATGTATGGCGTATAGTTTTTGCTTTGAGCTTAACTATTAGCTTATATCTTTTACCAGTGGGAACATCTGCACATTATTATGAGACCCTTCTGCTTGTGCATGCTACCCATACACAAGCACATCTATTTGTATGTGTTCATACTTACGCAGATATTAATTTTTTTATATGGATTTGAGTGGACTTATCATTTCTGGTTATTTGCACATGTTACCTTCCTCAATTACGCTGAATAATTCCTTGTCGATTTTGTTACTCGCTGTGCCATTATTTTTCTAACTCCTCTAACCGCAAACGATGCCGACATTATTTCGTCATTGTGTTGAATTCTGTATTCTTGTGAGCTTTCCTACTTTCCTTTCCATTCTCTGCGGGTGTTGAATCTTATTTCTTCTCTTTTTGTTTGCACACAAAGTGATGCATACGCACACTCAATCGCACACATTTGATATGGCCTGTATTTTTCAAATTACCCACTAGAAATCAGTCATAAGCGTCTTATTACGTGATAGTGAATTTTGGCAGATGGCAATGCTGCAGAGATGCGTTCAAATATGAAACGAGATATTCCCTAATGATGATTAACATGGTTAAAAATTTGAAGTTACTCGTATTATTAATTTTTCTTTTAAGATTCAAAGGAAGGATATTTACAAAGAACTTATTGATAAATTTTTGAAACACATATTTCTGAAGCACTAAATAATATTAGCGATGTTATGAATGCGCAGTCTCTTTTAAAATTCTTAAAAGATATTAAGAGAAATAAATTCTCATTTTTATTCGTATTCTTATCTTATCATTGATTCTAATTACCCCAAATTTATTGAAAAATGAATAACTAATATATATTAGAAAAATTGTACGTGCGAAGTTGAAAACTTAATTAAATGGTCTTGAATTTTTGTTGCAAGAATTGTTTTTTGCGTCACTTGAAAATTTCCCCCTTTTCTCTTAGACTCTCTCTCTCTTAGGTATATCTCTTAGTTATATTCATTGTATTTTTATAATGTTGGTTTTTACTTCTTATCATCATGATTAGCTTTATTTTAAAAGCTTATTTTCTAGTATTAAAAAGTTTATTTGGCATAATCTATTTATGCAATAAACAGCAAGGAATTTGAAATATACAGTTTTATATATATTGTTAAATATATATTAAGTGCAGTGTTAAAATTTGGTTTGGTTGCTTTTCATATTTCAAATATTCATATTCTTTCTATTGTTTTGTATTAAATGTTTTAATTTGATTCCTCACAGTGCTAGAATCTAATTATGTGTGTGTGTTATTTTTTTTTATTTTAGCAAAAGACTTCATTAAGTCCACCAGCTCATCAGTCATCAAATGAATTACAAAATGTTAATTCTAATCAAATACAAGTCTCTACCGGATTGGCCTCCTCATCTTCCTCTAGCGTTGTGGGATCTTCTGGTAATAATCTGATAAACAAACATACAGCAAATAACGCACTGTCTTTAGCTGATTCAAAGAATTCATCGCCATCCCAATCTGTATCGAGTTTAAATATTACCGCAAATGTAACGACATCATCGACGCATTCACAGAAATTTAATAATTTATCAATAGTGTCGTCATCAACTTCTACATCCAAGGATCATCAGCGTGATGAACGAACATCTTGCACTGCGCAACCGATATCAGTAACACCAAATACATTGCAGACAACAAATCTAGCTTCGTCAGCACCTAGTCTGTATGTTTCTGTACCGTTGTCTACAGCGAATGTACCTGGAGTAAACCTACCGTCAGCGACACCATCATCAGCGGCGCCATCAGGTACGTTCGAATAAATATAACGAAAATTTTGAATGGAATCCATATAAAGCGAAATTTCTTTATAATTTCCTTTTAAAGATCATTCATCCATTGCCGGGGTATTTTCTCGTGCGACTGCTGCTACTGCGACATCAAGTCATCAAAATCCATCGACGCATTCAACCGCCTATTCAATGCCATTGGCATCAACTCTAGCGAACACAAATTGCGGGACTGGAGTATTGGAATCGTCCCGTATATCTCATCAGTCTCCGTCACTTCTTGACCAAGGTGGCTCTAATAGTTACCCAGCAATGCAATCACCATCATCAATAACTCATGGCGTTATACATCAGAGTGGCAAGTCGCCGTCAACATGTGTTGGATCTGCTAGTGGCATAGGTTTTACAGCAACAACAACAGAAAGCGGTAACTTGAAAATCAGCTACGAAAAGAATCCGACACGTGTGGCTCAGTTACAAGAGCAAGAATCTGCTCCATTGCGCCGAAGCAGGTTTGTTTATTATTATTATTATGATAATTCGTTATTTATATTAGAACAGAAGTAATTATAAGCTTGCATGAAGAAAGTAATATTTTTTAAGATAAAAAATTTCACCCTTCCAATCCTTTTCTTCAACTAACTTGTAGAACACAACTAACTAAAACCGATTCCTATATAATGTTTTACTTGTGTTTTGTTGTTGTTAACTTGTATATAATCAATCATATAAAACATTTTTGAATTCCCTTTACGATTGTAATTAACTATTTCTTTTTGACCTTATAATTTAAAATTGAAAGAAAATCAAATTCAAAATGGATTTTAAAAAAGAAAAAAAAAATGAAGCATTGAAAATCGACGTGATGACTGCCTGTTAATATGCCTAATCGTTAATATGAATTTTATTGGAAGTATTTTTGTGAATATAAATTCCATTCTATTTATCTCTTTTGAACCTGGAAAAGCTGTATGGTAAAATCAGAGAAAAACAACAATTGAGTGTTTCCTTTTGTGTTAACATAATTGTCATTCCTGATTCTCACTCACCAGTTTAATTCTTCGTTAAAAATAAGCACATCCTTACAAAATTGTTCCATATTAATCGCTTCATATATTTTTATTTAACTTTGTGATCACTCAAATATTTACTAATCCAATGGTTTAATACAATTAGACGTGTCCATTAGACTTAAATCCTTTGCCAAACAAAAGTTGTCAACAATTTTTTCTTGTTTATTTCTTTTCTCTTTGCAAACTTTTCCTAAACGACTCTAATGACGAATTTAATGACGTTAAAATGCAAATCTTATAAATTCCAAATCGATCACAATAATTAATAACAAAATTTGAAAAAAAATAAAAAATTAAAAAAATTATTGATAAAGATCTCGATCTGGCGAAAGCGGTTTGTCACAATCGACTGTACAACAACAACAGCAACAGTTTCAGCAGCAACATCTGCAACATCAATCACCGCAATCGCACCAACAAACTTCGTTCAAATCAGCTTCACGATCGGGCAAAAAACGGGCAGCGACTACGTCGTCTTATATGTCACAGTCGCTAGGCGGAAAATCACATCAGCCTACAGAAAAATTACAAAAATCATCTAAGAGCTCAACAAATTCATCCCCAATACATAATTTTCGTTGCGGCAGATCAACACCACCGGGAGCACCCTCACCGCTTACCTTGCCGCCACCCAGTAACGCCGCTACGTCAATATCAATAACAACACCAACACAAACACCTACACCATCACCTTCGTCGTCACTAATAACCACGCCTACAGCTTCGGCGTCATCACCAATACAAAAGCAGCCCACCAACATTAGCAATACCAGTAGCAGCATTAATAATAATATTAATAATAATAATAATGATAGTAATAAAAATAAGAATGTTAATCATGTTAATAATATTGTTAATGTTAACAACAACAACACAGTAGAACAAAACAATTTTCTTCAAAATTCTTCGTCCACCATTAATTCCGCTTCTGATTCATCATGTAATATTGGATCCATTGGTTCCACACCAATGGATTCATATATGGTTGCGGCTGCGATTGCTGCTTCCACAGAAGTAAAAACAACTACTTCGAGTACATCATCTACAAATATTCTCACCAACAGCTCATTGGCAATTAATGAGAAAAGTGGTGGACAAAATAGTGGCAATAACGCTAGTAATAGTAGTAGTAGTAATAGTAGTAGTAATAGTAGTTGTGTTAGTAATAATAGTAGTAGTAGTAGTAATAGTAGTGGTAACAGTAGTATTTGCAAGAAAAGCACACATGGAGATATAAACATTGAACACAACGTAGCGGGTCGTGGTGGTGGTGGTGGTGGAGGCGCTGGCATGTTACCAACGAATAGCTCGAAACCTTTAAATAAAAAATTGTTGCGTGCGCAACAGTCGCATTACCAGCAACAACAACATCAGCTGCAACAACAACAACTGCAGCAGCAGCAGCAGGATAACCAACAGGTTGCCAAAGAAAAAACTAAAGGTTCTAATTCTCTTAATCATGCCGCTCCTTGCACTGAACCGAATCAAATACAAAAACAACAAGGTCTGCAGCAACAGCAGCAACAGCGTTCTCAAACGAACCTTAATAATGACATTGTTGAAATAGTTCCACTAACAACTAACCAAACAACAATTTCCGCTTCTTCTTCTTTTTCTATTGCCCAAAATAATGGAACATCAATCGCAACAACAAAATATACAAATTCTCAAAATCATACAAACGATTCAATGCACTCGTCGACAACAATGGCAATAACGTCAACAACGATCACATCTCACCAATCATCACCAATTCCTAGGACGCCTGATAGTGGAATTTTCTCCTCATCGTCATTTAGTTTAAGTTCACACAGTAGTACCTCTGCCTCTTTCACATCATCAATCACGAATGCTATAAATGCAACAAATGCAGCGGGGGCCAATATAAGACTATGCTATGAAGCACAATCGAGCATGGGCTCATCGATGCCCACGTCTCCGGGGCTACATGATGCAAATTTAGCAGCCACTACAATCAAGGATTCCCCGCCAAGTTCTCCAGGCTCTGAAGCCGGCTCATTAAAAAAGCGAGGACGTAAACCGATTAATAAGACCGAACAGTCTTTGACAACCAGTGAAGTCTCTTTGAATACTGCAAGCAACGATTTCAAAGATGTTAAAATCTTTCAAAATGGTAATGGTACAAACAGCAGCTCCAACACCAGCAACAGTAACAATAACGCCAACGCCAGTGCAACACCACAAACACAAACTCCTGTTATCATGTCTCAAACGGCTCTTCATATGCTCGGTAATCAACTAAATCCAAGTAGCAATGTCGCTCAGAAATTATCCGATCAATTACAAATGGAAATTCAAGATCATAGTATCTATACGCCCGATTCAATTGCTTCGCCTTACGTTGGTGTACCATTGCCAGGAAAGACGACGGTACATTATTTTATTATTATTATAGTAATTTTTATTAATTGGTCTTAATCATATCAAATTGTTTTGCAGCGATCTAATACTTCTTCGAATTCCTCTTCGACAACATCTGCCGCTCCTAATCCCCCAGTTGGTAATACAGGTGCCACATCCTTGGCATCTATGTTTGGCAGTGGTATGAATGGAAATTTGGCGATACCACAGAGTTTAGAACAATTGTTGGAAAGACAATGGGAGCAAGGTTCGCAGTTTCTGATGGAACAGGCGCAACATTTCGATAGTAAGCATAACATTTGCCTTTGTAGTCGTTCCTACGTTAATAACTCTGTGCATTTCAGTTGCTTCATTACTTTCCTGTCTACATCAACTTCAGTCAGAAAATGTACGCCTGGAAGAGCATGTCTCCAATTTAATAGCACGTCGCGATCATTTATTAGCGGTAAATGCACGCCTTGCTATTCCACTTAATACCAATACATCAGCGAGCCAAGGTAAGTACTGTCGGCTTAATAAGCAGTAACATAACCAGATTGGACCGCATCAAATCATTTGGAAATTAAGTTGAGCGGCAAAGCTGCATAAAATTTGCGTTCAATACAAGTGTGCACGTTAAAATGATACAACATTCAAGCTTATTCATATTTTGGGATTCTTTCTAAAACCAATGTAATTATTTTATGCCCATCGGTACATCGGTACATCAGGGTCTTACAGAATTCATATTGAACAGCTTTTGTATCTTTTATTGGCAATGTTTAATATATATATATATATATATATATATATATATATATATATATATATATATATATATATATATATATATATATATATATATATATATATATATATATATATATATATATATATATATATATATATATATATATATATATATATATATATATATATATATATATATATATATATATATATATATATATATATATATATATATATATATATATATATATATATATATATATATATATATATATATATATATATATATATATATATATATATATATATATATATATATATATATATATATATATATATATATATATATATATATATATATATATATATATATATATATATATATATATATATATATATATATATATATATATATATATATATATATATATATATATATATATATATATATATATATATATATATATATATATATATATATATATATATATATATATATATATATATATATATATATATATATATATATATATATATATATATATATATATATATATATATATATATATATATATATATATATATATATATATATATATATATATATATATATATATATATATATATATATATATATATATATATATATATATATATATATATATATATATATATATATATATATATATATATATATATATATATATATATATATATATATATATATATATATATATATATATATATATATATATATATATATATATATATATATATATATATATATATATATATATATATATATATATATATATATATATATATATATATATATATATATATATATATATATATATATATATATATATATATATATATATATATATATATATATATATATATATATATATATATATATATATATATATATATATATATATATATATATATATATATATATATATATATATATATATATATATATATATATATATATATATATATATATATATATATATATATATATATATATATATATATATATATATATATATATATATATATATATATATATATATATATATATATATATATATATATATATATATATATATATATATATATATATATATATATATATATATATATATATATATATATATATATATATATATATATATATATATATATATATATATATATATATATATATATATATATATATATATATATATATATATATATATATATATATATATATATATATATATATATATATATATATATATATATATATATATATATATATATATATATATATATATATATATATATATATATATATATATATATATATATATATATATATATATATATATATATATATATATATATATATATATATATATATATATATATATATATATATATATATATATATATATATATATATATATTATATATATATATATATATATATATATATATATATATATATATATATATATATATATATATATATATATATATATATATATATATATATATATATATATATATATATATATATATATATATATATATATATATATATATATATATATATATATATATATATATATATATATATATATATATATATATATATATATATATATATATATATATATATATATATATATTATATATATATATATATATATATATATATATATATATATATATATATATATATATATATATATATATATATATATATATATATATATATATATATATATATATATATATATATATATATATATATATATATATATATATATATATATATATATATATATATATATATATATATATATATATATATATATATATATATATATATATATATATATATATATATATATATATATATATATATATATATATATATATATATATATATATATATATATATATATATATATATATATATATATATATATATATATATATAATATATATATATATATATATATATATATATATATATATATATATATATATATATATATATATATATATATATATATATATATATATATATATATATATATATATATATATATATATATATATATATATATATATATATATATATATATATATATATATATATATATATATATATATATATATATATATATATATATATATATATATATATATATATATATATATATATATATATATATATATATATATATATATATATATATATATATATATATATATATATATATATATATATATATATATATATATATATATATATATATATTATATATATATATATATATATATATATATATATATATATATATATATATATATATATATATATATATATATATATATATATATATATATATATATATATATATATATATATATATATATATATATATATATATATATATATATATATATATATATATATATATATATATATATATATATATTATATATATATATATATATATATATATTGTATATTTTTTAACTGCTATTATTTATTTCTTTTTTGCTATTTTTCGTTAGTATTTACTGAAATATTAAAAAACTGCCCTATCAAATCAAATTTAGTGAAATTAATTTCTATTCCCGATTCGAATAATTTTAGAATGTGTAAAAATATTGCGTACATAATAAATTTTCTTCCGAATTCATCGAATAAACTCGGCACTTTTTATATTTAAAAACGTTAGTATAAACGTTTAATAATTTACATATTCTCACTTCATGAATATATAAACACATTTTTGTTTCTTATAGCTTATCATTTCAAATTAAATTAAATTTAAGCGAGTCTAAATTATAGTTTAGATCTGCAGTTAATGTTTATATAAAATTTATAAAAAGCAAATAAAAATTAATCAAAATACACCATATATTCCGCACATGTTTTCATTTATATCTTATTTATTTTATATATTTAACGAACTTATTTATTTTATATATTTAACGGCTTTGCTCTAAGTTTCTAATTAATATTTTGTAATATAATTATTCCTTTTATAAGTGTATTATGCTTACCAAACAAAAAATTTCAATACAATTGACTTATCCTTACTTTGGAAAGGTGTTTGCCTTTTATCACATTCATAAAATACGCATTATATATTTGTAAATATGCAATATACAGCCCCATCATCCCCCACTAACGCTTAGTCCCTTAGTACACTATCGGATCTTCTGAAACCGTACGCTTAGGTTTTAGCTGGCAGCGAATAAATGTTGAGTTTTGTGCAAGGAAATTAAAATGCAATGCATATAATATGGTGTTATAGAATTAGCTCAAATACAACTTTAATTTGGGTGGAATCACCTTTTATGTTGCTAGATCTATAGCCAATTCAGTAAGGATGATCGTTATATGTGGGATATCCATAACCAATCGATATGTGGTGTCATTTAAATTTCTTTAAACAATCTAGTTATGAAATTTTTGTATATTTTGTAATTTTTCTTCATAATTCGATCATATAGCTGCGGTACTAAAATACCATTCGCCCTAGATCCCCCTCTTCTTCTTACAGATCCTTCAGCCGCAATAGACTTAACCGACTAATTGAATTGTGCAATGATTTATTTAGGTAGTACTTTTTCATTAATTTTTTAATTTGTAAGTCACCTTATATATTATATAATCAAAAGACAATCACACATCATCCATTTGAAAAATCGTATAAATCCCTTTTTGTGTATAGCAGTCTTTGCGAAACCAAAATTCTAAAAATAAAACAAAGATAATAAAACCAAGAACCGAAGCCAAACCTAATGATTTTACAGCCACAAGCGTATCTTCATCAGTGGGCTGTCCTGCCGTTACATTGGCTACCATAACAGCATCGACTTCCACGAGCAGCGGAATATCAAGTGTCGTTACAGCGACAACTTCTGCCACTACATCAGCAACCATACCTATTTCTTCAGCAACAAACACAAGACTTGCCCCGATTATTACTTCTGTAAATTCTCGTTGCAATTCTGCGGGTCAAACAAATCCGAATCAAAATCTTCAACAGATCTCCGTTTTATCAGCTATAGAGAATGGTATGGACTTTCGACACAATTTGGCGTCATCAGCTGCATCAACACCAGCCTCTATCACTTCTGTTGTCAGTACGGGAAGCTCATCCTCAATATTGTCAACACCAAGCAATAGCTCGCAACAATCAAACAGCAGCGTATCCTTAGGCTTGAGGTCAGTTATTTTATTAAAATATACCTATTGAATCTTTGTGATATTTGCATGAGCCAGAAGAAGAGATTGTATGTAAATTTTTCTATGTCTAGACTTTCGTCGTCAATTCATAATTATTCGTCTGCATCATCCAATACGAATGTTTCTGTTGCCTCTACAACAACAACTATCCCAATAATGACAACAACAACATCTGGACGTAATTCAGCCTCACACCAACACCAGCAGCAACAACAACAGCAGCAATATAACCAGCCACAAAAACAGTTATCACATTCGATGCAACAGCAGCACCAACAACAGCATCACCATCATCATCAGCAGCATCAACAACAACAACAGCCACATCATAATACGCAACATACATCGTCTGCAACAACATCGTCATCAGCCTCAACAAATTCACATCAGCTGCATTCACATTCGCATCATCCTCAACATTCTCAGCATTCTCATCATCAGCACCAACAACATCAACATCAGCATCAACATACGCATGCACATTCCGCTCATACACTCGCTACACACACACATACATCAACAGCAGCATCATCATCATTATCGTCATCTCATATAGGCCATCATGAACTGCATCCCATGTCGTCAACAGTACGCGTGGGAAGCAGTATGGGAGGTGGTGGTGGTGTTGTTGGAGGCAATGGCAGTGGACGAGGTGGGTTATCGATAGCGATCGGTAGTATTGGTGGTGGTGGTGGTGGTGTTGATGGTGGTCGAGGTGTCCCCGGATCGGAAGGCACCTCCACCTCCTCTTCCTCCTATCATACGATCTTTAATCATCTACAGGTAGTTGAGGCAAAATGTTTTGAGGGCGGGTCGAAATAAATTACCATATCTTTAATAATAATTAATAAATTTTATTTTAAAAATTCTAAAAATTCTTTTATATATTTCTATTAATTTAATTCTTTTAAATTGCATTTTTCTTGCAAATTACTTGGCAATTAGAAGAAACCAATTAGAATGATTATGATATATCATATAAATAGTATCGTCTTTTTAAATCCAGCCTCATTAATACAAACATTCTTCATACTTTAGTTACGCTTCATCGGCAGTTCCTTCTGCAAGAATTCTATACAAATAAATTATTTGTTTACGCTGTTTTATTAATGCATTATATTAAACATCGTACCAAATGATAAATATCTTAATAGTTTTTCTTAACATTTCAAATTTTTTTGGAATAATTTTCTCGTAAGAAATCATCGCATATACGAATATGTCGAGCTTCTAAAATTTTTATTTAATTATGAATTATGGGTTTACTAATCTATGATTAATTTATATGTCAAAAAATAATAAATATCACTGCTGGGGTTGCTTTCAATAAATTTCTTTTATGTACCATTCACATCGCATCAAACGCCAGCACCACATTCATAACCACATCCGTCAGTCATTTTCAACCAACTGTTAACTACTTCATTAATTCATTTAGAATATTTTACCATTTATTGAAATTATTTTTATTTTATTAACCACTGCATACTTTCGAAAAATTAATATTTTAAAATTCTTTTTAAAAAATTCGATACAGTCTCCAGCAAAACCCGACGATAACCAAGCAAAAGCCAGCTGAAAATTGTTTAGCAATGATAAGCAAAAACCGCAGTCACCCACAGTCACCAGCAATACTTCAAATGCATTAGAGGAGTCTCAGCAAAAATTAACATCTTGCGTTGACCAAAAGTATGATAATGACCATAAAATTATAAACTGGAAAAAGTTCGACAACGTTGATGTTATTGCATTGCTCTCGGATGATGATAATTATGACGACAAAAACTACGAGAAACATACAAGCCCTGTCAGGGAGATAAAAAACAAAACCTATAATTACGTTTCAAGCCAGGTCTTTGATAGTGATGTTGATGACAATAATAATAGCAATAGCAGTAATAGCAATAGCAACAGAAGCACTCGCAGTAGAACAAATTCATTATCCTCCACCTTTTCCTCGTCGTACCATTCACAGGATTACGATGATGATATGAATGTTGATGAAGAAGATGATGAAGATATAAACGGGAAGAGCCCAAATAAACAAAACCGATCTCAGCAAAAGTCCAAACCAAATGAAAATTTATTGAATATACAACATTTTCTAAAAAGTCTTACTGTGACAACGACATCAACTTCGGTTAGAGGAGCAAAATCATTCCAACTAAGCACCGACATGGCTAAGAAAGTTGGCAGCACCGATTGCCACAGAATTGGAATCAATAATAATAAAGATTTATGTAAAAGTAAAGATATAATTATTCAATATAATTTACCGTCAACAATTCTTCCAATAAAAGTAACAACAACAAAATCGGATGATGTAAACAATGGCAACGTTCTTTGTGAGGAAGGTAAAACTGCCGACAATATAAACAAAACTATAATCCCAATAGAAACTCCATCAGTAATAAATAAGCAAATGCCCTGTCCTCCTTACAATCATGAAAGAACAATAGCAACAACAACAATAACAGCAGCTACGTTGCCAAACATTGCAACATACTCGAAACCTTTGCGCAAACAACGCTACAAACCCAACATTTCAACAACAACTTCTTCACAAACAAATATGTCAGCAATGTCGTTAGCATTCACTCCGTTTAAAGTTGGAAAATACACAAATTCAGAAGAGACTGAAAATCCTGTAATCGTTCATAAGAATTTAAACGATTTGAATAATCTACCAACACAAACGCAACAACAACAACCACGAAATCTGGAGGATTGTACGGTGAAATTTAAAGATTTTTCTATTGATTCACTTTTGCATAAATAGAATTATAGTATGAGAGGTATATATTGAGAGAGAGAAGCAAAATGATGGAGTCCCCAAGACCAAGTAGATCTGAATCAGGAACATTGCTGCGCTATTTTTTAATATAGGAAAAAACAAAATGGATATGAACTTATGTACTTTATAAATAGAATCTTAATTTATTTCAAAAACTAAATCTGTATGATATATAATAAAATGTTCTGACACCGACATAATTGTATATAAGAAGAAATCAAGTGTTTGTTAAATGTCCTCTCTCTTTTTCCTTTATCAGAACGATCAAATATCTTTCACTCCTGTATCTCCAATATATGGAAAATATAAGTTTTTAATTTAATTAATAACTCAAAATTACATGTAGAATATATTAATGTTCCCAAGTATTTTATAATAATTTGTTAGAGTAGTTCGAAAAAACATTTATAATTCTATTTTTTTTTGAATTATATAAAACAATTTTAATTTATTGAAGTGAAAAATTTAAATAAAATTATTAATAAAAACGAATCAATTTGAAATAATTGTTAAAAATTCCGCGATTTGAAAACTAATCGGAAAAATAGAATCTTTATAGCAGTGCAGTATATTTAAGGGAAAAAAGTAAAATGCAGATTTACCTTAAAGATTATTAATAATATCTGCCTGCCGAATGAATAACGTTTAATGATAATTCTTTGGGTTAAAGTTATATATATATATATATATATATATATATATATATATATATATATATATATATATATATATATATATATATATATATATATATATATATATATATATATATATATATATATATATATATATATATATATATATATATATATATATATATATATATATATATATATATATATATATATATATATATATATATATATATATATATATATATATATATATATATATATATATATATATATATATATATATATATATATATATATATATATATATATATATATATATATATATATATATATATATATATATATATATATATATATATATATATATATATATATATATATATATATATATATATATATATATATATATATATATATATATATATATATATATATATATATATATATATATATATATATATATATATATATATATATATATATATATATATATATATATATATATATATATATATATATATATATATATATATATATATATATATATATATATATATATATATATATATATATATATATATATATATATATATATATATATATATATATATATATATATATATATATATATATATATATATATATATATATATATATATATATATATATATATATATATATATATATATATATATATATATATATATATATATATATATATATATATATATATATATATATATATATATATATATATATATATCTTAATAAAACAAGAAATGTACATAAGTTGAAACGTAATAAAGGAAAAATTTAGATTTTAAAAATCTGAAACATTTGCAATTGGTGTTAATTTTATTTGAAATTAATTTGGGTGAGTATGAAGAAATTAATGAAATTAAAACGGTATTACAAAGCAGATGCCTAACTACAAAAATGTGTTGAGTACCTATAGATGCTCTCGATTGCTTGTTAGTGCATTTACGGGAAAAGTTTTGATACAGCAGAAGAGTTTAAACTGGCATTTTTAACCCCATCAGCAAACGTAATAGATGACAATATCTCAAACTGAAAAAAGGGATTCCCGGTACTGCAGATTGAAATACGGTTTGCCATGAATGAGTGTGCGGCGGACATTAAACAGTTATGAAAAGCATGAAGCAAATTGTCGATAGTGTCTGCTTTCTTTTTTTCTTATATATTTCATTACTTAAAAATACTAATTTATTTTGATCTAAATTTCATTAATTCATTTTTACTTTGAAATTACAAATTTCTATCTTCCATGAATTTTATCCATTGATTACTTCAATGCATTTCTAGCCATTTTCAATTCGAAATAAAAAATTTATATATTTATTTATTTATAAAAGAAAAAAGAAGCAATAGATCGATAAAGAATTTATTGGAAGCCTTCAGAAGGAACGTTATATATATATATATATATATATATATATATATATATATATATATATATATATATATATATATATATATATATATATATATATATATATATATATATATATATATATATATATATATATATATATATATATATATATATATATATATATATATATATATATATATATATATATATATATATATATATATATATATATATATATATATATATATATATATATATATATATATATATATATATATATATATATATATATATATATATATATATATATATATATATATATATATATATATATATATATATATATATATATATATATATATATATATATATATATATATATATATATATATATATATATATATATATATATCTTAATAAAACAAGAAATGTACATAAGTTGAAACGTAATAAAGGAAAAATTTAGATTTTAAAAATCTGAAACATTTGCAATTGGTGTTAATTTTATTTGAAATTAATTTGGGTGAGTATGAAGAAATTAATGAAATTAAAACGGTATTACAAAGCAGATGCCTAACTACAAAAATGTGTTGAGTACCTATAGATGCTCTCGATTGCTTGTTAGTGCATTTACGGGAAAAGTTTTGATACAGCAGAAGAGTTTAAACTGGCATTTTTAACCCCATCAGCAAACGTAATAGATGACAATATCTCAAACTGAAAAAAGGGATTCCCGGTACTGCAGATTGAAATACGGTTTGCCATGAATGAGTGTGCGGCGGACATTAAACAGTTATGAAAAGCATGAAGCAAATTGTCGATAGTGTCTGCTTTCTTTTTTTCTTATATATTTCATTACTTAAAAATACTAATTTATTTTGATCTAAATTTCATTAATTCATTTTTACTTTGAAATTACAAATTTCTATCTTCCATGAATTTTATCCATTGATTACTTCAATGCATTTCTAGCCATTTTCAATTCGAAATAAAAAATTTATATATTTATTTATTTATAAAAGAAAAAAGAAGCAATAGATCGATAAAGAATTTATTGGAAGCCTTCAGAAGGAACGTTATATATATATATATATATATATATATATATATATATATATATATATATATATATATATATATATATATATATATATATATATATATATATATATATATATATATATATATATATATATATATATATATATATATATATATATATATATATATATATATATATATATATATATATATATATATATATATATATATATATATATATATATATATATATATATATATATATATATATATATATATATATATATATATATATATATATATATATATATATATATATATATATATATATATATATATATATATATATATATATATATATATATATATATATATATATATATATATATATATATATATATATATATATATATATATATATATATATATATATATATATATATATATATATATATATATATATATATATATATATATATATATATATATATATATATATATATATATATATATATATATATATATATATATATATATATATATATATATATATATATATATATATATATATATATATATATATATATATATATATATATATATATATATATATATATATATATATATATATATATATATATATATATATATGTAATACATATATACATTCTTATACACTCGGTATAATTGAAGGTATCTGCTACCGTTGTCTTGTTTTATCAAAGACTTTCAATTTAACAGTAGAATTCATATTGGCTCTGTTATCAAAATGAGCGAATAATTTATTCAACATCAGAAGACATTCCGCGAGCATTTATAAAAGGTGTCTCCGCGTGTAATTAACGTTTATAAAATAGTCACCTATAAGAGCGATATAACGGTTGCCGAACAATTTCCTATTTTTTAATAACTAAATGTACGGGTTACGAGTGCGGAAATTAATTATAATAGAAATAATTTTTTATCTAAATTTTACGCAGATTATAAAATTGAAGGTAGTAGCTATTTATCTGTTCTATATAAAATAAAAAGATTAAATAAAAAACAAATCCGATACGATTTAATACAAAATTAAAAAAGGAAGAAAACAACTTCGAAGCATAAAATTTTAAAATAAAGAAGAAACAACAAAAAATATACATAATTTTGAAAGAAAGTAACTGACTGATAAAGTCGGAGCTTTGGGTTTACAAAGCAAGGATAAATTAATATACGATATATACGAAGGCCTCCACAAAAAAACCCTAAAGGATATAACTGCAAAGAATACGGATAAAAGGATAAGGATAAATTGGTGAATTTAGTGACTGATTACGAAAAAAGGCATTGAGTTTCGCGCGATAAATTACAGTCATCTATTTAATGTTTTCGAGTTTATTTAAAGTTAGCTAGCTTAGAGCAAAATCATTATAAGTATGCGTTTTGTTAAATATCACATTTTTTACAATTCCATAATCTGGATATTCAAAATGGAATATCGATATCGAATCTGAACAAACATTCCAAGAAACTGTAAAAATATCGATATCGAATCTGAACAAACATTCCAAGAAACTGTAAATAAAGGACAGGAATTAAAGATCAAAGATAAAGAATGGAATGGCTTTTTATACTATTTAACTAAAAATTTGTTTTAATTTTGGTTTTAAATCTTAAAAATGACGTTATTATGCTCAATACTTTTAATACATACTATCAAATATTTCGTGAACTTTAATAATTAAAAACTATAAAATGAAGTTAGTTGGTTTGACGTAAATATAAAGAAATATAATATAATTCAAATGTTAAAAATGCCGTTTTCTAAATGAATATTTGCTAATGGGTTTTATTAATTTGGCAAATAAAGTATTTGTATTTAATTTTAAAATTTATACCGATCACGTTCTTCAAATTAAAGATATAAAAGATAGTATTTATTCAAGTGTATTGCAATTTCGAAGACTTGTTTCCTTTTTTTACTTTTTATCGATCTTTCGTTAAAGATATGGAAATGTATTGGGAAAATATTGGTGCCTATATAAAAATTAATAGGTTTATTATCAAAGTATTATGATACGCGATGTATATTTATCTATCACATAATGGGCTTATTAACGTTAATGTGTCTCTAAATGATTTACGAAATTGATGTTTTTAAAGTACGTAAAAGTCTTAAAAGTTATAAAATGTAAAAGTCATAAACGTTATAAAATTCTATAAAAAGTATATTAAAAATTTCTGAGTAAAACAATTATCATCCAGACTGAGAAAAAATTGTATTAAGTTTCGGAAAAATGTTTTAGAATGAAAGTTTTTCTTTAATTGGTATTGTCGTTAAATCATCAAATTATTTTCAATAATGTGGTTTCAAATTTTTCTTAGTCTTTCTAAATCTTTTAGTTAATGATGTTTTGTTAAATGACTTTAGAAGGTGAAAACGAAAATCTTCCGTGTTTGCATTTATGTCGAATTAAATATAATTTTCGATAATTATTTTCGATTGCATATAGATAACATTTTGGAAAATCATCCAACGGAAATTTCTCAATACGCACGAATGAAACAACTGCTTCCGAAGCCTTCGCTGTCTGAAAGAAATGATTGGAATTCGCTTGATATCGATTCCGACGCAATCAGAACACATCCGTGTAATCGAGAGTGTTTGGTGAATACATCGATGACTTGTTATTATTATATGGTAGTACATAATGATCAAACTGTAGGACGAGAATGCGTTCAACTTCGTAATAAAGCGATACCGTTAGCCAATACCGATCATGAATATGTGTTTCCCTACGAAATTCGAATGGAAGATGAAGGAAATCATAGTTGTAATTTTGCCGATGGCGTTAGGACTGATGTAATGCTCGTCAATGGACAATTGCCCGGTCAGGCAATTGAAGTTTGTAAAGGTGACACGATTGTGGCTGATGTCATTAATAGTATGCATGAATCAACAACAATACACTGGCATGGTTTGCATCAACGTAAAACACCCCACATGGATGGTGTTCCGCATATAACACAGTATCCTATAATGCCCGGTCAGGCGTTTCGTTATCGGTTCGAGGCAGAAATTGCTGGTACGCATTGGTGGCATAGCCATAGCAATCATCAAAGAGCTTTTGGATTGGCGGGACCATTAGTAATACGTGAAGCAGTTGCGGAAAATATTCATGCATTCATGTACGATTTAGATCTACTCGAGCATACAATAATGCTGCAGGACTGGGTGCATAACCAGGATGAGAGAGTGCCTCAAAATATTCTTATTAATGGTTTAGGCCGAAATATTCAGAAATGGTCATCAAATGATAAAAGTGATCCGAAGACCGTTTATGCTTCCTATTCCGTAGTCCAAGGAGCTCGTTATCGTTTCAGGGTGATTTTTAACGGTAAAATTCAAAATGAGAAATAATAATGAGAGCGATTTTTTCAATCCAATCATTAACAGGTGTATCCAATTGTCCTTTGCGTATCTCTATTGACAATCATGATCTTGAAGTAATTGCCTCTGATGGCAACGATATTGAACCAGTTCTTGTTCAAAAAATTGTTCTTCATGGCGCCGAACGTTTTGACTTTGTTTTACATGCAAATCAACCGATGGCCAATTACTGGATACGAGTCAAGGGCTACGGCTCGTGTGAACAGCAGAAATTACATCAGGAAGCCATACTTCATTACAAGGGAGCTGCAACCAATGCCAAGCCAGACGGTGTCATCTCGTATGAATTTGAAGGTGTTGGTTTGGAGTTAAATCCAATTGAAGATCAACGCACTGTACTGAGTAATGACGGATCTTTTTTGCATCTCATTGATTTAAACTCTTCGGAATCTCATTTACAACTACCACTAAAACTGTACCGGACATATTATACTTCTATGTCGGTATTCGTTAGACAAGATGAAGTGTTCTTTCAAATGGACGACATCTCATTCAAATTACCATCGGTGTCACTTTTACAGGCGCGTAATTTAGGTGTTGAAGAAGTCTTTTGTAATCGAAGCAGTTTAGTGATGCGCGGTATTAATTGTACTGAAAGGAACTGTGCCTGCACGAATACCATTCACGTGCCTGCCTTTAGATATGTGGAATTTGTTATAACTAGTACAACGGCCGCATCACATCCAATACATTTGCATGGTTATTCATTCCGTTTAGTTGGTATGGGTGTACTCGATGAGGACCGTATTAAGAGGGTTTGCTTTTCATTACATTTACTCATTACTTCTAATTATTGTTCAATTTTTCTATCTATTCAATTAGATTGAGTCAATCGATAAGGAAACTCCATTACCTCGTCGAGATCGTGGTGGTCTGCTTAAGGACTCTGTCCAGGTGCCCGGTTTCGGTTATACAATTATACGTTTCTATACTGATAATCCAGGTTTCTGGCTTTTCCATTGTCACATTTCAACACATTCCGAGAGAGGAATGACCGCTGTCCTTAAGGTCGGTGATAATACGGAAATGGAATTATGCCCAGTCAGTAATTGTGGTCTCTGCAGTTCTGTCTTATAATTTTCAATGAGAAATTACACTAGGTGTTGTAATAAATTTTATTGTAAATATTCAAAATAAACAATATTAGCTTTGTAGGATAAACCACTATTATTCAGGAATGATTTGAATGCAGTGAAAATTGAAAATTTTATACATATCGTAAATTTTAATTGATACACATTTTATTTAGTTATACGAATAAAAAGGAAAATTATTCTGTAGACATTGAAATTACAAATCGATGCCTTCCTGTGCGGCTAAAATCGTTTTAATCTTCATCAGTAATTCCTTTTTAATAGTATCTGGAACAATAGCTCGTGCCTTGGGTGTCACTTCTGTAATCAATTGGTCTACTTTAATGCTATTGCCCTTCTCTTTAATAATATTACGGCACATAAGGCGCACTTCGTCACGCCATCCGCATTCAGCCAAACGGCTGCAGAGCAAGTCTTTGAGTCTATCGAAGATGCAAATGCAAACTCACCTTATTTTATAATAAATTCATTAAAATTACTTACTTAGAACGATCGCCACTGAGTATAGTAGCCTGATCAACCGTATTCGTTAGGGTCATTTTGTCATTTGAGTCCTTTTTAAAACTTCCAGCTTCCAACTACCCCTTATAATTATATCTTTCGATCAGCTGAAAAATTCTTAAAATGTTGTTTACTTTCGATCATGATAAAGCAGTGCTAAAGTTGACAACTTTCAACTAGAGATTTCTGTATATCTATATCCCATATATATCGATATCGCTGATTTTTACATTTTGCTCCTCACAAATGTCGATAATTAAATTTTAATATGCGCATTTCTACTGTCGCCCCTATACGCTCATCATTGACGTTACAAAAAGGAAACTACCATCGTCGCTTAGAAATATTAATCCAAAGGTGACAGCATTACAAAAAAATGTATTCATATATAGATGTAGAGGAATATATATATATAGAGGAATATAGATAATGGCCATATACATCGCAAACTTTTTCCCGCCTCTATTGCCTTTAAATAATGAAAATTCAAATAATTTGCTCCCAACTCCGAATCTTACTTAATTTCTTTGGGAGATAAGAACTATTATACTGTATGGCAAAACAACGCTGTGATGTAATATATCAGACATTATTTTGCTCTTTTGGCAGTAAGAGATGTGTCCCTCTCCGATAAATTAAGCAAGAAAATTAAAGCTGTGACTTATTAAATTACCGTGTATAGCCTTCGGCGCCAATTAATCGCTTACTTTAACTTAGCATTACCATCCCATACAAAAATTTTCATAAGTGTATAATATAATTTTCATAAAACAAATTCCTAATAAAATATAAACAAAAAAATCGACTCGTTCTCACAAAATTAATTCTTAAGTTTTAAGAAAGAGGTAGAGAAAGAGGACGCTCTTCACTAATCCATACGTATCTTCTTCAAACAATTGCAAAATAGCACAGATTTACGTAGTTTTTGGTGCATAATTCTGAAGAAATGTGTACTTGCGTTTTATATGCTTTTCGTTTGAAATGCGCTTTTAGCTTTAATCGTCAAATGTTTGGGGAATATGATTGAGTCTACGGAGATTTGTCATGTATTTTTTCTACAATTTTGGTTCCAAAATGGAAAAGGATTTCTAAATAATGAATAAATATTTATTTCTGTAAAAATTGGATGCTTTTATTAGTATCTAACCTCTCTTAAGCTCTCACAAATGGTAGATTTTATTTTGAGTTTTGATTCTATTGTATGAGATACTCTTGCAACGAATTACAAAAATCATACAATATTTTATACGTTTCAACATATTAAATGAAAGCAAACAATGTCAGTAAAATGGTGCATCTCACATATAGTATATGTGATATAAAAAAATATAAAATCTGACGTTAAAACAATTTTTCAAGAGGACATACAAATCTTCTATCTCTTATCCTCCGATTTCAAGTAACTATGAAAAATTAACAAGAGCACCATTTATCGATTTATTAGGTGCCAGAGAGCCATCACAAAAATTTCGAAATTACTGACTTAACGAAAGTATTGACAATATTACAAACCTTTCGATATCGGAACATTTCCCATAAAGAAAAGGTTTGTAAAAGATATCATGTTCTATAATTGTCGCATTTAAAAAGATTAACTACCATTCGTTTAAACTAATAAATACTGTAATTTTTAAAAAATATATAACAAAAATTCTTCTTTTATTTCAACGTATTTGTTAATTTTTCGTAAAGATCGACTGATTTAAAGTTCGATTCTGGGCTCTATGCGATCTTTGTGTAATTTTTTCCTGTACTATTTTTGTTAGTTAGATGATATAGTAATTTATGTATAAATTACTATATACTATAATCAAATTTTTATACACTCCAAATCTTATATTCTCTTACAGTAATTTTTACAAACATAAAATTTTTAAAGAGTTAATGATTCAAATTTGAAGAATTTTTGCTGATTTCTCTACTATAGTGATTTATATAACCGAAATTTAAATTAATTTCAAAATTTATTTTGCACACACAAAATATAATATAATTTTTTCATATGAATATATATCTTTAATATATTAATTGCCCTAGATATATTTAACTGTCTGTACACATATGCGCCCGCGCGCACACAAACTCATATATATATATATATATATATATATATATATATATATATATATATATATATATATATATATATATATATATATATATATATATATATATATATATATATATATATATATATATATATATATATATATATATATATATATATATATATATATATATATATATATATATATATATATATATATATATATATATATATATATATATATATATATATATATATATATATATATATATATATATATATATATATATATATATATATATATATATATATATATATATATATATATATATATATATATATATATATATATATATATATATATATATATATATATATATATATATATATATATATATATATATATATATATATATATATATATATATATATATATATATATATATATATATATATATATATATATATATATATATATATATATATATATATATATATATATATATATATATATATATATATATATATATATATATATATATATATATATATATATATATATATATATATATATATATATATATATATATATATATATATATATATATATATATATATATATATATATATATATATATATATATATATATATATATATATATATATATATATATATATATATATATATATATATATATATATATATATATATATATATATATATATATATATATATATATATATATATATATATATATATATATATATATATATATATATATATATATATATATATATATATATATATATATATATATATATATATATATATATATATATATATATATATATATATATATATATATATATATATATATATATATATATATATATATATATATATATATATATATATATATATATATATATATATATATATATATATATATATATATATATATATATATATATATATATATATATATATATATATATATATATATATATATATATATATATATATATATATATATATATATATATATATATATATATATATATATATATATATATATATATATATATATATATATATATATATATATATATATATATATATATATATATATATATATATATATATATATATATATATATATATATATATATATATATATATATATATATATATATATATATATATATATATATATATATATATATATATATATATATATATATATATATATATATATATATATATATATATATATATATATATATATATATATATATATATATATATATATATATATATATATATATATATATATATATATATATATATATATATATATATATATATATATATATATATATATATATATATATATATATATATATATATATATATATATATATATATATATATATATATATATATATATATATATATATATATATATATATATATTGAAATCTTATCTCGCAAATATAATTGAAATTTTATTATAATAGAAAAATGAAAATATAATTGTAATGGAAAGTTCGTTTTTAGTTTTATTTTCTTTGTTGTTTGATTAATCTATTATAATAAACAGAAACACAATCGGACTTTGCATATGATATCATTGACGCCTACTTAAACAAACATATGTCGAAGAAATAATATAATATATGCCATTTTATATATCTTTATGAATGAATCCTCGGTAGAAATTGTGCAAATACTGGCTTTGTAACCAATGGAGATAATATTATTTATGATCACCCAACTTCGCAAACGGCCCACATTAATCGCATACGCACACACTCGTAGACACTCGTATTAACACTCATACAAATATTTCCATATATGGCAAGAACGACACTTTCCATTAGGCCAACAGACGAGATTTTAAAAACAAGTTATGACGTCACTTATTGATTTCTAACCACCGACTCATGAAAATTCAAAGCAGTGATGAAGTATTATTAATAAAATAAATTTTAAGATTGATGTCACACTTATTGAGGTTTGAATGTGCTTGAATTAGATACACACACACACGCACTCACACAAACCCACACACAAACAGGCACACGCATACACATCCAGTGTTAGTCAGATGGTGTTAATTAACTTAATCTTAGTTTATTTACTAGCTATGAAGTACAATAACAATTACTTATAGATACAGACCGGTTATACGTTTATATAACTTGCCTTGTTCTGCGCAAAGCCAGGAACATATGGCGATTTTGAAGACTGGAAAACAACAAAAGCAACAAAACAGCAATTGCTCTTCCAGCGCTTCATCAAGACTTGTTTACTGGCGGAGGTTAAGCGAGCAACCTACATAAATTACTTTTCAATTACAATTGAATACATCATACATCGTTATCATTAGGCAGCAGTATATACATGTGTATACCATAACTACCTGATTTTTCTAAGCAAAACAACCAAGTAAAACATCTGTTCCTAAAAGTCTTTCCCAAATGACTGCAATGCAACAAGGTTGGAAACAGCCTTCGCTTTAGATGACCGACTCAGTGAAAATTTTGTATGCGCGCAGTTTCCAAGGAGTGCCAAAAATCCTTGCCAACCTCAAGCGTAAATATATCCTGCTGCCGCTGCGGCAAAAATATCGATTTTCAAAATGGTGACTAAGAAAGAAAAAGGTGACTAACAATAAAACTACACAAGAAGAAATGTAATGGATGACACAAAGTTATATGCACAAACATAAATGTATATTACACACTTATATCCTACATATATGCTAAAAAAATGTAGAGAAAAAAACTGAAAACCGGGTTGTTATGATGACGACGGGAAATAAGCGTGCTTGTTGTTGTTCTTCTTTCTTTTGTTGGTAAACAACATTCGGATAAAGCTAAACTCCCCTCAAGCAAAACACAATCAATCGCACATGAGGTCATCACTTTGCTCAAGCGATTACGTGCCAACCAACAGCATTGGGGAAGCAACTGAAGTAAACGAAGTCAAGTCAAAAGAAATATAAAAGTAATTCAATGAAAAAAATAAATCAATCTTTTTATACGATTTTATATTTAATCAATCGAAATTAATTCAAAATTTGTTGTCATAGTTAGTAATGCCCGATTAGGGGAACTCGGGGGTGATTATTCCTAGGCGAACTACTTAAGAAATGTTATTCAAACCGGTATCGTGATAAAACATTACTTTATTTGAAGTCACCAAATCAAGCAAAATCATTCCATGAGCAAAAGTAGAAACCCGGCGCAGCACACGGAGTATGAAAAGCTTGCCACCATTTCCACCTACGGTGTCAAGTTTCTCATCCTCTCTTTCTCTCACACAGACAAAATATCAGTTTCATAGATTAAATGAATTTACCTTTCTTTTACTCTTAATTAAAGGTAATTTATTAATACTCATCATTATTATTTAAATTAACAATTTCGAATTTACAAATTTGAGAATTTAATAATTTAATTGGTTGTGATTAAAAATAACAAGAAATGACTGTAATAGTAATATTTCGTTTTATTTTTGAATCCTTGAAAATTAAATAAGAATTAATTAATTTACAATAAATGGGGGTTCGCACATTAATAAAGCTTGAATTGTCATGGAAACTCCTTTTGAGTTGAATGAAAGAAAATGACCGAGTAGCAATTTGTTTGCGTATATGGATGTGCATATATCGATATAGATAAATACGGTTCGTATCAGGTAAGGTATTCTATAAATTGTAGGTAGTTTATTTGAAATGCAAATACAAATATTTTAAATAACAAATAAATTTTGTTTTATTTTCAAAAAAGTAAACACAGGCATACATACCATTCATTTAAGTTGTACATGATAAAACAACCCTTTTATATCTGTCTATATATGGTATACTTACTCGCAATAGATACTTTAAAAGCAATAGTTTCTACAACAAAAACACTGCATTGAAAATTTAGATCTATTGCAAATTGGAGACACTACAAGTACGTCGAGGGTGTGGGCCAACATTAGTAATGATTTACCGTAATTTATTAATTTATTTAAGGGAAAAAAATGCGTGCAGAGCGAAATCCTCGTTACACTTTCTAGTTTCTCTAAATAAGATTAAACAATCAGAACGGAATCACTAAAAAATTAGAAATACTATTATTAAATAACGAAAGGAAGCATCAGATCATCAACGCATTTGCAACAGTAAGTGAACGAAACTTACATTCGGGACAACTTATTTTCATACATTCATAAACCGAACGTTGTCTATATTTAGATGGAAAGCAGGCCGAGTTCATTCAACCTCTCCACAGAGAAACTCAACAATACCTAACTAAACAGTTATACCAGCCACTTGAAAGATACGCGCCAGTGCATCGCATTTATCATGAACAACGCTCTCTACCTCTTACCGCGTCGTTAACAAAGACGGCAAAATGTCGGCTGGTAATAGTTTTTCGTTGTCATTATTTGGAGTAGCAGAAAATACCTCTCACTTCTTCTAATGTTAACCCCGAAAAAAATCCCTACCCTTCCTTTCTTCTCATGTAAAAATATACTCTTTTTTGTAATTTTAATGCTCATTTTTTTATTTCTTGGATATTCAGAAATTTTATCTCGTTCATTTCTTTTTTAAATTTATGATTTATATTTTCTTGTCATTATTAAAATTTTTCAAAAATGAATGATTCGTTCAGTTTCTCAATGAGCTTTTGTTTCTTGCGGAAAACAAATGCAGGTTTTTTTTTTGTTCAGCATTCAGACCGCCGCTTGCTTCAACGATAACATACAATGATGATGCTTTTCCTTTAATATTCTTCAGCACCTTCGCCCTCACCGTCACCCGAATCCATACCAACTTCTTCGTAATCTTTCTCGAGCGCAGCCAAATCCTCTCGAGCTTCAGAAAACTCTCCTTCCTCCATACCCTCACCAACATACCAATGAACGAAAGCACGCTTGGCGTACATTAAATCGAATTTATGATCTAAACGTGCCCAGGCCTCGGCAATGGCAGTGGTATTGGACAACATGCAGACAGCACGTTGTACTTTAGCCAAGTCGCCACCGGGCACTACTGTTGGTGGTTGATAATTGATTCCAACTTTGAAGCCAGTTGGGCACCAATCGACGAACTGAATTGTGCGTTTAGTTTTAATGGTGGCAATAGCTGCATTGACATCCTTCGGCACTACATCACCACGATACAGCATGCAGCAGGCCATATATTTACCATGACGTGGGTCGCATTTCACCATCTGATTTGCGGGCTCAAAACAAGCGTTGGTGATTTCAGCCACCGACAGCTGTTCATGGTATGCCTTCTCGGCCGAAATGACGGGTGCGTAGGTAACGAGTGGGAAGTGAATTCGTGGGTAGGGTACTAAATTTGTCTGGAATTCAGTCAAGTCGACATTGAGCGCACCGTCGAAACGCAGAGAAGCCGTAATCGAAGAGACAATCTGACCAATTAAACGATTCAAGTTAGTATATGTGGGGCGTTCAATGTCCAAATTTCGGCGGCAGATATCATAAATAGCTTCGTTGTCAACCATAAAAGCGCAATCGGAATGTTCCAAAGTGGTGTGGGTGGTCAAAATCGAGTTGTAGGGCTCAACAACGGCAGTCGATACTTGGGGCGCTGGGTATATGGCGAATTCGAGTTTTGACTTTTTACCGTAATCGACAGAAAGACGTTCCATTAACAAAGATGTAAAACCGGAGCCGGTACCGCCGCCGAATGAATGGAAGATAAGGAAACCTTGGAGACCTGTACATTGATCGGCCAATTTACGAATACGATCTAATACTAAGTCAACTATTTCTTTTCCAATAGTGTAGTGACCGCGGGCGTAGTTGTTGGCAGCATCTTCCTTTCCAGTGATGAGTTGCTCGGGATGGAAAAGTTGTCTGTAGGTACCAGTGCGGACTTCATCGACGACAGTGGGTTCCAAGTCGACAAAGACGGCGCGGGGAACATGTTTGCCGGCACCAGTCTCACTAAAGAAGGTATTGAAAGAATCATCACCTCCACCAACAGTCTTATCTGAAGGCATCTGACCATCGGGCTGGATGCCATGCTCCAAACAGTACAATTCCCAGCAAGCGTTACCGATCTGAACGCCAGCCTGACCAACATGGATAGAGATACATTCACGCTGAAAAAAAGAAATAATCGATTATATACGTGTGTATGCAAAAAAGTACACATGCATGTGAGAATGTGCGTTTAAGAAAATCAATATTCATGGGTAGATACATTTTTCAAAGATACCTAAATGCATCACTTTTATAGAGCATATCTCTTTATAAAGCATAAGGAATTTCTCGAGCCTATTGCAACCTATCCCCACGTGGCTGTCGTTATGACGCAGCCACTTTCCAAATTTGTGCTAAAAAATTCATGCTTTAGAAAAATATCTGTCAAAATTTTCTTATTTTTTTAATTATTTGAAAACTAGAAATATCTATCAATTTATCGTCTGAAAAAAAAACAATTGGAGTAGAGTGAAAGCCGACATATAGCAAAATTTTTCTTAGCAAGCGATGACTCAACGCCGATGCCGATGCTAACGCTGGCAGCACTGGGTGCGGTCGTTGAATTAAAATTAACGTCATCCGGCGAAAAGAAAATGGTAGCTTACATTTTAGTTATGCTAAAAGTGATTATTGTGGATTTCTTTGATTCCAGTAACTTCTTCAGCACTCAAATATAAAATTTCGACCTAAAAAACAGTTGACCCACACCAGACGCTACAAAAAGTTTTCACTTCCAATCTTGTTTGTAATTTTCTATATTTTATGTATAGAGAAATTTATATATTGTGTAAATTTAACACGAGAAGCATAAAATAATTTAAACTATAAAACAAATTATCACAAAATATACATAATTCCTTACCATTTTGAGTTTCTAGTTTTTATATTTAAACACACACAAATCACAAATAAATTAATTCGAGTTATCACGTTCGAAGTAGCCGGCTATGAAACTTCACAAACTGAAATCGAATGAACAGAAGTTTGCTGTGACGCTCTTATTTATACTTTCGGTTGTACGCCGACGACGCCTACTTTAGGCTTTTTTGATTGGCTAATGATTTCCGAAGATATCCATTATTGTTCGGCAGTGCGTTCGTCTCTCAAAATTCGATATTTAACGCTTGGCAGCAATGTGTGCTGAAAATACTTTGTTCGTGATATGTTCGGAAAAATGTGTAATTAATTAATAGGGTAATACCAGTTGTTAAATTCTGAATTATATGTTTTGACTTAATCTGAATTAGATTGTTGAAATTTTTGGCTTTTTAATCAACTGTTGACCTATTTTTATTTATAATGTTTATTGCACCATTATATAATAAAATTACGCATAAAATTACGTGTTTCCTCATCGTCATAAAATTACCATGGAATTATTATTGACTTTCCCCAATACTGATGAATAATTACTACTTACAATTACAATACTTTTTGAAGGAAAAAGACTGAAATAACGACACTTTTGGGTCATAACTCCTGAGCGATACCTTTAGGAAAAATTAAAAGTATAGAATTTTAAAAATTTTGGTTATCAAAAATAAGTTTGATGATGAGGAAATTTTCGATTCTGTAAATCTCTTTATTTCTTGTCTTTTTTATAAAATATAATTATATTATCTTTTGCTAATTTAGTTAAGGACAAAGTATCTATTTCAATTCTAATGACGTTCTTAAGAATTATGGCTTACATTATTCCCACAGTCAAAATTCATTTGTATAACTCTTTTATGAAATTCCCACGAATTATATGAATGTTAGAACTGAAGAATAAAATGCTGTCTTCGCTTTAACATTTCCTGGAATTCACTTTGCAAAGAACGAAATACTCGATACAGTGTTGGTTAAGTGAGAAGGAGTAGGATGATTATTAGTTGTCATCTCAGGAGAAATGAAAGGGAGGAGTAGCAAATTATATTGATCAATGAATTCAGTAAAAACAAATATATTAAAATTGAATTTTATAATTTTAATGGAGCATAATTGTAATTGTATTTTTTATTTTAACTCTTTTTTGTTTTTTTGTATTTTAATTCTACCAAAAAACACAATTCTGCAATATCTAAAATTCTAAAATTTTACAAAACTCATTAATAATAAATTTAGAGAAGGTTTAGAAACATTCGTCTATATTTTATTAGTCCAATAATTTAAATTCAATGGTATTAGAAGAAACTGTTAAAATATAAAACTATTAGTTTTATTATTTTTGAAAATTTTCAACGATTCTAGACTATGTCCTGGAAAAGAATGCACAAATACATAGAATTAATTTCAATATTTAATAATTATATAAATTCGTATTAGAAAATTTGTTTTGAATTTTAATTAATTAATGATTAGAAACAATATTTATTTGTAAAAGTTCAAGCACAAGAAACCACCCGTACAGTATAATACTATTATTTGAGTTAAATAATAACTAATATTTACAAAAAAATTCAATCAAATAATACCTTTGTTCAAGATTTCTCTATCTTGGAAGGTATTTGCATCATAGTTTGTCTCATGGTTCCCGCTGATATTTGATGAACTTTGCTTTTCTCAATCAGAATTATAAAGTTCTAGATCTCAGTTAATCGAATTTGAATGATCGCATTCAACGAATGAAACTCAATGAATACAGACAAATCAAAAGGAACAATTTGAATAAAACAACAACAACTTACTGCTGATACACTTTGTTTATCTCCCTCCTATATCACCTCTCCAAGAATTCCGAACATATCGACAACCAACTATCATCGATAGCAAACCAACAACAACGCATTTGTGGGCTTGCGAGTGTGTATGTTCGTGTTCTCCCAATTTATGACAGTTGCCTGCTGCTCGTTCTACGCTATTCGGCGTAGTAATAGACAAATTGTATGTGAAGGCGCTTCAATTGAGTTAAGTTAGTTAAGAATTAGATCATGCTGGAGAGGAGAGCACACACGCGCGCACACATGTCCGAATGCACACGCGTGCATGCACATATATGTACAGTATTCAGAAATAATTAACCAATAGGCCAAATTCAATGTGAGGATGACATCACTAAATTAGTATGCCATAAGAAAAGTGCTCTTTGTCGGGGCTAAAAAGCCAAAAAAAAATCGGTTTGCTCTTCTGTAGGAGCGGGCAATTTCTTTAAAAAACAATGCAGATACCGAATAAATAAACAAGCAAACAAACAAGCAAAAGTACACAAACTCACTCACACATGCTCGAGTATACTCACTACTCATGCAGATTCACATTCAATGAGCAAAATCGAAGTAAACACCTTTGGAAAGCAGCAATATTGCTGGGAAAGGAAGCAACAGTAAGGCTGAAGACGGTTCAATTATTATGAGTATATGAGAGGGAACACTCTTTCGATACACTCAGAAAAAATATTGCAAATGAGATTGAATTATATTCACAGCAATTGTATGAATTCACGTCTTTCGTAAAGACGGGAATGACCAAAAATGACAACGAAATGTTAGGGGGCTCTATTGCTTTCTTAATCTTTGTATACAGAAAAACCATTAATTTAATTAAGACATGCTGCGGAGGAGAAATGTTTATAATTTTATGAGGAATAATTGGTGCCATCCAATCGAATTCCAAGTAATTTCAATTCTGTCTTTTTTGTGATCAAAAAGTATTTAAAACACTAAAAACAGAAGCTGTTCCATTACTTACACTAGTATTTGTTTTTCGCGGTCATGTTTTCGGGGTTAGGGGTCATCATCAAACGATGATTTGTAACGATGGAGACAAAAATATTGCAATCGACCGCTAACACTTTGTAAATTCATTTAGTTTCGACGGATTCATTCTATTTATTAATAACGATATATTAATGAAGTGGAACGTATGCCATTTATTTCTCATTAAGGACATGTTCTTTTTAATACTTCTAAAAATGTTTGCAGGTATTGCGATCATTGATTTCAGATCACGAAACCATCAAACCAACTTCAATGTATAAAGAATTGCAATTATTTTTATACTTTGTTATTCAAAGGATGAATTTATTTTAAGTGTATGAATATACAAAACGCAAACAAAGTCTGTGCTGCCCAGTCAGATAGTCAGCTAGTTAGATAGATGAGTGTGAAGAGAGAAGATAAAAACATTGGGGCAAATAAAATTGACGGGTTCGATGCTGAGCACAGTCTAGTGGATATTCGCGAACGATGAGGTCGCCGTACGAAGATTTAGTCCCGACAATGAATAGCGGTGATTCGGTCAATACAATGCCGTATCATGCCCGTGAAAATTCGCAGCCTTTCAGTTACGGACAGCCGTTTAGTTATAGCAAAACTTCGACGCCTTTGCGAAACGGTCGAACGAATGGTCAAAATCGCGTCGATGCCTGGGATGAAATTGATTCGGGAACGCGAATAAATACATCACAAGCATTCGATTTGAAGAGTGTCTCTCCAAATTATAATAATACTAGTTTCGTCGGTGTTACGGGTAAGAGTTCGGAACCAGCAGGGTATCAATCAAGTGGCAGTACAATAAAAGCACAGCCGCGTCTTACGAGTCCCTTGCTAGTACGCAAAACTTTGAATAGCAGGTCACCTACGCGAAATACGACTAACACAATCTCGAATACCTACCACTACAGTTATAACCGATCGAGCAATGGAGTCGACGAAAGAGGCCGAGGCAAAGCAAATATTGGAGTTATTGGTGGCATTAGTGGTAGTAGTGATGAGGGCGACTTTAATGGAAATATCAGCAGCTATAGCACAACCACCAATACCATCGCACGCAACAACATCAACAACGCCAACAACAACAACAAGAACAACTATATCAGTGACTATGACGGTGAGAGCAAGAGCATCGGCGCTTATGGAAACACATCAACTCGATATGACTTTGAAGACTTATTACGTGAACGACGTCAAAAAGTTTACAATGAATACAGATCAACTGCGCCACCATCTGCGCCTGCGCATGCCCCGAACGCCCTTAAGAATCAATCTAAATACAATTTCGATTTTGAATTCAATCTTAATTTAGATGAATTTCCTTCGACGCCACGTCGCTCGAATACAATGGATCGCGCTGCATCGCTACAATATCGCACACACGATATTCCAGTGGCGGCAAATGTTTTAGAACGCAATTATCATACGATTAGCTCATCCGCAGCGAGAGATATCAGAGACGTTTTCGTTAAGCAGGATGGCGAACATGCAGGCAGTCGACCTCCATTGGAACACTATAGTCGTCGTTTTCAGCAAGAGACAACTTTGTTCGATGATCGATATGGTAATGAAAATGGATCTGGTTATAATAACTATTTGCACGAATATGGCACGGCTGATGCAGAAGCGAGGGGAAGAAGCATGTCACCAATTTATGCTACTTCAGCCAAACAAAAACAACAACAACATCAACAATTACAGCTATTGCAAACAAACAGTCGCAGCGGCAGCAGTTACCGCAGCTCGACAACCACACACGATATTAATCGCGGTCGCGAACCAGAATCGACTATTACGGATTTTGCGGCCTCCATTTTAGCTTCGCCTAATGCTCCACTAGCTTCACGCCCTGAAACCCCAGCATTTCCTGTTACGCCACGCACACCATATGGTACCAGTAATGGCTATAATTCATCTTACACGCAGCCTCGTAGTCCGACACCTCTGCGTGTCGATTGTGGAAACGGTCAATTGGCGGAAATGCAAAGTTATGCCACCGAAACTATTTACCAGACCAATAATAGCCATAGCAACAATAACAATAACAACAATATTGCCTATCAATCTCGTTTGAATTCGAGTCTGTCGCTTTCCAACAGCGCTGAACCACAAGAAGTCGCACCACATTTAGTGAAGTTTGCGAAGGATTCCTCGCAATATTGGTACAAACCGAATTTGACGCGCGACGAAGCAATCGCATTGCTTTTGCACGCGGCACCGGGCACATTTGTCATACGCGATTCTACCACTTATAAGAATGCATACGGCTTGGTACTCCGAGTAGCCCAACCGCCACCAGGTAGTGCCATCGACAAGCCGGATGAGCTAGTGCGTCATTTCCTAATCGAACCGACTACACGCGGTGTCCGTTTGAAGGGTTGTGCTAATGAGCCGGTCTTTACATCGCTCTCGGCTCTTGTTTACGAGCATTCCATAAATGCATTGGCTCTGCCATGTACACTTCTCATACCGGAACAGGATTTAGTGCCACCATTAGTCCATCATACGCCAGCACAAAGGCAATTGTTGACGCAGGGCGCTGCGTGCAATGTTTTGTGGTTGTACTCTTGTGATACGGAATCGCTAACTGGCGAAGAAGCCATACGCAAGGCCATTCGACAAATGTACGCGCAAAAAACATTGCCCACACCCACCGAAGTGCACTTCAAGGTTTCGCAACAGGGCATCACGCTAACCGACAATACGCGTAAGAAGTTCTTTAGAAAACATTATGTTGCCGATATGATATCATTTTGTGCGATTGATCCCGATCATCATACTTGGACGATGCAGTCAGCAGAGGGTACGAGCACATTGGGAGCGTTAAAGAAAACGATATTTGCATTCGTTGCTCGAAAATCGCCCAGCTCGAATGATAATCAATGTCATGTGTTTTGCGATTTAGCAATCAATCAACCAGCTTCGGCGATTGTTTCCTTTGCTAACAAAACTTTACCAACAGAAAAACAAAAAAATTATGTGCTTTAATTAAAAGAATTCTATAATCAAACCGATCATGGGATTAATGGTACCTACGATATTTGTCTATATAATGGATATATAAATATTTCTTTTTAATTTTGTGCAAATATCATTACTGGGAGGTTTAATGAATTGTCTAAAAGATTTTTGAATTATTGGTAATTATGAAGATTATTTTTAATACGTTTCAAGCAATTCTTGAAATGTTTTCAAGTAATATTTTTTGACGAAATTTTCAATTTATTTCTTTCAATTAATTTTTCATTTCAAAACCAAAGCTATTTTATTTAACAGAAAAAAGAGTAAGATAATAATTTTTACAAAGAGGGTTAATGATAATCCGAAATTGTGAATAATGGCTTAAACTTGGAACAGTTTTTTTTAATTTGTCTAAAGCTTAAGACATTTATTTAAAATATTTTTTACATGAATTTTGCAAGTAAAAACCTAAAAAATCAAATTAAATTTCAAATAGAAAGATAATACTATTTTATCAAATATTCATCCCAAAAATTGCTCAGCCAATTGTTTTAATTAGAATCAAATCTTATATTCTTTGATAAAAATTTATATTTAAACCAAATTAAAAACTTCAATTTCATGCTTTACTTTTTGAAAACATATGTGAAATAAATCGTAATAATAATTAAAATTATTTGAGATATTATCACGTACGTATGACCAAATTTTGGTTAGTTTAATATTTTCAAATTAATTGCTTTAGTCCATATAAAAAAAATTGACAGAACTCGTTGCGCTGCTTTACAAACGAGCCGACTTTACGTGATGCGGTTACGATTCATAAAATTGTTGATTAAAGCTTCGAGTTTTATGAAATTAATAATGAAGACAAATATTATAGGTTTCCTATACGATTTATTCTGTAATTACCAAGCAGAGCATTGCGATTTGTAATTGAACATAATGGCTTGTAATGAAATGTAATTATTAATTATATAAAGTACGTTATAATTTCATTATTAGTTACCAGATCGTTTTTACAAGTTTATTATAATTTGTTTTCCGTTTATTTTGCTTTGCTTTAAAATTTATGAATACAAATAGCTTCAAACGAAATTTTCTTTTGATATTTGTAATCTAGCAAGAGACAAGAAGAATATTTTCAAAGTCAGTCGCAGAAAGAAAATTTAACAAAAGCTTTTACGTTTCGTTAAAAGTTCTATTTGTTAGTTTAACTTTTTTTAGTTTTTTTATAAATGTTTTTTAAGATACTACGTTTATCTCGTATATGAATGTATATGAAATATAATCTTATCTTGAATATTCGCAGTCAAACAGTCTCTTTCCTTAATTGACAAAAAACAACAGCTTCTAATTAAACTGTTATTTTCCGAAATTGTATTAGTCAAAAAAATTAAAGAAATTCAAAAACGATTTTTGGAATGTCTTTCTTTAAAGATCTATTAAAGAAAGAGAAAAATTCAATTGACTTATAATTAGGACAAAAAAACAATGTACTCGTTTTCATTTTAATTGAGTCTTTCAACCCTCCCCCTCCGCGTATTTTCACAATTTAAATCGTTGTTTATACAGACGTCCTTGCTTATGTATATTTAGTAATGCTTTTACGAACGCATGTGTGTTTGTATCAGAATTAGAATACATCAAGCATTTTGATAATAAACATTTTTTTGTTTAGCTTTCTATCTCTCAATAAATATCACTCCTATTTCTAGATATGACCGATCGTATGATCAGTTTTTTTAGTTATTTGTACGAGTATTTTTAATTCTGATTGTTGATTACAATTTTGTCATGACCTTGAAATGATTGTACAAATATGTTTGTTAGAAACGTGAATGTGTGCATACGTACATACAATATGTATATGCATGTATGTGGAAATTATTTAATTAATAATTTTGGGTTTCCTCTAAGTCTCGTAACAAAAATTGGCGCTACCCATATGTCGTTATATATTGGCCCTCTGTTTAGAAAATACACTAATTCTATTTCATGGGAACATTTATTTACTATTTTAAAAATAATTTTCCTTTTCTTAATTAAATAAAACCAGCAATTTCTTTAATAAAATCACAATTAAATCACCTCAAGATAAAATTTCCTTTTTCGTAAATAACTAATACGTTCTCAGCTTTGATGGACTTGAGAACTTTCAGAAATGAATGATACATTTATACAATAATGCTAAGAAATCAATATATTTTCCAATTAATTTTGCATGCTTTAACTTTTGCTGATTATTGAAAAAGTAAATAAATTTAAATTAAATTTAATTAAATTTAAATATACGAATTATATTTTATAAAATTTGTTCATACAAGTGTCATATATTTGTTGTCTAATTAATGTGTATATTATCAATATAAATATATAATGTATTATCTAAATTTCTAGAAGTGTTTCTATATTTTTGTACAAATGCGAGCAACTTAATAATCTCATGTGTCTATTTTAATCAACCACAATAATTCTTGTCACTGTTATTTAATTCTTTATTAATTGAAAATAAAATAGAAAATTCCATTAAATATAAAAATAGATAATATTCAAACAATAAACACGCTCTCAAGCAGCAAACGATCATTAGTTAATTCAACAACAATAACAAAAAGGGAAATCTCTTTAATGATCATTTAGTCAGTTAAATCGCAATTATTATTGTATGCACGCAAAGCGCTCTTATTATCATAAATACACTGAGAAGATTAGAGTTAGTGTATTTTTTTGTAATTGGAATTAATTGTAATAGTTTACGAAGCGAATTAAAAATAGTCGTATTTCATTTGCAAGTACAAAACTATTAGCTGTCTAGAATATCTAAAAGTTTAACCAAAAGGCGAATAATATTATATGAAAACATATTAAATGCTAGAAGAAATGGATTTGAGGGAAAACAAAGAGTAATACCAGACAACGTTTAATTGAAACTTATTTGAAATAAGTCTCTTTAAAAACGTTTTTATGAGCGTTATTTATTTAATATTTATGGTTATATTTTATAAATATAAATAGCTCAGAATTTCCCATCATTTAATTTAAAATACAATTTATAGTTTTACAGTGTATTTTTTTACAGGAAATTGTTTTTTATTTGCAAGAGTACATTTCTAAAAAATGTTTTTGTGTTTTTGGCACTATTGTGAAATTAAACGTAATATTATACAATTTTTTTATTATTTAAATAATTATACAATTTGTTGTTTCTGTTTCGAATAACTTTATTAAAATGTCCTAAGATGTAAACAAATTGTGTATTTAAAAGATCAATTTCTTTAATTCATTGAATGCATAACTTTCGCTAACGTGGAGAATGTATGTGAACGCAATTATTATCACTTTGATGTGATTAACATAAAATATTTGAACTCTTTAAGAGTAATTTCTAAAATCAAATCACGTCCTTCTTTACCGATTCAAATTGGAAATGTAGAAGACAGTTATATATTATCATACTGTGTGCGATATTTTACATTCGCAACTATATATATTGCCCTAAATCTATTCAATAATTTATTTGTACTGAGTCTGAATAAGATTATATCATGTATTAAAATGTTGACATATATATTAGTTTTGCACGTTTGCAGAATTAATAAATTTCTGTATTCCGTAAATTTAAATTATTGAAAACTTATTTTGGGCAATAATTTTCTATTCACGCACCTGGTTAAAAATGTGGAAATATCATTATTATAATAATACAATTGTTCGCTCATTTTATTAAAATTTTTTATTGAATAATACATTTTAATATCTTGTTGAAATGTCCGCAAAAAGTTTGTTATGATTTTGAAAAGAGATTAACCCTGTGATTATCAAAAACTTCAAATTATAAATTATAAATAATATTATGCATATTTTATTTTAGACAATTTATGTTGTGTAAGAATTTCTTTTTCTGAACTAATAAAATTTATTATGATTAACCGAAATACGCAAAGGGGTTATCCTTTCACAGTTCGTGAATTTCAAGCGGATGTATTAGGGTGGAATAAGTTGAAGAATGCAATTTACTAGATCGTTTTTGTCGTAAAAAATGGATATTTATTTTATGCTTTTATATCAGTTGACAACATATGACATCAAACTTAATTTTAGCAATGAGTATTTTATGAAACATCCTGTTTTACATAATCAAAAAGAGTGTTCGCCACTTTTTGACTCTTACTTTCACGCCAGCTTAAAGCAGAGATAAAAAGATAGGAATGCTGCTTAGAGCAGAGATACTTTATACATTGTATGCAATTTATTAATCCGATTTTGAAAATATCATATATAGCCACAAAACTTCGTATTTCTTCGTGTGAAAGATCGTAGTTTTTACAACAAAAAGTCGTACCTTGAAAAAGTGTACTTCGCTGCGAATCATGCGCCATGTGTGCATAAAATCCGAGAACAAAGCATCACAGCTAATGTATGATATGAAAAATTATTATAATATTTAAATTGCATGATTAACATTTGTTCAATCATGACAAATGTGTCACTTTAATTTTGCATTGTTTATTATGTTATTTAAATATTTTTGTACAAATAATTACACATCCATGAAAGGGTTAAAATCCAGCCTTGATTCTTATTCTTTGTACAGTACTGCACTAAATTATAAGAAAAAAAACAACATTATTGAACAGTAGATCTCATATATAATGTATAAAACAGCCAAAGCATCATAAAAATAGTGTCAAACCGGTTTTTGAAGCGGCGAATTGAGAATGTCCTACCTCTTTATCTCTGGCATAAAGCGTAGATATCTAAAGGGCTAAAGTATTTGGATACTCTTAATTTACTAATTCAAAAAATTGTTTGATGCTTATTTTAATGATGTTTTGGCCTCATGGACGCTATAAATCAAATTTACCATATTGTTGTTCTTATTTCTGCTGTTCGCAAGATTGTTAAACAATATTGTTATTCTAGTCCTCCTGTAATTGATTTCCGTGTTGTATAAAGAGAAAGCCGTCGTTTTATCTTATTATAATTGAGAGGGACATTTGAACCTCTTTATGCATTTGGGAGAAGTTCTCTTCCAAATACATGCATTAATATAAAGTTCAATAAAAACAAGTGCAAAATAATGACACATACATATGATTGCGAAAAACTAGAATATGCATTTTGAGCATAATGAAAATTCTAATTTCCTTAATTTTTTGTAGATCCTTCGAAGAGTGCGTCCCGTAGATTCGATGCACTGAGATTCGACACGATACAAAATTTCCCTGTGAATTACAAGTTATTTGAGGCGGAGATGGTATATTATTTATCAGACATAACGAGATTGGACGCCTCAAAGAACGGTTTGAGATTAACGGACACTATACATGAGACTTGCAATGGTATTGTTATTGTCTTCTCTTATTCACAGTATTGTTGTATAATATTCGTGGTTGTAACCCCTTATACGTAATTGCAGAACTGCATAAGAAAGAGGTGTCAGGAGAAATTTGAATCCCTTCATGGAATTGTAAATATGTTGCTCCCAAATACACTCATTAGAATGTATTTCATCATTTAATTAACGAAAAATGTATGCGGTCATTTATACACACATGGTTATACTATTAACATTATTGCAAAAATTTCAAAAATGCATTGTGAACGTTAGCAAAATTTTTAATTTTTAATATATTAGTGTTGACGTTTTCCAATAGAACTCCCTTTAATTTTATGTACACATTTCTTGATTTCTCGGCGAAGTACGAGAATTTTTGCTGAAGGAAACGTTTTTTCGCATAAAGGCGAGGTTTTTGAAATAGGATTACTAAATTGCGTATGAAAGTGTAGAGATTGAACTATCTCCTTATCTCTGGTCTCCTTTCCATTTTTTTGATTAAACATATGATTGAGTCTAATTTCATTTGTTGGGCGAGCACATCTGCGTAATATCTCATTAAATATACGAAAATTTTGCTAAAATGTCAGAAGTGAAATCCATGGAGCATTCGACGTTAAAAGTTCCTTATGAAGTTTTTAACAAAAAATTTAGAACAGCCCAAAAAACACTTGACCGTGAAGTCGATCAAGTTCACAATGCGTCAAAGGAGGTTGAGCGAGTTTTGAGGAGCAATTCAGAATCTCATTCCATCACAGAAATCAGCAAACTTGTTGGAGGCGTAGTTGAGCGCCTTCAGATTTTAAAGAGGAAAGCTGATGAAAGTATTTCGGATGAATTGAATGCGAGCTTTGTTTGCAAAAGGAAGCTGGAGCATTTAATGGGTAGCATACAGCCAGACCAAAAAAATAGCTTGGACATATGGCAAGCATCTGTTGACCAATGGAAAAGGGTGAGAGAGGATTGATTGATTTTCGTAAAAAATCAATGATTTTTATTACGAATAGGTTCGTATGGACCGAATGGTTATTGAACATTTGCTACGAATGGGATATTATGAAACAGCTGAGCGTTTGGCAGATCGTGCAGATATACGATATTTGACAAATTTGGGTATATATTATGAAATTATTGAGATCATTATACCCCTATTCATATTATAGGTTTAAAATTTGATATTTCATATTAAAAATTTCTCCCTCAGATATTTTTCATACTTCTCGTGAAGTGGAGGAAGACCTGGCCAAGCAAAAGACTACTAAATGTATACTATGGTGTAATGACAATAGATCGAAATTGCGTAAAATTAATTCCACAATCGAGTTCCAATTGCGGGTTCAAGAATTTGTTGAATTGATAAGAAATAATTATCGTTCAGAAGCTGTTAAACACGCTCGGAAATATTTTCCAGCGTTTGAAAAGACTCAACTGAGCGAGATATGTAAATGCATGGCATTATTAGCTTATCAGCCCGATACAGGTGATAAGATCATATGTGCTTGTTTCTTTTAATATTAAATGAATTTTTATTGCGAAATTCTTGATTTTAAAAAATGTTTAGCAATTGAACCATATAAAAATTTTTTCGACTTAAAGCGATGGGATCAGCTGATATTGAATTTTCGAATTGAGAATTATCGCTTGTTTCAACTTTCGTCGCAGTCTGTATTGAGCGTAGCAGTCCAGGTAAAAGATATATATTTATGAATGAATTAAAACAGATATACTGAACAAGATTATGTTATTAATAGGCTGGACTATCGGCTTTAAAAACTCCTCAGTGCTATACACCAAATTGCAAGAATTTGAATTGCCCCGTGTGTCAAGAGGACTTTAATAAAATCGCAAAACAATTACCGTACTCTCACTGCGTACAAAGTCGTCTTATATGCAGGTATAATTCAGTTTGTCTTGTTTAAATAAGTATTCTTTCATTGGAAATTTATAAAAACATGTAAATAAATATTTAAATTTAAATTATTATTTGTCCTAAATGTAACGTTTTCTCAATGCATCCCTCAAATATCTTTCCTTTGCAGAATTACTGGGCTGCCATTGAATGAACACAATCTACCAATGATGTTACCCAATGGACAAATTTTCGGTCAATTGGTAATCATGAGCCAATACATTTAAAAGTTACGTTTTCATTCTTATGAATATTGTATTTTTAGGCCATACCACAAATCACGAAGGAAAACGGCACTATCGTGTGTCCAATCACTAAAACTAAATTCTCAAATCCTAAATTGGAAAAAGTTTTTATAATGTAAATTTTGTATAAAATATGTTACATGATTAAACATAATCAGACGTCAGTTCTAGTGATCATAAACCTCTCCTAAATTATCTAAAATCAAAGCATTAGAAATATTAACTAATGAGAATTTTCATACGAAATTATTTAGGAAAAATATTCTGAAGTATTGGAGTAATATCCATTTTAGTATTAAAATGTGACGAATAATTTTTTATGAGAGAGATTACAAATAAATCGGAATACGAGTAACTTCCAGACACGCTTTGATACAAAGATACCTTCTCAGATTGCATAAGTCTGTATAAGCTATGTATAAAAAATAAAATAGAAAATAGTCATTTTCTGCAGATAATAAAAAAACTAATTTGTCGTCAATCATTTTATTTCATCTTCTTGTTCCCAACCATTTTCATCTGACAGAAATCGTCTCTTTACCGAAGTGTTCATATATGGACGTAATACCCATTCAGTGTTTACTGCTTGCAATTCATCCAACGTTCCCAATTTGATTTGATACAACTTGAGCTGGAATCTAGGTCCGGCTTCCACCAATTCTAATTCCTTTTGCACATATTGATAGGTGTGATGACGAAATGATATATAGTCATCATGATTCGCAAATGTTATGACCCTCTTTGAATCCTCTTTTGGGACTGGAAATAAATGCTTTAAGATCTTTACAACTCTCTCACCAAGCTTCGTTTTAAAATTATGGAAAATCAGATGCGGCTTTTGTTCACTCATGGGTCCAATATCTGGGATATCGTGACGCATTACAACGTTGGATATATTGAAAAACGCAGTGGGACCATATGGTAAATGGCAAATAATTAAATTATCGGGAACACCACGATGTTCGTGCACAATTATAAAGTCGGTTACATCATTTGCCCGACATGCATGCATTAATTGCTTCACCTCGTACTTTCCACGATTCATTCGTTGAGCATTCGGGAAAATTAATCTCAGCTCCTTTACAAACATTTTTAGCCTTGCCGATGGATCGTGAGAAGTGGTAATCATTATTTTTGGATCTTCGCAACCAGCATATCGGTATTCGTCATCAATCTCCGAAATTCCTTTCAATTCTATTTGACAAATAAATGAATTTAATTACTTTTAAATAAATTTGTAAATGCAATATTTCAGAACGATCGGGTAAATGAAACTAACCTCCGGTATCATATTTAAATGTGTCCTGGAGTTGGACAGCTTCTTTTTGCAAGTTCCCATGAATAAATGTATTTGAAGTTAAACTAGCCTCTAGACGTTCTTTCTTTTCCTGAATTTTTTTATGACGCGCTTCGATGCTCTTTTTGAAGAGATATTCTCTACGAAGCCTTGCTTGTCGTCGCAGCATGATGACCGTAAATTCGAAAATAAATCCTTCCTGAATTACGTTATAAACATGTGCTTGTCAAATAAAAGTTCACTGAACACTATCATACCATATGCTCTATTAATAGTGGGCATACCCCGGCCACATGCGCACTAAAAAATTGTGCTCTGGAGGGTGGATATTGAGATAATTATGAATATAATGTGTTTATAGTATGTTTGGTACATCGTAATTTTATCATTGTAATAAAGAAAATCTTTCGAATTTCTCAATAATTGTACATAATTTACACAATTTTACAAATATTTATGAATTTCAAGGAATTTATAGTAAAAAATTCATTCGCTTACTTTTGATTTACCCTGTGGGAATCTAATTTTCAAGACATAACGCTAACACAACGCGTATTTTTTCTGATATTTGACATTTGTTATTAACATCCCTGACGGACAAAGTATATTTTGATCTTTTTACGTCGGACGATTTTCTATAGCAATTTCATTGAAATTTTAAAAACAACTTTATACTTTTAAGTAAATATTCATATTTTAGTTGTGCTGATAGATAATTTCAAGAAATATAGACTTGAAAAACAATGCTTGATAAAAGAAGCTGAAAATAAGCAAAAAATATTGCTTTGTGGATCATATATTAAGTGAAAACAACAACAACAATAACAATGCCTTGGTTTAATATGTGGGATGGCTTAAAAAAGAAAACCTGCAGATATTTACTTCAACGATACCTGGGTCAATTCCTTGAGGAGAAACTTAATTTAGAACAATTAAATGTGGAACTGTACAACGGAAAAGCGACTGTGAAGGATGTAGCACTTAAAGCGGATGTAAGTAATATAACAATATTATTGTAATATTAGACAATGCGTGTCTTGTTTTGTTCGAAAAAAATACGCATTTGTGAAATTCAATTATAAAGTCATACCTGAAACGTTGTTTTTTATATATATTTATTTTTAAATCTAACTAACGAAAGGCCTTTAGCATACCAGAATGTTATGAAATATTAAGACGATAAAACTTCATTTAGTCGTATAAATAGTTATGGTGAAATAAAAGAAAAATCTAAGCACACATAAGCAACTAAATCTGAACGCATATGGAATTTATGCAAACCATATTTTTTTTAAAAGTTGATAACAATTCAGACCTATTTGCTCATTGAAATGTGCAATTAATAATAAAATAAATAAATAAATAAAAAATAAATTATATACATAATAAATAAACAATTATATTTGAAAAATATTACAATTAAAACCAATTATTTTAAATATAGATATTTTTCAATTAAAAGTCCGTTTAGAACATTTTCCTGTCTATCAATTTTAACAAAATGCGAAACACGATTTTGATTTTCTCAATCAATCAATTTATTAATGATTGTGAAATAATAGATTCTTATTATTTATTGAAAACCAACACTGAGTTTAAAACTTTTGTTTTGTGTTATCTATTTATATTCTATACTATATACAATACTGAAATATTTATAAATTATATAATTAATAATATATATGTTGATAATTTCTGGAATTTATCATTATCAAAATGCAAAATTAACTTATTAATATATTTAATTAACTTTCGACTATCTGAAAGTTTTAGTATATAATTTATTTTTATCATTTAAATCCGTTGAACTCTCTTTTAAATATTCCTCTGGGATAAATAACATTCTTAAGCAAATGGATTGAGTTATTTCGGCTCATTTAGTTTACAAAAACAAAAGCAAAATATTCATACAATGCTTGGTATGGTTTATTTAAAAAATGAATGAACCTTGTAGAAGAGAGAGAAAAGGGATGAAGAGCCTCCTCTTTCGTAGAGAATAAATGAGAAAGAATATTTGAGAAAACATTATTAAAAAATTTTATATGTTTTAGGCCATAAATGAATTATTTGATGCTCAAGGATGGTCTGTGGAGGTTACTGGTGGCAAAATTGGTTTAATAACAGTAACAGTACCCTGGAACGCCCTCATGACAAATGATAGTTCAATTGAAATAGCCGATTTATATATATGCCTTCGCCCAAAACAAAGGCAAAATAATGGAACATCAATGTTGGAAAGCATGTGGTCCAGTGTGAGCAGCTCCTTGCAGTTAGCACAAGAATGTATGAAGCAAGCAGACAAAGAAAATGAAAACGAACTTGGAATCCATAATGAATCTATTGATGGTCTCGAAAAGTTTGCCGAAACAATTGACAATGGTTAGTAATGATATTAAATAATAATTTTGGAAAGATTATTAAATTATTTGATTTAAAAACAGTCTTGAATCGTATAAAGGCCAATTGTTCTAACGTGACTTTAAGATTGGAATATTTATCGGAGAGTTGTATGCATGGATTGGCTTTGGTGATAAAAGTGAATACTTTGAACTATCAAAATGAAGGGGAGTACAATAAAACGGAGCAACTTAATCCATTGGGGACTGATAAAGAAGGCGTTAGTGATAAAGAGTATATCTATAAATTGGCGTCGTTTGCAATGCACAATATATCAATAAATGAAGTTTATATATATACCGAAGAATTTAAAGTGCCGTGTAGTGGTGCCACCCTAGAAACATTTAACACCGAAACAAGCCAGGAAAGTTGTAATTTCTATAGTGTCTCTTCCCAGTTAACAAGTCAAACATTTAAAGATGGCAAATCATTTCCTTATGATGACCATTCTTTTGGTTTAGCGCAAGCTTCGGGAGGAAAATGGTATGGCGTGCTTATTCCAATTCTTCATATTGAAGGTCATCAAAAAGTTATTATAAAGACGAAGCAATCAGAAGAAATAAATGGACCTAAAGTTATATTAGATGTAGAACTGGGTACCATGTGCTTAATTGCTTCGCCCCGCCAGTTAAAAATTCTGTTGAAATTTTATGATTTATTTTGTGATGATATGAATTCTTATTCCCAAGAAACTAATTTCTCGTACCCTGGCGAATGTGCCGCAGAAAAATTATCAAAAACTATGGAGCCATGCTCAATCTATAGAACCAATATGACTGGCAGTGTAGGCCACCAGAATATATGGAGTGAAACACATGAAGATCCCTTGAGTAACCCAGTAGCGGGCGGCATTGCGGACCATATAACTGGTCACAAATACGATTATAAATATTGTGAATCCCTTAGCAGTTCTATGAGTTCCAGCAGCAATCTAACAAATTTTTCGAGATTTCATAGGAAAGTTGCCAATATAGATATTTGTGGCGATATATCAAAATTTAATATAAGGATAGCAACAATATTGGCCATAATACTTCATGAAGATCTCTTAGTAGAAAGTAATATAAATGCTTCAAAAAGCCCCTTGAATGAGAAAAATCAATACGACATGACGAAAATAGCGGAACAATGTTTTCTGAAGTTATGCACTGATTTTAGGAATTCATCATCATTAGGATCGTGTATAAGACTTTGTGACAGAAATCATATTTTAGTTCAGCTCTCGCCAATTATAGCGGACGGTATGCAGCAAAGAAATAGGAATATTATAGTATCGAGAACGTTAGTAACTGCCACTAAATTTAATTTGTATGAAATGTTAGAGGACGATAAAACTATTCCATTAATCGATTTTAATAGAGAGAATGTAAGTATTTTATTTAATTTATTTAATGTCTATTAAATTGAAAACAAATTTTTAAAATTGATTATAATTGATAATAAATATCACATTTTTCCATCTATATCCGTCAGAGCTCAACCAAAGGATACAATCAGCGTCCGGAATTATCTATTAATATAAAATCCACATCTCCTTTCAATTTCAAGCGTCAGGATAATTCAACAATTACAAATTTTGATATTTATCTAGAAAAGTGTGCGATTGAATTTGATATTTCAATTTACGACCGTTTAAGTGCAATTATAGGATCATCACCATTTAAAAATCCATTAAACCGAAAGCCTCAGAACACAGAAAAAATAAGAAAAGCTCAGAATCTAGAACATCGAGATGAGGTTAAGCTTTCATCGGAGAAACTTACAATAAAGTTGAGGTGTGTGATATTTTTGTGTATTAATTGAGTTTAATATTAATGAAGAATAATATTTGGTATTTACAATTTGTGACGACAAATTGATCATTAAATTTAAATTTCAATTTTCAATTTAGGTTTCCTATAGTTGATGTTCGACCTATCCATGATCCAGATCGTGTTCCCTGGTGGAAGCAGAACATTAGAAAGGATTTCCTCTTGCTTAGCTTAGATGAAATACGCCTCATTTATAGTCATGACAATATTGAAATTACATCTAGCGAAATAAATGTGTTCTACTGTGATGTAAGTAATAATTGCTCCCCATACAAATTATATTTGAAAAGTAATAGACTCGTTACGGTAGGGTTATTTATAGTAAATTATAATAATAAATTATCTAATTTCGTCTTTTCTTAATATCCTGTTTTCTCTCTTGCAGTATGATCTCGTACAAACGAAAGCACATCTGTTGAAAGTTACCACAGCTTGTGATTCTAATCTATCAGAGAAATCTGTATTTGAATATCCTAAGTAAGTATATTGGTTAGTTTTTCGTTAATTGAACAAATTCTTCAGTAATGACTAAGATAAACTGTTTTCTGTTTGTATAATTAAAATGATTTGGTAAAATTTTATTTTTTAAGAATAATTATTAAAATACCAAAAGAAGATGGTGCTCTGTCTCAAGGATATGACAATGATTCCTTGCGTCATAATTCTTCATTGCCCTTTTCAGCAAAACGTGTATGCCGTCAGAGTGATGCGCTGCATACGAAACATAATGTTTCAGGTATATTAAAAGTCTTTACCGTTACGATGATTTTTTTGTAAAATTATAACATAATAAGGAAAATCTCTTAATGCCAGGAGATTCCGAAACATTTTTATTACCGGGAGAGACTTTGGAGATGAGAAGATTTTGTGATACGACCATGAAATGTTCGAAGCTTCAAATAAAAGTTAATATTCCTGCAGCAGCACTTCTATTGGAGTAAATAAAAGCTAATATTTGTTTCTTTAATAATATTAAAGTTGTCTTGATTTGATCTAGGTCTAAACAAATGTATGAAATTATTTATAACAGACTCCAGGCTGATTTATTCATGTGGGAGCCATCCTCAACAATTTATAGGAATGTGGACGAATATCGACCTCAACCTGAAATGAAACAAAGCCTTTTGGATGTCGGGCTATTTGATTCATTATATGTGCCATCAACACAAGATTCTCTGAGAATTAATTTAGATGAGCAAGAAGAGAATGCTGAACAAAAAAGTGCATTGATACTTTCTTCCTCACTAGAAAGTGTAGAGGAAGAGGAAACAATTTGTGATAGAAAATCATGTTCATTTGATAGGAATGACAATATGACCAGTATCTATGTGTCAACTCAGGAATACAGCCAAGTGGAAGAAACGCATTCCTCAAAATCTTTAGCTCCAAACAAAGCCGCTAATAAACAGAGCCAATGCTCTTTTGAATTAACGGTTGGCAAAGCGAACTTAACACTTATAGTTCCAACAAGAGATTCAGGAAATCGTGTACTTCCGGGACAGTTGGGGAAATTTATTGCAAAAGTTAAAGCATTAAATATATTTTTCGTAAGCGGGCACAACGGCAATAAAAACTTGGGATATTTATGTTTAAATTTAAAAAATATAGAAGTTCATCATTGTGGTGAGTTTCCTTTATATATACAATGTTTTTGTAGCGGGATTACCAATAAATGTAATGCTACTCCTTGGGAAACCTTAATAATCAGTATGTATTTCTGTAGGCCTTCTTCCAGTCGATTTTAGTACTTCAATTAGCATCGATTCTGAATTGCCAGTTTACATGCAGTCAACGTTTTATAAAACACCAAAAGGTCTAATAAAAGGCAGAGGAAAAGGTTGCAATACTAGAGAAATGCTGTCATTAGTTGTAGAAATTAAGAAGATTCCAGAACAGAATATTAAAGTAAAATTCACTAAAAATAAGCTATGTATTTATCGTTGAAAATTGTTTTATTTCAATTTTTAAACTCACTTCAGAGATTGAAAATTACAACCGGTTTACAAAAAACTACACTGCGACACAATCCTGCTCTTCCTCCGCAAACGTGGTTAAGTCAGTTGCTAGATTTTCTGGATGTAGTGGTAAATATAATATAGCGATTAATAAGAAAGGTATAATTTAGGGAATATCAATATATTTACTTATTTCAGGATTATCCTATCTCCGGATATGAGCCTTTCGGAATTATTACGGAGATGCAGCTTCACTTCTGGGATTGTGCAATAGATTACAGGTACGTCGAAAGACTTGTAAATGAATATATATAAAAACGCTAGAGTTTGCCTCTATTGCTCTCAACTTTTTCATATAAATGGTTATAACTTTTTATAAATCCAGGCCTAAATACTTCCCTTATCGAGCAGTTGTTGAAATCGGAGCATTCGATGTAAGCAGTAACATAATATCGTCTATACCTGGCTGTACACTTCGATTTGTTGCCGAAGAATGTGTGCTATCGATTGCCTCATTTGTAAGACCTTAATTATCCATCTAAAATTAGAGTATCGTTTTATCACTAAGGTTTATTTTCTCTTTTAGGACAACTTGAAAACCAATTATCCGGAAAATAGCATAACATATTTGCCCTCCAGTGATCTTGTGCCGATTTTGGATATTGGTTTACTTGATATATCTTTGCGTTTGAGTGATAAATCTACTGAGAAATGTCCAAAATTCGATTTGCGTTCCGTCATTAGAGATGTGCATCTGCGTACCTGTGCCGACTCAGGAAGTGCTTTTGCTCAATTAATAGCATATCTTGCAAATGATGGCGATCTACCGAGAACTAGTGACGACGAAAGTTCGTCACTTTCTCCATTTTCATCTATACATTCTAATAGCAAATTATTTGATGTAAACGAAAGAAAGTCCTCAACGGTAGATGTTTCAGAGGAACAACAAGAACGAGTAAATAAATTAATGGCGGAAGCAGTTCGAGAATCCATACGAGAAACAGCACTGAAGACAGGTGGAGAAGCATTGCCAAAAAGTGTTGTTGGTGAGCCAGGTTTCGAAGTATTCTATTTTCCCGATGAAGGTAATCAATCGTCACAAAAAAAATATGTCTCAAACTTACAAGGCTGTGAAGAAAATGAAAATGCAGATGAAGATGAATCAATATCTTCTGTAACTATTAAAAACGATGAAACAAGTTCCAGTAGTGACTTATGTGATATGCTCAATTTTGAAGTGAATGTAATGACAAATTCTTATCAAACTGTAGATGATAAAGGTGTGGAGGCATTACCTCAAATCAAAAGAGATCTCGGTGATATAACATCAAAGGAAAATCCAATTACTGAAGAAGAACTAAACTCGTCGAAAGATGATGATTACTGTTTGATTGCCGACGAAGAAAAATCATACATGGTAGGTTTTTAAGAATACGATTCTTTTAGGTGTAATTTTTGGATGATTCCATTTGTTTGAGTCTATGCAATGTAAGCCTTTACATAAAATTAATTACATTTCTTCGTTTTTTTTCAGTCAAATTTTGGTATAAAGAACGTACATTTGACTGAAGATCCTTTAAGAATAGTAGATAATCACTTCTGCGTGTCAACTGGGAAACCGGATTTATTAAAACCTCCCGAAAGTTTCCCTATTGCTGTGCTCAGATATACACTTTGCGAAATGTCATTCACATGGCATTTGTACGGTGGTAATGATTTTCCTTTGAATGAAGTAGCCGCTAATCAGTCTGGCTTAAAATCATCGTATGTATTGGGCATTGATGTTTAGTTTGATATGACTTTTTAAAAAACCATCAAGCTCTTTAGCATCTTGCAATATATATCCAAAAAATGCCATTTTCATTTTAATGACCTTTTTAATATAGCTATATGAAAATATAACTATATAGATTAAAAAATGAGAAATATATACTCGTATCTTAGGAATTGCACAGTTTAGATTAAGGTCACAATGGTGATATACTACACAGTTTTCTTCTTTTTTAATATTACAATAATTTAATTTTTTAAATCCATAGAATTGAAATCGATCGAATCAACAAAACAACTATGTCACAAGCATATAAGTACGGCGTCTCATATGCCAAAACGACTGAGAGCCTGCAATATGGCAAAAAACCCAAAGATAAATTAACGTGGAAAACTACAGGAGGACCCAACCGCAATCATGAAGTTCTAGTCGAAATTCAGTTGTCAAAAGTTCGCTTTTCTCACGAAGTCTATCCGGTCTATACAACCCAAGCATCTCGGCAGGTTCTAGTTGTAAACGAAATAGAAATACGTGATCGTTTACAGTCGTCCGATATTAACAAATTCTTATATCATCCAAAATCTAAAAATTTGCCAAGGAAAACCGATCAGAATATGATTGTCATTAAAGCACTGCATGCGCGTCCAGATCAAAAAATTGCCTTCTCGCAGGAATGTTCTTTAAGGATATCCTTATTGCCATTACGTTTGCACATTGATCAAGATACGCTTTTGTTTTTATTGAATTTTTTTACGAATCTCGGAAATCGATGTAGTAGTGAGACCAATTATTCAAGCTCTGATCCTGATAACAGTTCATCATCTCTACCAACACGTGAAATACAGGAACCGGTTATGATGGTAGACGATATTCCAGAAGCTGTACAAGATTTACATGCCCGTCGTTTAGTTTCGACGAATTTAGATCTTCTGACTGACGAGAATAAATCCATGGACGATAGAGCGTCTCGCCAAGATACCGTCAGTTCGAGAGGTGATGGTGAATATATGCCTCTCTATTTTCGAGAAGTGGTTTTTAGTCCGGAGGTGTTGATACGTTTTGATTATCATGGACGTCGGGTGGAGTTGTCTCGAGGACCCGTAGCTGGTTTATTAATGGGCCTGGGACAATTGCAATGCTCAGAAATAAAATTGAAAAAAATTGTTTACAGGTAAGACTGATGCATCAATTGTTAATCTTTTTAAGATAAACATTTGCCTGTTATAGACGTGGGCTTCTGGGAGTTGAAAAGCTGATTAATTATTTATGCAAGGAATGGCTAAAAGACATTAAAAAGAATCAGCTACCGAATATACTTAGTGGAGTCGGACCAACATATGCATTTATTCAACTATGTAATTAGCATGAATTGTTAAAGTGTGACGAAGGCATATAATTTTTTGTTTAGTTCAAGGTATATACGATCTTTTCTGGCTTCCGATTGAGCAGTTTCAGAAAGATGGCAGAATTATAAAAGGACTCCAACTTGGAGCACAGAGTTTTACGGCGAGGACGGCGCTTGCAGCTCTTGAAATAACGTCTCGGATTATTCAACTTCTACAAGTAAAAGACAATAATTTAATCTTAACCATATAATTCACATTCGATGTACATTTTGCTCACATTTTTAGTTTACCGCTGAAACCGCTTTTGATATGGTTTCGCCTGGGCCAACGGTGAGGTCTCAAAGGGCACGCAAAGGAAGAAGAAAGCGACCACATCGACCTAAAGATATACGTGAGGGTGTTACAAATGCTTACACAATTGTGAAAGAGGTAAGATTCAATTTTTAGTACAATTTTAAATCGTTTATAGTGATCCGTGCATGTTATATCGTGCATAATTTAAACTTAATAAAGTAATTTTACTTAGTTTTTTAGAACTTATAGACTTTGTTGTTTTTTTCTCACTTGCCCTCTGTTTTTCCCCTAAACTTCTAAACAGTTAATTCTTGTTGCGATGAAAGATTATTAAATAAATATTTTTTAGGGTTTTAACGATTCAGCACAAACTTTAATGGAAACGGCTGCAGCTGAACATGATCAAAAGGGTTATACGGGAGCAGTAGGAGCTGTCATGAGACAAATACCACAATTGGTCGTATGTCCTGCTGTTTTGGCAACACAAGCAACGACCAACATTCTCGGTGGTGTTAAGAATTCACTAGTACCTGAAGCCAAGTTGGAAGCCCGTGATAAATGGAAGGATGACACTGATTAACAATTACAAATATAACTTCAATATAATTTTTTTATATATGATTTTTTAATATTATCGAATATTTTTAGTTGCCTCGATAAAACCGCGATTACATTAAATTTTATAATTGTATTCAGATATCCATTGACTTATGACATCAGCCTCTAGAATTCTTGCTTGTACCACAGATTTTGGATCCTGCAATTATATTAAGTTAAAACTGAATATTAAAAATAATATTTTCACTTATTACAACGTACATTCGCATTAGCCGAGCGGAGATCAATATGATGTGCTCCTTCAGGAATTATAATTACAACAATCTTGTCATTTGAAGTGTGCAAAACACCACCTCCACTCCACGGGTCTAACAAACCATTACTGAATATAATGTTAGAATGTGATCTGGAAATAGAATCCTCTAATATAATAATTGTAATCCAATTATTATCATCTACTCCTACTCGAGATTTTTTCCTCCGTAACGCAATAACACTTGATCTTTTCTTGGGTGTATTTTATATCTCTTGTAGCAATTATCAGAGTATGTTTCAAAGTTCCATTCTTGTGCTGGAAACATGGAATCCTTTCTCGAACACATTGGCATAACCATTTCGTTACACATTTGAATATCCCAAGTATTTCCACCAAGTTTAGGACTATATGCCGAAGTATAGTCGAAGCATTTGGATGTCCCAGATGAATTTGTATAGATATTTAAAGCATTTCGAAGGGCCTAAAAATAAGATTAAATATGAATGCACTCTATGAAAAACTTTATAAATTTGGATTGAAATGAACCCAGAAAAAACGTTTGATAAAAACAATGATAATAGTTTAAGAGATTGAATATATATATGTTTTTACAGAACATTTATCCTAAAGTAGATTTCTTAGAAACTTCATTTACTCTATACTTATAAATGGTGATTATATAAATTAATGGTATTTAATCATAATCTGAGACTAACTAAGACTTAGGTTTTGTTAATCGCTATAATCCATAAACCTAGAATCTTTGATTCATACTTACAATTAATAAATTAGTATCGTCCTTTTCAAATTCCTTCAAGTGAAAACAGAACTCTCGAACAGGGTACGCAGGAAGCGGTACTATGAAATCATTACCATAAGGATAATTTGCCATTGCCAGATTTGCATAAACATCTCCTAAATAATCTAAGTCAAATAAGTTTCATTAAAAACAAATTTTAAAAAGCAAAAGTTTCTAAACGGTAAGCCTGGAACCTCCCCCGACCCATCCTTTGTTCATTCGTAACGCGAATTTTTTTAAAAATACAGCAAACGTGTTCGATAACCTTAATTTACCGAAAAATGAATTCAAGTCATCAGAAGTGTTTAAAGGATTGCAGAAATTGAAGATTTTTTGAAGCTGAGCCTTTCCAGAATCGGTAGAAGTATAATTTCTGTAAGTATAAAAAAGATGTAAGTAAAAGTATAAATATATATATATATATATATATATATATATATATATATATATATATATATATATATATATATATATATATATATATATATATATATATATATATATATATATATATATATATATATATATATATATATATATATATATATATATATATATATATATATATATATATATATATATATATATATATATATATATATATATATATATATATATATATATATATATATATATATATATATATATATATATATATATATATATATATATATATATATATATATATATATATATATATATATATATATATATATATATATATATATATATATATATATATATATATATATATATATATATATATATATATATATATATATATCTTGTTTAAAATTAACATTCGATAAATACTTTTACTCACTTAAAAACACCCCAGGATCGCTTTATATTTAAGCTGCAGTTTACTGAATATGAAGTATTATATATAGAGGTCACTATTTGTGAAAATATATCACATGACGTTAATCCTGAAAGAAAATTTCGTATGATCATAATTTGGACCTTTTTTAATCAGAACATGCTTAAACTTTATCCAAAAATTTAAGATTTTTTTATTGAAAGCTAATTTGGTGCATTTTTTGACAAATATTAAATAAAAGTGGTTTAATTAAGTTATAGTAAATAAATATATTATATAGAGACACATATATTAAATTAAAGTGATGTGTAGTAAATGGAATTACCGTTAAATTGCCAGATGGGAGCCGAAGCTGCAAGTGCGCCATATACTATATGTGGGTATTTCATACGAAACCAAGCCGCAAGCATACCTCCATAAGAACCACCAAATGCATAAGAACCACCAAATGCTATTATTGGAACTTTTTTATCACCTTTCAGGAAATTAGCTATGTAGGCATAATCAGCTAAAGCCTGTTCCGCCGTCAGGAAACCATAATTAGCTGTCCCATTAAATGATTCATTGCCAAATGGCAAAGATTTTCCATAATACCGATGTTCAGCGAACACAATAATAGCATTGAGTTTGTTTCCCAAATCCCATATAAAGCCGGAGTTCTCAGCGAATAACTCTATATCACCTTCATTGCCAGTGTAGAAAAAAATCGGCGACCCGGCTCCAGCATTCGTATCGTTTATTAAGTAGCGTATCTTGAATGTTTTGTCATTGACAAAATTGAAATGATCCACTGGAACCTCAATTTCTCGTACATCGTAGAAATATTTTCCGAGATTTCGATCAACGTAAGACAAATATATTAATATAAAAAATAACGAGCGGACAATCATTATTAAATTCACAAAGCCCTCAAAGTTTTCCTAGGCGAATCAATGTCTTAATGCAAAACAGCTGATAACATGAATACGTACTATGTTCGTGGAATTTCGACATTGATGATTTACGTTTAAAAGCGGGCTGACAGCATTTCAATTGTGCCTTAAAACGTAGCAAAAATGTGCCTTTTTACATGCTTATTGATTACGTATATGGATACCGTCAACATAACGAATTTATTTTGTTAAATTTTTTACAAACAATAACATATTTAAAACGTACTATTACTACTTTAATTTGATACTTGGGAAAATTCAAACTAGTCTTATGCTTCAGTTTGTGCAAAGTAAGAATTGAAAGAAGCCTGATCATTATTTAGTGATCACATAAGTTTTATTCTATCATGTTTGACCTTTTTACGACGATCATGTAAATCGTTGCCAAGAAGAAACGCAGCTTCTTTTAATATATTCATATAATTTTAGCAAAATCTCATTTATCCATTCGGCTTACTATGCATTCGGTTCATTTAGTTCCTCTTCCGGTTTCTTGTATTTATGAGGTCTACACTCAGGATATTTATCTGTGAGGAAACTCCGTAGTTCGCCTTCATGTACCATCATATCCAACCGGACTTTATCTTGATTCCGCGTTCTTTCCTGTTTCTTTAAATAGAGTTGATAGCCTTCGGAATTTGCATAGAATGGTGGGAACTTCTTTTTCTTCAAAACTATTTTGTCTCCCAGGACATATTGCGTAAAATCTAGTACTTCATTTCGTTTTATTTCCTCCGGCGCTCTGCAAACGGTGGGACTGGCAGCAATGTTTACCAGTAATCCATCCTTATTTACTTTAACAACATGCAATTGTTTCTCTTCTGCAAGTTGCTGATGCGTTTTTTGTTGGAGCAAGCCGATAAAGAATGCTTTAACAATGTGTTGCAAATTTGTTGAGCCCTCTATTTTTGCATGCAAATTCTTAATTCCTATAACTTTGCATATGCTCTGTATGGCACGATGGCAGACGAGCCCATAACCTTCTGGTTTTTGTGAAACAAATATTTTCGTTTTACCAAATGCACAATAAAAGTCATGAAATACTGTATGATTCTCACATAGCTCGACACTTATAAGTTTCTGCCCTGCCCGATTTTTGGATTTTCTTAAAGCTGATCGCATTTCAGTTCCTTTTGCTAAAGCGAAACCCGCTAGACCTTTGCCATTACCAGTAACTGAGAGTACTGAATACCTCCGAGTCCTTCCCATATTGCTTTTCATAATGAATACAATTTTACTTTCCAATACTATTGTATCGAAACCTTCAAATGTATCATCACCAACTGGATCAGGTGGTCCAACACTACGTCCAGGCATTTTGTTACCAGACCAACCGCGATCTATCGGATTAAGCTTCATAACTCTAAAACCACTTATTGAATCACGCAGTTTAAGGATGTTTTTTTCACGTTCAGGATCTTCCGGTAAGCTTTGCTGTTGGACTAATTCTCTTCCACGTAATATTGGCGCATTCAAACCCGGCCATTGCATATTTTTCTTTCCAAAACCAATGACCTGGCCTCTATTTAAATCCTTTGCAATTCTCTTGCCAGCTCCCTTTCCTCTGCCTCTCTTTTTCCCAGCATTACTGACCGATGTAACACCTCGCCATAAATCTTCAGCCGGCACTAAAATTTAATATCAGATATAATATAGTTCCTGTTTAGAGAAATAGATGTACTTACACTTGTTAAAGAAACTCGTTGATCGAACTGTGTAGAACAAAGGACATTTTGGACAGCGGCTCGACAAAGACGGGATGGAAGCAATAGTCTTAGCTATTTCAGAACACGATAGGTTTTGAAATCTACTCGTGGCGTGATTAATTAAATTACATATAAGTAATTTACCAGCCATAACTGAACTATTGTTCCTGAAGAGATTCAACTCTTCCTTGAAAGAGAATGTCAAACTCAATTTCTAGAGATGTGAAATCAGTATTTTCCCCTCTTGGAGATGACATTAGAAGTTTGTAAAGAGCTGAATACAGAATAATGATAAATACATATTGTTTTAAATTTCAAGAATTGATGACTGATCGATATCAAGAAGCAAAAGAAAAGAAATGCAGCACTCAGGCAAAAGCTAAAAAATAATAAAAATATCATAAAATTATATCTCCTATTTGGAAAAGAAAAAAAAATTGGTAGTCACATTTAAATTAGTTTTTAACAGATTTTGTCGCTCTACCTTGGAGGCGCGGCTACAGCCCTCTACTGTTGGGCGCATCATCAAAATCTCCTAAACTATAGCACATTCAGATGATATTAGTACCATTGGAAAGGCAAAAGGAAAATAATTAATTTATGTCAAATAATATTTTACTAAAATATTAATAGTGTGCGATATAAATGGAAGTTTATGTTTTGCTATTATATTTTTATAAATAAATAAATAAATAAATAAATAAATAAATAAATATATATATATATATATATATATATATATATATATATATATATATATATATATATATATATATATATATATATATATATATATATATATATATATATATATATATATATATATATATATATATATATATATATATATATATATATATATATATATATATATATATATATATATATATATATATATATATATATATATATATATATATATATATATATATATATATATATATATATATATATATATATATATATATATATATATATATATATATATATATATATATATATATATATATATATATATATATATATATATATATATATATATATATATATATATATATATATATATATATATATATATATATATATATATATATATATATATATATATATATATATATATATATATATATATATATATATATATATATATATATATATATATATATATATATATATATATATATATATATATATATATATATATATATATATATATATATATATATATATATATATATATATATATATATATATATATATATATATATATATATATATATATATATATATATATATATATATATATATATATATATATATATATATATATATATATATATATATATATATATATATATATATATATATATATATATATATATATATATATATATATATATATATATATATATATATATATATATATATATATATATATATATATATATATATATATATATATATATATATATATATATATATATATATATATATATATATATATATATATATATATATATATATATATATATATATATATATATATATATATATATATATATATATATATATATATATATATATATATATATATATATATATATATATATATATATATATATATATATATATATATATATATATATATATATATATATATATATATATATATATATATATATATATATATATATATATATATATATATATATATATATATATATATATATATATATATATATATATATATATATATATATATATATATATATATATATATATATATATATATATATATATATATATATATATATATATATATATATATATATATATATATATATATATATATATATATATATATATATATATATATATATATATATATATATATATATATATATATATATATATATATATATATATATATATATATATATATATATATATATATATGACACTATTTAAGAATTTGAGTTCAATATTTAGTTACCGGCTAAATTGGGTGCGGGGCGGGTGATCGGGTCGGGTCGGGTGGTGCCATTTCAAGTGTGACATTCGAGCAAATTTGTTTAGTGACAATACTGGTCATATTTCTCGATATTAAATATACTGTAAGTTTTCATCGTTGTATTAATTAATGTATATGTATATTGAAAGTCTCACTATATATATGTATACCTTAATCTATTTATGTAGCCTAAAATTCTCGAACAAGACAATATCCTCCACTTCAGTGACAGGAGCATAAATAATTGTATAAATTATACAAAAGGTACAATGTAAACTGTAAAATAGGAATTATTTAGAAAATTTTCAAGTAGCTATTCTTTCTTGTTTTAAAAATTCAAATCTTTTTTTTTAAGAATCAAATATTTTTATATTGCATAATATATCAAAAAAGATAAAACAAAAAACTCATAAAATTCAAGGATTCATTTTTTGATAATGAGTCGAGTTCTAATTATAGATGGATATAGTTGAAAATAATTATATAAATGGTGCGGGCGGTATTATGTTCTGGTTTCACAAGATTATTAGAATATAAAGCCATGCAAAAGCACACACAAACACGCACATATTTTTTGCCCTGTGGATAAGCTTTTTCATAAATTTTCATCATACGAGTATAAAAACATACGTGCATCTTATTAATATATGCGCGTGTATATATATTTAAATACATATAAATGTATAAATGGCAACCTTAAGGTTTTTAATTTTCCTAATTACAAACTGTAAATTCTTTGACTTGCATTCGCTTGAGCACCTCAAAAAGTAGCACATTCGTCGCAATGGCAACTGCCAGAAAGGGAGAGGTAGAGGCAAGTTGGCATTAGCTGCTTTCTTCCTACATTTGTCTACGCGTAAACCTGTGATACACTCGTTAAAAAGAAGAGTGTATTGCTCGTGCTAGAGTAAATTAGACAGAGAAAGACGTATAAGTTAAGAAAATGGAAGTTGTGTTCGTTGGAGGGTAGTCACGGTAATGTAATGACATCAGTATGGGCAGGCCTACAGCTCTGACTCTGACAAAGAGGCAACCAATAAAAAGGTGCGAAGATTGTTACGAAGGGGAAATTGCTTTTGTGTTATAACCCCTCCTACTTTTCGAAAGTGTGGTAGAGCTTGGTAACTAAAGCTTGGCTACCGTTCGCAGTCCACCAGAAAAGGATATGGCGAAGTAACGGAAGGAACGGAGTCAGGATGTTATGATTACTTTTTTGGCAAGTGTTAAATGCTGTCGTTGTTAAATCTAAGTTTGCAAAAATATAATTAATAAAACGTTGGGGAGTAATGATGTAACGAGTTAATTATTGAAATATTTGAAGCTTAATTTTTGTTTATTGGCTTAACTTTTTATGTGTGAATTCGTCTAAGAATTATAAGAATTTCAATTAAATTCGGTGCGCGCATATCTTTCTAAAGTTGCGTCATGTATGTACGATTTTGAATTTATGTAAGCGATTATTTATTAAAAACGGGTTTTATAGTTGGCAAAGTTTTTTGTTTTATTCTCTAGAGGGATGATTTCGTCCCTAAATAGATTGATTTCAGTCACCCGGTGCGTCCCTTGATAGGGAGCGCCAATATTAAGAATCAGCGGGGTTCTAAAAAGGGTAAAAAGTAGTCAAATAGAATAATAGATATATTTATAATCTCGATGTTTATATATCTTTCAAATTTGATATAATTATTGATATTTTAATGTTATTATTATTATGTTTCAAAAAATATTCCTAAACTAAAAAAATTGTTATGCGGTTTATCTTTTAAATTTGTTTTTACGCAATTTTGGTTGACGAGAATAAATATTTTTTTATAGATTCCAATTGTACAAATTGTTGGTGTAGGAGTAGGAGGTAAAAAGGTTACAATTGTACAAATTATTAGTAGTTTTAAGATAACTAAATATATCAAAATAAATAAACGAAAAACGTATATAAAAATCATAAAAAATATATTCGCAGGAAAACTTTAAGATCTAACTTTTTTCATTTTATTTTCCTTGCTGAAAACTGAACGCTATTTCTTTCCAATCCCACTGATGAAAAAGGAGCTTTTGAAACATATAGAAAAATCAGCTGTTTCAGTGAAATCAGCTGGTGCTTTGCTTTGCGTGCGACAGGAGTTAATCTTTATTTAATACAAAGCACAGACTAGTAACGTTTTCAGTTAAATTAATTCAATTAAAAATGCTTAATTATAATTTAATTATTACTATTTTTATTATTTCACAAATAGATACTTACTAGAAGAATCAAGTGTTTGTCTGTATTTTGCTGACTTCATAATAAAAGCGCTCTAAATTCACAAACTTTAAGAAAAATTGTTTTTATGTTTCTTTCTCTCGTTTTTGCTGAATCATAATAATCTTGATTGCCGCATCGCACACGAGCTCTTTTCCAAGCCTGTGCCCGTGTCCGAAAAGCCGAGTCCGTGCCCGGAAGGCCGAGTTTGCTGCTGTTGCTTTTGCTCATCAAATAAACTGTAATTCAAAAGCACTCGAAGTCCACTTGACGCATTCGCCGCCTATTACTAAAATGCACTAAAAAAGAAGTGAACGCAATGTCGAACAGCTCGAAATTAAAGAGAACTCACTCACTCAGCTCCAGTGACAGCCATTTATTTTTAAAGCTTGTGTGGTCTCTTCACGGAACTAAAAAAATGAAAAGTCATAAAACAAAAATTGATTCAAGTAGAATAAAATCAGTCAACCAACCAACAAACCAACCGTCTTTAGTGACGACACAGTATGGATACCACACAACTGTTACTAAAGATGGTTAGATGAATAGATAGTTGGAACTCTTCAGTAATTACGTACCACATGATGATAATATTAAGTGATAGCTTGCGGGAAAGATTGTTGAGAATTATTTAAATCTAAATCGAGGACGGATTTATCATAAATGAATTTATGCAAATATATCTAATTATGCAATATGTATTTCGGTGGAAGAATGTGTTTGGATTGCAAAAGCGAAATATCTTTAATTGCATTGTATTGAATCGTGTAGTGAACGATAAGGCTTATGAAGGATAGCAATAAAAGAATTACTGTTACCAAATTATCGAAGCATTTAGTGCCTGTAAAGTTGTGAATCTGTTTTTATGTAAGGAACAATCGTATTCACATCCTGGCCTTCTCTCAAATCATTTTTAACGGTATCGTAGTGATACCGATGGTGAAGCACGTGCATGCATTCCGCACAATTCCAAAGTAGCTGGTCGTGGAAATATGAAATTTAGTACAGATTCCTTTGATATCTAACGGGTCACTGCCTTTTTGGGTACAGACGATTGCATTTTTTGTATGGTTTTTTTAAAACTTACATTTCAAAGATTCCAAAAATGGCTAGCCGCAGAAATTGAATTTGGTATATTTTGGATTGTTATAATATTTTGTTGTTATAACCGATTTCGGTTGTAATCGATTGTCCCGAAGGAGCTCCCTTCCTAAAGGTTTTACAGAAGTTTTTATGAGACTCAAATCAAGGAAGCGTCTCAAGCGTTACAATCTTTCACAAAACCCTGTAAGAAAATTGCCAATCTAGGGACAGTTCATTGTAACCTTTTTCTCTCCGAATTCTTTATACCCTACACACGCTATAACAACTTGTGGTATAATTCTAATAATCAGCTTGGCCCGACTTGGACCACCCTCAACACCATACAGCCTCTGGAGATAGATAATATATTCATAATAAAAAAAATGCATCGCGATATGTCTGTTACTTCTCACGGAAATGTGATTTTAGTTATCAATCCGTAGAACATGCCCGTTTCTGGTAGTCAATTTTTTCTTTAGACGACGAACTCGAATGAAAAATTCCGTTTTGAACTTACGGAAAATTGACCGCGCGAAGTAAATATAACCGATTCATTTCGGATATAGAGCATAAAATGAGAGTTGACACAACTAGACGTCGAAAGAATACTAAATACAAAATTATAAGCTAATGAAGCTAACGTTCTAAATAGAAAATTACAAATTTTCTCTGCAGCTTAGGCAAACATAAATACACACGCATTTGTAAACACGTCAGGGCGAATTTAGTTAAAACTGACTCAGAGATGGCCAAAATGTATGGTTCTGATAAAATCTGAGTTTCGAAATTTTTGCAATAACTTTTTCTTTCCGTAAAAGAAATTGAAACATTATGCAAATTTGCTTTTCCTTTGTTGCGAAGTTTACTTATTTTGAGAGCTTCTTAGGTAAAGTTTTTGAAATATTTTATTTGGAGATGTTGGCTTTGTTTGCAATTGAATTCTTGTTAGTAATAAAAAGATTATATTATACGATAATTGTAAGATTTATTTGCAGATTTTTGTCTGATTTTATGTTTCATAGTCAGTCTCGTAGTTCAGTCCTTCTTTATGAATATAAATTACAAAATAAATATGCACGTACACTGCAACTCCCTAACACGCCCTACAAAGATTTGAGTCGACATGAAATTCAATAAAAATAAAAATAAAAAATCATGTGGATTACTTTCTTTTTTTCTCAGATAAAACGAATCGAGAAAAATACCTAAGCACACTCTTCTCGCTTTCCCATTTCTTGAGTTGAAAACATTGATTAAATCGATTTTAATAACAATAAAACCATTGCTGCTAATCCTATCGTTAGGAATACCGGTGTCGTTAACTTCATTGATGTGACTTAAGCCATGTTTTGTCTGATTTCAATAAACAATGAATTCGGTGAAATCGGCTAAAGAATTTCTACACGAATTAATTTTTAAAGCATTAAATTAAAACGATGCCTTAATCTCAATATTAGGAATAAATTCAAATGAAAATCATTCTCATTTCAGTATTTAATATATAATATTTTTTTATTGATTACTATTAAAATTGAAAAAAATTTACATTTTTAAATTATTCCTCGAGCACAAATAAACTAAAAAAATACATAAGTACTCACGTATGCACATATATTTTATATTATAATCCGTCAAATCTAAAAAGAAGGGAAAAAATAAATAAAAAATGAAGAAGCAAGAAAAAAATAATGGCATCAATAAAAAGTACTTATCGAGATTTTTTTATTTTGCCTGAAACCTACCCTTGCGCGATTCATTCATGCAGACATTCTTCCATTCATTCATTCAATTCAATCATTGCTTTCAATAGCTCGGGTGGTTGCAAAAATAAAATAACGCAGGTCAACAAATTCTGAATTTTTTTTAAAAAACATTTCTTACAACAAGCAGGCAGGATAACAAGCAGGATTTCATGAATATGTATTTGAGCGTAATTAATGTAAAGAGAAGAAAATAATACAAAAACAATCGTTATTTAACGTTCGTTGGTTTTATTGCTTTTAAATTTTGCGGGCTTTAAGAAATGCTCTTCCGTGAATATTTTTCATAAAAATACATATCATTGTATATTAATAAAGAGCAATCTGTTAAGGCTTGATTGCTTTCTATGAATATGTTTTTTATGAATAAAAAGCATATGGAAATTTTAAAAAATCTCGTGTTTGCAGATGTGGTTTTGCATCTTTTAAATTAATTACATTTTCTACGAGTAAGATAAAAACAATAACTGAAGAAATGCCCCGATATTTTTTTTATCTTTACAGTTTTCATAACTAGTGTAAGAAATAAAACGTTATTATAACGGTATTTCTGAATTTCAAAAGAAATAAATTTCGATGGTTTGTTTGATACAATTTAGTCCTTTCTATCTATCTTTAATTTTAATAACTTTTGTGGGTTTTGTCAAGCGTGACAACAAACGAATTTCTGCTTTGAAACAATTTTGAAATTCCTGAAATTTATATTTTACAAAATTATTTTTATCTACTCCTTCCATTCATCGCAACTACCAATGACAACGCCGTTTCGGTAACACGCATCGCAAGTCTGGGCAAAAGGATTAGATTTTCGCTTTGGTTGTCAGGAACGTCGTCCCGAGCAACGACAGTATCACTTCAGTCGGGACTACTAAAGAAACTGATAAATGAAATAACGTCAAATACTCAAATTAAATTAATTCACATTAATTCACAAATTATTCACTCTTCAATTAATATTTTATCACTCATTAATTTAATTCGTATATAGTATTTCTTCACTAATAAGTAATTCGAATTTAATTAAAAGAAAAGCAAACTTTTTGACGTCGTCGGCAGAGATACGTACTTCTGTCTCCTTCTTCCTTTCGCTTGAGAAGCGTTAGAATTTCTTTTTTTCGTGAGATTATTTAGTGCAATGGTTGGTTTCCTGAAGGGAAATGTATCTGTAAGCCATTACTCGAGCAGCTTTAATGTTTGTTTGGGAAGGATGTAGGGGATTTTTTATTACGAATGTATTAAATTATATTTCGAAATTTAGAAGCTACATTTATTTGTATTTGTCTAATGACAAGAGAGAAACGTGCGATTATATATAATAATATATGTGTGAATGTTTATGAAAGTGCAATAAAAATATGGAGACAACTGTTTCAATTATGTTTCTTTTATTTTGCTTCACTGCCAGGAGGATGTCTATGCTGGTCTGCTTCTAAGGGAACTTCTCCCTAAGCTCATCAACTTAACGGTTCGTTTTAATGGAAAATCTTGCCTTTGATGTCGTCTTTGGTAAAGCGAGTGAAATAAGAATTATCATTAATGACAATTTGTGGCTTAGAATACGAGAAGGCTATGTCTTCAAATGAGCGGATGCTATTATTAAATAGAAAAATATCAGTGGTCTTAAACATAGAAAATTAATTGAACTTCTCTATTTAGTCAGCCTTTCTAGACGAGACCTCTTCTAAGACAAAGTATTGTATTAATTGTATTATTAATTATTATCAAATTAAGCATTATTTTCAAATTATTATCAAATGGTTTCTAACTTTTCAAAAGTTCATTTAAACTTATTAAAATTAAAATGTTTTTGAAAAATTAAATAAATATTCCTTTAGAAATAATGGGATAGATGCCATGAAGTGATCATGGTCCAAATCAATACCAAAAACAGTTAAATATTTTTATATTTGAAAAATTTTAAATATTAGCCCAGTAGGGTCATTAAACCAAGACGAACATAAAGTGGTAAAATGAAGCACTCTCCATCAAAATTTCGGAGTTAAATGGCTTTAATTTGAGAAGGATTAAAAAACGGGATCACCGATTTGATTAACGAACCACCAGGCATGGCTACGATTAAATCTGATTTGAAACAATCAATCAATCAATAATCAATCAATAAGCAATCAATTAAACGACTAAAGTGTTCCCAGTCGAGACTTAGGACCTCTGTCGATTGTAAAACAACATTGGCGTAGACTGGTTTCCTTCTACGATTATACGATATCTGCAATAATCCATATGCGTTTCTTCTTACTCGACGTGTAAGAGTGTAAATGGTCGCTCTGGAGAGCGTAACGAATTGATATTCTTTTACATTCCCGACCTCTCGCTGTTTCAATTCATCCCTTTGCAAACTCTAATACTTTTTGTTTTGAAAATTATTGAAAGAATTTATTTAAAATTTAAATTATGTTTTTTTCAAAAATCGTTGAATTTTTTTACCCACAACAATTCACTCCGGAGTGACCTAAAACCGTTTGCAACTTTTCCTGCATCTTGGGCATTTGCCGTATAAAGTTTCTGCTCGGTTTTAAACACAAGAACAAATTTCAACAAAATTTTGCGGTCTATTAATCATGAAATACGATTGTTAGATGTAAAGCAGCAAGACTACGGAAATGTATGTCTGGAAATGTATCAGTGTGTGCGTATGTGCGTGTGTGCTGTTGTGGATTGCATGCAGTAAGGATTGCAGTAGGCCTGCTTGGAGTCAGATGCCTTCAGTTATCAGGATATACATATTAGACTCTCTTATCTACCACCTCCTCAAACTACACCATCATCGTCTTTCCCCACCCCCCGCCACCAACCCATTTCCGGCATCATAAACTCTTCATTTCATTTGCATGCATGCATTAAGATTCGTTATTATTCATTATTATGCTTCTACTTGTTCTTGATGTTTGAGGACAATTGATGATGGAGGACAACCTTCAACGTTGGGATGCACGTCAGTGAGACAAAAGCAATGCAATCTTTCTCTCAGTCCTTCAAGGCTAGAAGCCTAGAAGGAAACTTCTTCCTTTCGTTTGACAATGTCTCTTTGTGAACGTCGATCTTACAGCCAATTCTGGTAAGTTGCCGCATAAACTATTAGTTGCTCAATATTTGCGAATGCCCAACACGCACTCGATTTCGATTGTGCTGAACATTAAATTTCGCAATAATTAAACGATAGACGATGCACACACTATTGCATCAATCATATTGTCCAACAATCTAACAAGAAAATCCTGCCTCCCGCCCCGCCCTTGAAAGAAAACATTTTGCTACATACACACACTTACACGCGCGTATATATATATATGCACATGCACACATCCATTTGCACTTACATCATCGTAATATTATCGTCGTTACAATTCAACACTGATTGCATGCACGCAGTCGGCTTTCTGCTCAGAGAAGCCACGCCGCACCGGTGCACGCCGAGTGCTGATTCGAGATGGCACTTCAGAGGGCGCGCATTGTTGTGTTGTGTGAAAAATACCATCATCAACTGCCATTGTCATTGTAGCGAGCGATAGTGAGAGCGAAACAAATAATCCGCATATGAGTCCGATGAGTTGTTTTCCGAACTGAAGAGGCGGTGGCAGAGGCATCAAACCGGCGTTAACCTTACCCACACGTACGCGAACGAACGAGTGTATAAAAAAAATCAACAACAAAGGCTTACTCGCCCAGCAAACCAACAAATCTACAAACAAACCAGAGCGCACTTTAAATTCAGCGACATTTGATAAAACTAGTAACGAGTAACGAGCAGGGCAACCGACCGACCGCCTTGCTGCGCGGGTATGTATCAAGAGAATTAAGTCTGTATAAAAGCAACAACGTCGTTCGTAACAACAACAACGAGTTGGTGAAACAAAGACGAAAACCCGATCAGAGCCCGTCTCGTCTTGTATGTAATGTAGTGCATCACTCCAACAACCAGTCAGCCAGTCAGTCACTCTTCATTCATCGGTTATCGTTAATTTTCCGCTGCTGATGGTTGAGTGCTTGCTGGCTGGTTGACTGGCTGGTGGTGGTGTTGTATGTGCTATGGTTACCGTCGTTATCACTGTTGGTAAACGAATGTTCAGAGAAGGAAGGCCGTAAAAAACACAAACCCTCGTAAACACACGCAAAAATACAAACACACACACACACAAACACCAACACGCCACCGAAGTAGTGTAAGTGAGTTTGTTGGTTTGTTGACTTGTTGTGTGCTGCTTAGTTGACGACGTTGTTGATGACAGCGTTAACGTTTGTTGGATTGCTGGTCGGTTTGGAATGGCTGGTTTGGTTGGTCGTCGAAGTGCCCAAAAAATACGAGCCATATTCAATGGAGGCGAGCGTTAGTGTGAGTGCAAGCGAGATAACACACCACTATCTGGCTCTCTGTTCGTTGCATTGACGAATTGAAAAGTAAGGCAATTCTGTACTTGTGTCGGCATCACCAAGCAAGTAAGCAGCTAGGCAGCACACAATGGCAGCAGCAGCATCAGCAGCATCAGCAGCAACTAAACAAAACTCCTCATCGTTTATGTGAAAAAGTTTTATTCGAGGGCTATCCAGAAGCCATCTGAGAAGCACTCGTCAGTACTGTTCAGACCTCTTATTTCATTTGACGGAATCGTGTCGAGTGGATATTCATAATAAATTTACTATTCTCGGTGTTTTTGCGTGCGCTTATAATATTGCATTTTCGACGACGACGACTAGTTGTATTGCTTGCGCAATTTTTTCCTATTACGACTGCCGTCGCCATCAAACTCGAAATTCGGCCAGCCATCATTAGTTTGCAGGCATTTTCCAACCGCTTACACCGCTCTTTACGCTTTCGTCCACAACAATGACGATGATCATGACGATGATGATGATGATGATAACGATGATGCTCGCTGAAGCGCCGCCGCAATAATTTTTATTGTGTTCATCATCAGTATCTTTTGTTATCAATTTCAGTCGCGCCGACTTTAATGCAATCAAAGTTAGTTTGTTACAGATATTTTTTTAAAATTTTGATTTAAAGTCTTCCGCGTGGGCCCCCCGGTTTCGCGTCAGATACACTAAGAGACAACTAATTTTCGCTTGGGAGTCGAACTCATGTCTAATCGGGTCTGTCATATGCAATCAAGTTTCCAAAGAAATTACTCCGTTTGCCACAAATTGAACATCTTGTAATATAACTTTTTTTCAATTTGGCCACGTAATCATTAACCGCCGCTTTAACCGCCTTATAAACCAAAAACCTTTAAAACTGTGCCAACACAATTACTCGTTTATTCGTTAGCGTTATTTTGCGTGTGTGTGTTTGTCGATCGCGCTCATTTCAATTGCTCTTGCATTCCTTCATTCATTCATCTATTCATTCATTCTTTTGTTAAGCAAACTTAACGTCAGAGTAAATTGAACTTCCTGAATTTAAATGGCAAACATTTTTTCAAGTGATTCGAATTCCGGAAGTCAAGAAGTTTTGTGCGAAAAATATACGATAACGCTATATTAATTCAAGGGATCATGCGATGTACTTAAGCATAACAATAATCGCCGCCGCATTTATCCTACGGATCATCATCAGCGCAACGTCTTCAAAAAAATATTTTCTTTTATGTTTCCGCAATCAAATCGACTTTAATTTAACAAGAATAAAAACATTATTCCTTTAATGACGGGATCAAGTGCGTGGTGGAAAAAAGTGTAACGTAGCGAGAAAGAGAAACAACAGACGTTGGCGTCATTGTCATGTATTATTACTGCAAATATTGTCACTTTATTGAACCGTTTTATCGTTCGAGGAAAAAGTGAAAACTATCAAAAGCAAAAGAATAAATATTTAGTCAGTTTAAATTGATGGAATAAATTCACATTAATCGAGGTATATATAAATATATATATATGTGATTGTATTCAATATACGACTAACTAATTTATTTGAAATAGCACAAAAAAAGAAAAGAATTCTTACAATTTTGGGAATTTTTTCTCAATGCGTAATTGTATAAAGTTTTTACAATGACAAAAATAGTAGAAGTCACAAAGCCTGGTTTCGCCCTATACAAGATTCCAGTTTGTGAAATATTTTCATGTTGATTATAATGTCAACTTCAATCAATTTTAATGCAACAATTTATTTGAGTTTATAAAAACAAGATAGAACGGATTATTTTGCTTCTCAATTCGAAATGTTTTAACAAACTTCAATTTCGATCAGTAAGAAGATATTGCCATTTCCTGCCACTTGAAAATAACAGAATAATTAAAAATTTTAATTTTCTATATTTTTCTGTTATGATTTTATTTTTTTCTTGACGGTTTTTTCGCATTTTGGTATGAAACTCAAAAAGATTTATAATAATTGTTTTAATCGTTTTGTGAAGAATAATTAGTTTAAACATTTAATAAACATAAATTAAAAATACTTTCTAGAGAAACGAACGAACACTGATGGATTCAGTACAAATTTCTATGTGTGTCGCAGACTCAAGACTCTCAAAATGCGAGGCTTTCTTGCGATTTTTTCTAGTAATTTGACTACCAGTATCAGCACTAATAGGGTTGTCAATCTGTCAATCCAGAGATCTTCCTGAACAATGTCGAAGACTCTGAAGTCAACCCTGTCAGTCAGTAATTGGATAAGTGATTCTTTTTTTCGTGAACAACTTCATAATCCTGCCTATAAAAGACATATCTTTTCAATGGGAATTTATTATTTTGTTTAAAGGGGCAAATTTTAGCAAGTAGTACTTAATGTGACCCATAGTAGTCTGACGTATCTTGGTTTCAATCCTTGTTATTAAAATAGAATAAAACTATCTTAAAGCTCTCAATTTTAGATAATATTATATAATCTTCTTCCTTTATTTCCTTTATTTTGGTTGCCAAAAATGACTATTTTTTGCATTAATTATTTCTAAGCTTTCACCGAAGTTATTGAATTCGAATTTTGAATTCTAATATTATACATAATCTATATCGATTTATAAACTCAATACGCATTAAAAACTTTCATGAAAAGGATTTGAAGGGGTTTAAAAATTATACAGTTCTTTACCCTGAACACATAAAGCAGGAGCCACTAGAGGAGCCCTTTCATTAATCGGGTATCCAAAAATACTAAAACTTTTTAAATAAAAAACTTTTTAAATAAATAGTAGGGGCGACCGAGAAACCTTCTTCTATATCGCCTACTTCATCAGTGTCTAAACAAAAATTTGAATACTTGAGCTAATTTATGTATAGATGGATGTGTGCTATGTATGTGTATGTATGTATGTGTATGCACATGAAAGAAAAAGAAAAGAATGCTCCATTGCGTCTTAGCAATGACTATAGTTGCGGCAATGTTGTTTATTTTAAGAAATTATAATGCTATCTGAACGAATAAATCAGATCAAAGAAAAAACAGGTACCTTTTTTCGATATTTTCAATTAATAAAAATGGTCGTTTCCATTCAAAAGCTTAAGGTTTTCAGGACATTAAACGAAGTAGATTTCTTTATTGTTCTCCAAATTATTAGAAACCAATCTGGACCTTTTTTGTTAAATTGGAAAGTATTTCGTGGCTTATTGTTTTTTTATAGTTTAGACCACGGTTTGTAGGAAAGAAGAACATTTGCAAAGAACAAACGGAAAAGAAGGGGAACTATGGGTTACTGCTGGTACGCTATTCTCGCCTAATCAGTGGAAAGCATGTCTCTTTGCTTTACCTTTGACGGATTCCATCTTAATTTTTTCTCAATCTTCATCTTTGTTTCCTATACTCAATATTTGTTTTTTTTATTTAATAATTGAATAATTGTTTTTAAATAGTTGCGAGACTATAAATTCTCTTTTTTTATTTGAGCAAAAAATGTAAAAGCCCTGAAAAAAACTTCACAAAGAAATGTTTGTTTCAAACTTTAAAAATCCTTTTAATTCTAATACAAGTTTTCTTATGATCGTCTCCGAAAACATTTTCTAATCTGTTTATTTTTTATGTTTTTTTCTGATTTGATTCTGTTTTACAAAATCTCTTAAAATTTATAAACCCTAAAAAATAAATAATATTCTTAATTCTGAATGTAAATTATTATGCTTAGATATTCTCCGAAGATTAGAATGACGAATCCCAAAATTTGTGAATTGATTTTCGAACATTTTCGAAAATCGCAAAGATGAAATTTCGTAATAAAAATCAATAAAAGTGAAAAGTTTCTTCAAACAAATCATATTGTCGAACATATTTCGTGAAATATAAATGAACGGAGGGGAGGGAAAAGGTTAACAAAACAAACGTGTAGATTGTCTTCGATTAAGGATTATAACAAAATATATAGAAGGTCTTTATGTGGAGTGGTTTTTGTATTCTTTTTAAAGAAACTAAACTAAGCGAAAGTTTCGATTTCTCTAAAAATTGGTGGAATCAATAATAGAAGACCAATCCAAATAATGTCACAAGCTTTTCAGCTTCTCCTGTTAAACGATCTCGCAAGACTTTTGTGGAAGAAAATGAGGAGGGAAAATAAATTATGTACCTTTAGAAAATGTTTCACTTGTTAATTTTTATTGCAAGCAGTTATTGTGAAATTTTTATTTAAAGAACCCCTTTTTGGATTCATGACGATTGAGCGAAGATTTAGAAGAATGCTTTTGAATTCTGCTGAAAATTGTCGAAGGAATTTTTTATCAGTAAATGTACTAGACCGAATATAATCATACAAATTAAGCCAATTTCATTTGTAGAATTAATAATGAACAAGAAAGTAACTTCATGCTTTAAAAAACAATCTTAATAAATATCAAAATAAATAATTAACTATTATAAATTGTGGTCAATTATGTTTCGTGAAGTTCTTTCAAAAACCTCATTTTGCTTTTAAATTTTCGAGACCTAATTTTTCAAAAGACATGAAATTTTCGTATTCGTACCTGTTCAAGGTTTTCATTAAAAAAATATAGGGAGAAGGGCCATCATTATAACAGTCCGACACAGTCACCTATTTTTAGAGTCATTCCAATACCGACACAATCCGTAATGTGCTCTTTCTGAAACAGAATTCAAACAGAAAGAATATACCACAGAATTAAGTAAATGATTCTTTGCGGGATTTTGCGAAGCATTTCAATGAAATTATATTCCGCAAATGATCAGAAAGTCAGTTCATCAATTTTATTGGAAAATATGAGAAACATTATAGTGATATTTTTCTATATTAAAGTCGATAACGTACTTTTGAAATTATTGTCTCAGTTTTAACAAAACCATTGTTACTTAAATCCGTAATTAATTTAATAAATAATTAATGAATTTCTTAATTAAGAGCGAATATGAAAAGTTTTATGTTTAATCAAGACGCTCAAAATTTAATTAATGCACTTCTTTATAAATAATGAAAAATAGTTTTGAATGAAAAATGTTTTATATTTAACGGCTTTCTTGGCGAAGTGAAATTCGTTTGTTAATTTCTCAAAACTTTGGGCACTGCTTTGGACGTTGTCGATTTAGGAGAAAATTAAAAAACTAAAAATTAAAAAGTAGAAAATTAAAAAATTAAAAAACTTTGAGTCTTTCAAAACTGTTGACTATTTATTTATTCATGAACATAAATTTTAAGTAATATTTTGCAAGAAAAAATTAATACGTAAAATAGATTTCCTTTTCTTTCATACTGACCAATTTTATTCACAAAGATTCAAATTAAATGAAGTAAAATGTTGACAAATTTAATTAAAACATTGAAAAAAGACATAATTGTCCGTAAAAAATATACAAAAGAATATTATTTCGAATAGATAAATTCGAATAGAAAAATAGAAAAATAGAATAGAAAAATCGAAAATAAATTGCTCTAATTTTTGAAGTTATTCCTGGTATTTTACGACATGTCAAAGCATTTCAAAGAGCCGTTATTTTTATGTTTAATAAAATATCGGCATATCGTTAATTATTACGAGAAATATAAAGAGAGGTAAAAGAGAGTAGAGTGAAAAATAGAAATAAAGGTAGAATAGAGTGGAGTGGATTAGAGTAAAACAAAGTGCAAGAAATATAAATATTTTCCTATTCGTCTTTTATGTAAGGATCATATAGTAATTTCATCTTATTAATTATCTATTAATGATTTTTTCTAATTTCGAAAAAAAACACTTCCGGGGTGGAAGCATGTGTAATCATATATAATAATTTATATATTCATTGGATCGCACGTACACACAGAAATACACACGGAGACAGATACATAGGCATGCATTAATATATTTGTATATATTTAAGATTTCGATATTTCATTAGATTTCGCCCCGTCTGAGTTTTCAAATAAACTGCTTCCGCTCGCATTCCACCAATAATAAAACCAAAGAGCTAAGAAAATGTAAAAGAGATGCTTTTATATAAATGCATTAAACATTGGCTAAACACACACGCATCCACACCCACACCCATAAACACATGCATATTTTAGCACCAACTCATCAACATTCATTCGCATTAGGCTTAAAGATTTCAAAAAATCCGTGTATATTTGTCCTAGGATACATTTTAACAAGCTCCGTCAACCCCACTGCCACGTACAAACACATATATGCATGCACACATATACGCGAACATCCGAATATAAAGGAAATATATACATAGTCGCAGTCAGACTCGAAGCATTAGATGGAAGATAGATGAAGCATTTAAAAAGGAAGTAATACAGCCTTTGCCTTCTCCTGTACTTCTTCTTCTTTTCCTCCTCCTTCACTTCCTGGGACATTGTTTTATCAAATGCAAAAAATATGCGCGTGACATATGCGAAATTCTTAGAATTGGAAAGAAAATCCGGAGACCAGAAAAACTGCACCGAATCACCCATACACATTTCATGTAAACCCACACAAACACACACATCTACACATTTCTACACACATACGTGTACATAGGAACTCTCATGCATCATAGAAGATGTTGAGTAAACAACAACAACCCAACTTCTTCAAATATAAAAATATTAAAAGAAAATATTTATGTTTCTATAATTGGTTAAAATGTGAAAAAATAGTCATCGTATTCGTCATCGCATTCGCCGCATTCGCAATTGCTGCGGTTACCGTTACCGTCGCTGTCTTCGTCTAAGCCGTTTCTCTCTGGTTTACCGGGGCGACCGGAGGACCGGAGCGAATCGACGAAGGGACGCAAGAACGGATGGGTCGGATCGGGATGGGACGGGACGCACGAATGGTGTCCTACGGACGGACGGTGTTTTATCTTCTCGATGGCAAGCAATATCTTCTGTGGGCGCACAGAATGTTCTCTTGTTGTTGTTGTTGTTGTTGTTGATGTTTGTTCAACTGCCGAGGTTTAGTTTAGAGTTAGTTAGTTCAGTTTTGAATTTTAAGGACAATACGTCCTTCCAACAATCTCGATAGTTTAAGCTCGAATTCGAAAATAAAAGAGTTTTAGTTTTGGCAACGAATAAAATCGATTGATAATGATTCGTGTGTGTGCGCGTGTTTTTTGTCTCGTATTTTTATAGAAAAGGCCGAAACATTCGAAGCGTGGACACGTAAAGAACAGGAGGAGGAGGAAGAATAAGAAGAAGAAGAAGACTACAAATATTAATTTTTTCTTCCATAACATTTTTGACTACGAATTCGAATTCAAATTGTGGGCACCGTTGACGGAAGTGATTGGTGGCGTTTGGGTAGCGTTGGTGGTGATGGTGATAGCGGCCCGGTTTTATGCCCGGACTTCATTCGCTATTCGAGTCGTATGTCATCCTCATTGTCCAGCATTAATCAAAGTCATTCTGGAGCCTTTGCGGAGGATCCTGATCACGAGGATAACGGTCTATTAACCGAATTAAATGGCGTCGATTTGGTTATGAGTTTATCGCCGAAGGCAGCCTTGACATCAGCAGCAGCAGCAGCAGCAGCACAAGCACAGCACCAACATCAACATCAACAGCACCAGCATCAACAGCACCAACACCAACAACAACATCATCATCATCATCAGCAACAACAACAACAACACCAGCAACTACAACACCAACAACAAACGCATCAACAGAATTCATTAGTCAACGCGACAACAGCAAATGTTGCAGCAGCAGTTGCCGTCGCTCATCAGCATCATCAGAATTTAACCAACCTACAACATCTACAACATCTACATCATCAACATCACGGCACCTTGCTGAACAGTAGCCATTCCACACCGTTTAGTGTAACCGATATTCTCAGTCCGATCGAGGAGTCGTACCGTAAATTGGAACTCGGTGGGAATCCGCCATCGCCCTATAGGTAAGAATAAGGTGAAGAAGAATATAAGTTTATATAAGATATACATGTATATATAAATGTATGCATGTGTATATGGATGTATGTGTGGGCGTGCGTGTCAGTCTGTCCTTCGGTATTGTTATATAATACGGCGCCATTTTACGACGAATACGACGCAAATAGAAAACTTCAATTTTCATTTTCTAAAAAAAGCAAAGCAATTCATTAGGAATGTATAAAATGTAGAGTAAAACAACGATTCTATGGAATCAGCAATAAAATATAAAATTGTTCACAATTTTCAAGACAAGGAAACTGTAATAAACCGGTAAAAACTCAACAACGATTGTCTGCTCAAATCCTATTGCGAACTTTTAATTTCCGCAGATTATTCGATTCCATTTTAAATTCGATCTTAAATTTTTTTGGGCGTTATGTTGGTACTCATGTCATTAACTTATTCTGACAAACTCGGCTACTTTGAATGTTCAGTTCGAATGTTCGACATCTATTTCGCTTGAAGGTGTTTGGCTCGTCTTCGAATTTTCCTTATTCCATAAAATATATCAAAAAATTCGGGAACGAGGAAAAGTTTCTCCGTTTCAGGATACAAAAGCCATGAAGCGGAATGCTGTTATTTTTGCTCAGGAAACGATGTGTGACCGTTACCATGAATCGAAGGTCAATATCATATATATCTTATATATCAATGTTTCATGCACAATTAGTGACCGTTCTATCCCGTGACAAATTAACGGAAATATAAAAAAGGATTCCAAAAAGCGCTAGGGGTGCAAGAAAGTTACTAGAAAGCATCTATAATTCTACAGCTTCTCAAATGATTCGTAATTTTTTACCGTTCTTACAACATTTTAATATTCCTAAATGGTATCTAAATATTTTCAAAAGTAATATATATAATAATAATACTATATTATAATAATATAATAATAATAATAATAATAATAATAATAATAATAATAATAATAATATTCTGAAAAATAAATATACTTTGAAATAAAGCAAAAGTTGTTTCGAAAAGCATTTTTGGGTTTTTTAAAACATCCGAAAATCCTGAAAATCCTGAAAATCCTGAAAAATTCTGAAAATCCTTCAAAATCATGTGTCCTTTTTATCTGCAAAATCACGGTATTTTTGCTAATTTTTTTAGAAGAGATTTCATTTGCCTTTAAACTACGTCAGAAGATCTTAAAGGACTTTCTTCGGGTCTAATTGGTTCGTATTTGTCCAATTTATTCAAAGTCACGTCTATATCAATTACTAAATAAGGTACCTTTTGCGCTCGTATAGCCAGTCATTATTACTATCTAACTCTGCCGAAAGACCAAATGAAGAAAATTAACAAAAAATTACATTCGGAATTCTGTTTGTATTCACTGCAAGGACATCTTAAAGGATATGTTGCGAGTTTTGTTGCAACAAAAACTCTATGGCATTCATTTGATAATTCGAAATTAAAAAAAGAATTGCTTGAATGCAAGCAAATTATAAACGATTTCCTAAAAGTATTTCGGATATTTGTTTTTTGTTTTTTGTTTTTTTTTTTTTTTTTTTTTTTTGAAAGCAATAAGAATCGAATTTTCATAAAGAACGAATTCATTTTGATTTTTATTAAATAACGAGTGGGAGGAGCGAAAGTTGTCATATGTTCACTATTTGTTCAAATATACTCGCTAAAATTCAAAGTATTACAAAAACAGCAACAGCAAGCCGCAAACAATTACATCCTTATTGACAGAAGCCAAATATTCAAGAGTACTCACTCGTACTCGCTCAATTGTTTCATTGCGTGCCTGTGTGTGTGCGTATGTTTTTGGATGAGCGCGTGTGAGCTCTCAATGTGTATTCGTTTGTATGTTTTTGTGGGGGCGCGTATGTGTGTGTGTGTGTGTTTGTGTACGCGTGTGTGTATATTTGTTAATATATAAATAATATATTTATAAATTTTTCTGGATGACAGTCATAACAATCGATATATTGTTTTTATTAAAAAATGAAAAAGGCACAAAAAATTCGTTTAAAAAAAGAAATTCAAAAAACTTAATTTAATTTAATTTAATTTAATTTTAATTTAATTTTTTCTCCTTCAATTCTTTTGAATTCTTATTAATTTCGAAGATCAAATTCGAGCGGAAGCAGTATTAATTCTCCCAGCACTTTCGGTAACACCGGCATGGCGAATCCATACGCAATGGGGCCACTGTATCACAGTCCGGGTGTGCAAACATATTGCGGTCCTGCCGATAATCTATCATTAGCTGGTCATTACACCGATATGCGAAGCTCAGCCACGTGGTACGGCTCAACCGCCAATGATCCCCGATTTGCAAGTAAGTACAATATATTCATGTATATATATACATTGTATTATCTATCATACACCTGCTGTCGATTGTTCCCCATCGTTTATGGAAGACCGAGTCGGTTATTCGTAACGGTACATGATAAACACCTTATGGTTTCATTCATAATTCCTCCCTTAAATCATTTGTAGCCAATAAAAGTTTTAGGCAAAATTTTCATAACCTTAAAAAAGGGTTCGTCTTGTTCGTTAAACCCTTGTTGGCTTTGTTTCATGACGATGCGGACGACATTGGTTTCCAACCGCCCATCTTCTTCTACAGGACACAACAAAATTTTTTATGAAAATAAGACACGAACGATATTACTTGAAGTGGTTCATCTGCCTTCTTGGAATTAATTTGGCCACCCACTTCTTTTGAACACGGACAATAGGGTGGCAGGGGCAAATATCGTATGTCGTAGTTAAAACCTGTGACGACGCATACTTGAAGGGTTAATGTTAGTGTGCGTGTGTGTGTAAATGAAGCGCAAGAGGACGGAGCGAGGATGAACACGTCGAATGTGAGAAGGGGTTAGAAATAGTAGAAGGGTGGGAGAGTTACGAATACGTGACTGAAGATGTGTAGAGATTGTATGAGATCGTGTAACATTCAATAGATGCTTAAAAAGCGATTCCTGCGGGCGGAATTCCGGTATAATGATGTGTTGTCGGGTTAACAAAGGGACCATCCAACAACATCTTCACCACCACCAATACCACCAACACCAATACCACTGCCACCACGAACACAACCATAACAAATGAGAGGGTACTTCAAATGAATGTCAGTCATCGTCGTAATCGATTGTTTGAAATTTCACGCAAATTTGATATGAATAAAAAATTAGCCTCACGCGAAACGAAAGTCACTTTCTTCTACGTTGTCTACGTTGCCGCCTTTTCATCTAGTTTTCATCTTATGCGTCTTGTTCGTCTCTTTCTTCAACCCACTCTGCTTCGCGGCAAATTAAATTCAGCTGAAAAGCAAATACAATTTGAAGTTTCAATGAACTTGAGAGTAAACTTCATAAATAAATACGACGAAAATAATTTATATAAAATTTATAGGAATGCATAAATTAACCAAAAGAGGCTGAAAAAGTGCCGGGATCCATTCGTTGGTCTTTAGCGTTCGTCTTTTAGTGACGTCGCGCTGCGAATTGCGATTTCTTACAATCGAGTTAACGTTCTGAATAAAGACAGAGCCGAAGAAGAAGTAGAAGAGAATTTTGTGAAAGAGAACGATTTGAGTAAAACAGCGATAAATTGAACAATTGAATTCAAAGAATTAGTAAATGATTTAATTTCTAATAATAATGTTAGGCCAATTAATCATTGGTTTAATAGAAAACGGATAAACGAAAGAGGGCTTCCTGCTTACCTCGATTTATATTGAAAGGAATTAGTGATAACGAATGCTCTTGGGAAATCTCATAAATCAGAAAAAAGAGATATGGGACCTTAATAGCATTAAGCCTCTGGAAACTATGACTTGAAACTATTGAAAATTTCAATCTTTTATTTTGTCTTGAAGAAAATTAATTTTTTAATTTTTAATTTATTTTTTTTCAAATTAAGTAATTAGAAATTTTTCATACAAATTATTTCATAAATAAATTAAAATTTTTATAATTGTCAAATTTTTATATATTTTATAATTTATTTATAGTTCTCTTTAATTATTTTTTATTTTTATATATTTTTCATCAAATTTATTTAATATTACAGGATCGATTTTTTTATAAACGACATGTCGTTCATTAACGCGTTGAATTTCAATGAGAAAGAGAGGGAGAGACAGAGAGAATGGAAGGCTAAATCAATGTGTTAAATTATAAGGATTAATATCTCTATTAGATTCTTCTCAGCAGTGTGGAATAATTTTTGTTATTTTTTTGGGGGGGGAGGTCGGAGTAAATTATTACGTATCATTGTAAAGTTACGTTTCATTACGATTTCACATACAAACACACGAATGCATACAAATGCTAAAGCAACCTCTGTCAACTGTCTGTCACTTCATTTAATCAGACTTGGAAATTCATAAAACCCACCTTTATCTTAATAATAAGAATAAAAACAAAAATCAGAATTCCAAAAACAAATTCCAAAAAACAAAAAAAAAAACCCCGAGAAATCAAATCTCGAATAGAGACGACGACAATTGCTCGTAGCGAACGTTACGATTTAAATGCGAACAGCTCTTCGCTTCATTTCGTTGCATTTCAAATGAAGAAGAATGATAAAGCAATATTTGTGGGATATGCTGTTAACAAGTCTCGTCAACCTTCTTTTACAATTTATTGTTTATTTAGTTAAAAAAACAATATCGCTCGAGTGTTGTTGTAGTGTTGGTGTTGGTGTTGTTGTTGGTCCTGCTTAAGACCTCACGGACCACAATCAATGATCAAGCAACTTTTTGTAGATTTATTTAAATGATCAATGCAATCATCAATGATGAATGTCATCATGAAGAAATCATGATATTCATAAATTAAATTTAGATACTTCTATATCTTTAAATATTTATAGTGCTAAATATGATAAATGGAGAATAAGGAAAAGATTAAAATATACTTTCAAGTATAAATGAAAATATTTGTTCAATGATAAATAGATTGAAGAACTGTAAATTTTACTCTTTTAAAATGTCGCAACAAATTATGTTAAAGAAAATTGTTCTGTTGGGTTTAAAATAATCAAAATTTATTAAGAAATAAAATCAAAACTATTTACGCAAGATTTATTTTATACACAATGTTCTTCACACTTGTGTATTTAACATTTTCTTACGCGGTTCTGCAAAAAGAACGAGAGAACGACTCTATGAATGAAACGAATGAAACGAACGATATTTGCGCATTTAAAAAATTCCCGTTCAATAAAGAGCGTCCATGAAGTATTGCGAAAAATGAAAGAACCCGACGCAGAAATCCCAAAACCGATTTCTAATTTCCATTTATTTTAACCAGTAAAATAAATAAATTATTTTTATTTGATTTCCTGAAATTTTTGAAACCTATTTAGCCGCGTCTGTTGATTCTCTTACATTATACAGTCAGCTTTTCTTCTCAGTGTATTTGTGTGTTATTTGTTATTGTATTTGAAATTGTCTTTGCATTGTGTGTATTTATGTTCAATCTACGAGCTACCTGAAAAAATTATTAATTATATACAAAAGTCGAAAAGAAAAACGATTTAAGTGTCGTGGGCCCGACGTTTATTGTTGTTTCAATCTGTTTTGTTTTCCTTTCTGTTTTGGTGGCTAGGCTCGTTGGTCGCTTCTTGGTTTTATTTTCTGTCTTGGTTTCTTGTCATTTCGAACGACAACAAATTTATTTGACTGTGATTTGAATTTTTTTTCTCATTACACCGACTGTTTTTTTAGGCATACAAAAAATATTTATACAAATTTGCCAAAGGAAAATCATTTTTTTTCGAATATTTTTGTTTTATTTGAACATTTTACATTTATTTAAATGTTGGTATTTTTCTAGAAACGTTTTTACCCACGTTAACAAATTCTTTGAATAAATATAGGATTATAAATTCCTTTCATTGTCAGTTTTTTCTTCAATAAAGATTTAGCAATTTCTATATGGAATTTATATTCCAGGAGCAATATTTATTAAAGAAAAATTCTCAAAAATTATTAACATTTTCTTAAGCGAAGGTTCGATATTTTCTTATGCGAATTCAAATATATTATTCGACAGTTGGTGTTGTTTTTGTATGCAACATGTTCCGCTCAGGACTTGCTCATTCGTTATATAAACACACAAGGACGAAAGTAAATTCCATAAAGAGTTGAGGGTCACAACAATTCCTGAAATCATCCTTTTTGGGGTTTACTTTATCCAGTAGACAAAAATTGTTGCTGTCCAGTTTGTTGTTGTTGCAAACGTTGGTGGTGGCGGTGATGGTGGTGATGATAATGATAACGGTGGTGGGTGTTGACTTGTGAAATTGTTGATAATGATGAGGGTTAATTCATTGTCATTGACATCAATCTATTGCCCGAATTTGGAAAAGAAACTTAAAAACACTTTACATTATCTAAAGTAAATATTTTAATCCTTGCATCGAGCGTGACTGAACACGCTCGGTTGGTTGGTTGGTTAAAAATGTAGAAGCCCTTAAGATTAATGGAGACTATTTTAACTTTTTTATCCCCGGATTTAGACTTTCATGATTTTTTATTTAGAAAATTTCACTACGATCTTTTCAAAAGCTATTGCTTTTTGAATATTTTTTAAGCTTTGTAGTAAACATATTTTTATCGTCAAAATGAAAAAACAGCAACACGAATTGTATTTTGCAATTGTAAATATTTTACAACTCTTATATAAAGTATAAAAATATATATTTACATTATCTATTGAACCGATTTTAAACGTCTATAATTTAATATTTTTGTTTCTTTAACTAATAGTTACCAGATTGATGGGTAGCTCCGCAAGTGGATCAATGGGCCATATGGGAAATATGGGAAGTTTAGGAACCTGCAGTGTCACCGATGCCAAGCCGCTTCAATTTCCGCTGGCTCAAAGACGAAAACGACGTGTACTCTTTACACAGGCTCAAGTTAGTGTTGACGTTATTTTTATGCATTAATTATTTTTATAGGAATTGCAATAAGTATTCTAAGAGATATCTGCACTTTCATAATTAAATGACAAATATTTCTTTTAAAAAACATTTCTTTGACGAAACGAACAAAGAATGGAATGAACGAATTTCTCTTTCGAACGTAAAAAAGAACGTTGCGTTCAATAATGTTGCAAAATTAAAGCTTACGTTATGAATTTATATTTAACTGTAGTCTAATTAATTAAGATTGTTTTTTAAGAAAACGAAAACTCTTGCATTTCTACGTCTACGTCAATGGACTGTCGTGATGTCAGGGATCGATCAGAGACTGTCTGTCTGTTTGTTTTACTTTAAAATATTTAAGTAAGGAAGGAAGAGCTTACTTTAAAGGCGCAGTTTGACGTCAATAAAAGGAATTACTTAAATTCTAATTACACTTTGTGTACTTTTTTACCCCAGTCAAGGCAGTTGTGCAGTCGCGGCAGCAGCAGCGGCAGCAGCAGCAACAACCGGCGAACTCCTCTGGATGCAAACAAATAACACAAAGTTGCTAACATAAACACACGTACACACAAACACAAGCACACGGGCACATACGCACATGTATTTACACACACCCATGAACACTCATGCACATACACACGCAAACGTAACTCGCACACACACATCAAAATACGCACTTACACAGTTTTGATTATGATATATTCGTTCGTTAGTATTTACACTAATACAATTGTTCTGTGCTTTCGTGTTTGTACGCTTGTGTTTGCAAGCTCGTCTCGTGTTTGTGTTTGTGCGCTTGTGTAAGTGTTTGCAGAAAACTTGGCATCTGGAGTGCTTTGTAAATACAAATTCATTTTTCATTATTGCTTTATGTGCGCCAATCGAAATAATATTGGAATCGTCGTCCGAAACACCGGCTCAGCTTTTTTTTTGAATTCCCTTTACGTTTTTGTTAACGTTTTCGTTTCTGTTTAGGTTTTTATTTTCGTTGTTTGTTCCAGTTATTGCCGTTACACCGCCTCCGCACGAATTGATTAGTAAACGAATTTTAGAAATTTTTTAGCATTTAAAAAACTCGATAAATTATACTTTATAACGAAACGTTTTTTATTTTTTTGAGAATAATTAATGGTATATTTCTGTTGGAGAAAAATACTAATATTATTTAAAATTAATTTAAGTTTATTTCATTAAACTAGAAGGGAATTCTAATGAATTAGAGGAAATTTAAGAGTCACCTAATTAAAAATTAATTTAATTTAAAAATAAAAATTTCTTTTTCGAATTAGCTTGAACAAAAAAAAAACAATATTAAAAAAAAATAATTTAAACCAACTAACTTTGTTAATATCTGACGTAAACACGGTCACCAGTTGGTCAAAATAAATATTTATTGTAAATCGATTGAACATGCGCTCAACTGTCTTATTTACACGTCTTCAGTTTAAACGGTTCCCAAAACTGCAAATAAAAAAACATTCAAAGCCAATCAAGCAGATTGATTTTTCTTTAAAAAGTGCATTTTAAGCCTTAGCTCTTTGAGCATACGCTGCATTTATTTTAAACAAATACACATAAACACATCAATGCACATTCACACAAATTTTTACACTAAAAAAATCATTTATCTAAACATTATCAATCAATACTTTAAAAAATTTTATATTTTATATTTTGAATTTTATATTTTATTATATAAAAATTCTTTATAAAATTATGAATTTTTTTAATTTCAATTAAATGTTATTTCAAAAAGGCTCTTAAACATTATAACGTTTAATTAAAGAAATATTCGAAGATCCCAAAGAATTCTTTCTGAGTGTACTTTTCGTAAAATACGAAATACAAAATTATCGGCTTATCGATGATTGGAAACTGTTTTGTTATTTGTTGCAAATGACATTCTCTCATTCTTCCGTCAGTTCGATATTTACTCAGCTAAATTGACTTTTCAGCTCCGGTTAAATTGTCAATACTGAATTCAGACTTCAGTGTTGCCGTCGCAAAATAATGAAAGCTTTAGCATAAATAAAAGTATTACTTAAGAAGGTCAAAGTGCTAAAAACTCAAATTAACCTTTTGCACTATTTGAAATTATTATTGTAATCGCTACCATTAAAAAAGTTTTAAAATTTGCTTTCCGAAAACAATTAATTATTTGCAATTTTCACTCAAAAATTTTAATATAAAATTGCTGGCAAAAATCCTTCTATAATTAATATTTAATGTGCATCCTTCTGTAGACTCAAAACTTCTCAAACGACTAGCCTTGAGAAATCCCAGGATCAAGAATTAAATCATTTGCAGTCAAAGCTTTTATTTTTAAAAACAGTTAAATATCAAAACAACAAACCAGTTAAAATTCTCAAAGGAAGAGACCCCTCTCTTGGCCGCTTCCATATTAGAATACAAAATCATCGCACCGAATAAGTCAATCCCCTTCCCAACACTGTGAGTTATCACCCAAAGCTTGAAAAGAAGCAAATTTGACGCAGATTCATTTCATTAATATGCAGAAATTTTTGGTCATTTTCAAATGAGGGTCATCCCTGTAAAATTTATTTACAAGCGACGGTCATTTTACTCAGACTCAACTGTCAAAAGCATTGCTAATCCGCCCCTGTAACCGTTTTTTGCTACGCAATTATTAAGAACTCCTTAAAACTAGAAGAGAGTTTAATCCTGGTATAAATGAAATTTACTGAAAGGATGGCATAAAAAAAGATTTAAGATTATTTCAATACTAAAAATGTTCTTAACAATTTGGAAAATTAAAATTCCCGACGACATTTATTATCAAAAGTATAAATAAAGTAAAGTAATAATTTAAAATTAATATTTAATTATAAGGAAAATTCTTATTTATACTTTCATAGACCAATAAACATACATTATACTTCATTATATTACATTATATTTTATTTAAATTTTTTTTTATATTTTAGGTTTATGAATTAGAACGACGCTTTAAACAGCAAAGATATTTATCTGCGCCGGAAAGAGAACATTTAGCCAGTTTAATACATTTAACACCAACACAGGTAAATATTAATTATCTTTGGATTTCTAGATTTATTAAAATTGATTATTTTATATAATATACTTAGACCTATTACCGTAAACATTTAGCGAGGCAGGAACTGTATACATGTATGTGCCTGCCTGCCTGCCTGCCAGTTTAAAATTGCCTTCGACTTCTTGAGTTTATAAATCCTTTTACACAGACATACCCATATGGAATTACCAGTTCAAGTTTCAAGGCTCTTAAATAGCGTAAATTGTTTAGATCGTGTAAATATATTATTTCTAATTGGGCCATTTGAAAGTTTCTCTTTTTAATTAAATTGTATTCAAATAAAATTTTAATGGATTTAAGGCTTTAATTAATTTAATTCAAATTTAATGGATTTAAAAAGGATTTACTTATGATTATTTGCTTCTTTAAAGGTCAAACATTGCTTCAATGTATTTGTAAAAATCCTATAAATTCTATTTTTAAAGCCATTTCGAAATATCAATACTTTCTGAAAGTTCTTAATCAAAATCAATCCAAAGGAATTTAATTGAAATTAAGCAGAGAAATTTTCAAATAAAATTTTGTCACTCCTCCCATCGAAATATTTTGGAAAGTCTTAAATATTTTAATTTTCCAATTAATAAAACTGTTGACTATATTTAACCATATTATCGTCTCACCGACTAGTACACTGACTTAAATAACAACGTCGTAATTTTCTTATGTCCTTATAGTTAATCCTAACTTAAGGTGACAGAATGGCAATAGATTTCAATGTAGTTGAAATTGAGAAACATACCCCTGAGAGATAGTTATCGGTCCGTTTGCAATTTGCGAAAAACCGCCTTCATAAAATAAATCTGTCTACCCTCGATACGTCTGCTCATTCTTCTAAAGAGTTCCAAAATTGAAGGCTCGAATACCTTCCGAAACAAAAAGAAAATCGAGTGTCGAAATGAAGAAAAAGGTAACAACTTATTAGCTGTGTCATTACCCAAAAATGAATGGAGGCAGACTATTTAATGAAAATAAGAAAAGCATTTAAATTTAATTGATGTGTATCGATGCTCCCGATGATTGTTCACGATGATTAAATAAAAAAAACTACCTATTTGTGAATCTTGGAGTATTATCGATTATCTTGCGAACGAGTAGCAATCGAACAAAAGCAGATGTTTTCTTTATTCTTTCACTATCCTATCAGGATATTCAAGGATATCATTCTTGCACATAATAAAAACATCTTTTCAACACATCCTTTATTCGCCACTTGCATTGTAAACGATTATAAACAATGAACACTGGACCCGAATAGAGCGTAACAAAAAAAAAACAAAAAAAAATTACTCCTAAAAAACAAACTAATAAAATTGCTGGATCTGCTTTAAAACTTGTTAAATTGTTGTGGGTCCTCTCCTTTTTTTTTTTTTTTTGTTTCTAACCACAACAATTTGTAAGAAGGAGAGTTACAAAAAATAATAAAAACCATGTTAATCATAATAACGATGATGATAATGATGAGGATTATGATGATGATGGCGATGATTGAAAACAAAAACGTTCAAGGCATTGTTACTTCCGCGTACGTGCGTCTATCTACCCGATTGATGAAGGGATGGACGTAAGGATGGTTGAATGAATGGAATGAATGGCTGAGAGAGATGATGCTTACAATTTTCGCACAGCTCATAAGATTATGATTTAAATGTCAAATATTTACCCGCATTATTATCGGATTTACGCGGGTTACCCCTCAATAGGGTTCAACAAGCTGTGAATTTTTTAATGTATTTGCCATCGAAGTGTTTGATATTTTCCAATAATAATAATAATAACGTTATTGATGATAATAACAATAATACTGCAGTGACGCGCACGCACAAAGACCGAATGAGTTGTTTGAAAAAAAGATTCAGTGAAAATATATTACGAAGTCTTCAAATTCGTTTACACGCGGATCAATAAAGATAAAAGCGTGTATCTTGAAGATACAACGTGCGAAACATTAAAAAAGAATATCTAAGATAAACAGGATGGAATATATCAAAGGGAACGTAGATGTGTGCATTGTCATGCGTTGATTTTATCATTAAAGAACGTGTTGTGTGTTTTGAAATTTATAAAATATATAAAAAAATATCAAATTATTATTAAACATGTTTACGTATTTAATTAATCCTTAAAAAAATTTATTGAATTTAAGCACACGTATAATCAAGTTACAAATATAAACCATATATAAATATATATATAACAAAATTTAATTAGTCTTATAAAAATTCTGATAAAAATATCCGAAGCGTCAACTCGTTCCACGACTAGTAAACCACGCCTACGTATATTTAATAAATTAAATATTAATAACTTTTTAATTTGAAAACAAGTTAAAAGAAGGATACTGCTAGACGCTTTAGAGTTAAATGTAAAATTCTGCAACACACTTTATAAAAGGTATTTCCCGGCATGGTAGGCACAAACGTTTTTAGTCGAAAACGGATAGACAGATAGCTGTCCAAAATGGAAAATATCAATTTTCTATAACTTGCCTTTTTTGAGTTATGCAAAATTTATGTTCGTTGAGGTTTTTGAGCGTTGCGGGCACTGAAGATCATACATCGCGATTTTCGGTTTGTCTTCAAACCAAACTTAACAGAAATTCCGTCCAATATCCTTCAAATATATTCATACATACGGACGTCAGGATGAAATTGACTAAAAAATATTGGTGGGAGGTAAAAATGTGTACTTGAGCTTAAACCAGAATTTCGAACTTTTTCGCTTTTACAATACATTCTTTAACTCGCAAAGGTAGAAGGTTTTCATCGCGGGGAGAACCCAATTAAAATTTATACTAAAAATTAATAACTTAATTCTAAGAATTATAATTTGATCGCGATTTCAAAAGAGAGACAAATGGACAGACGTACGGACAGGACAAAATCGAATCAGAGGGAGTTACTGAGTCGGAACTTATACGGTTTTCTACATTTGTTATTTCTCCTTAACAACTTAATGTAATGCGTTGCGAAACCAAGCACAAAATGATACGTTGCGAAACCAAGTTTCCGGCGAATGTAGAATATAATTCAAATACATTTAAAGCACGTAATTTATAAATATGTAGACACAATTGTTAGCGCATACAGTAAATCATGAAATTTCTATAAATCCTTCACAAAAATAAGAAAAACGAAGAAGAATAAAACCTTTTATATATCATGCGCCATAAATTATTTATTCGAATAAAATGTCTAAAATTCAAAGAAAATCCTAATTATAAAAAAGAAAATAAATTAATTCTTAATTTGATATATTTTTAATATTTTTTTTAAATGTTTTCATAAAATATTTTTGTTTTATTTAATATTTTTTATCTAATATTTTTTTAGTTTCTTTATCTAGTATTAGTATTTTTATTTAAAATTTATTTTTTAATATCTTTTAACTTTTTTTAATTTAATATTTTTTTATTTAATATCTTTTATTTAATTTTTTTATTTAATAATTATTATTTATTTTTTTTTTATTTCGTGTCCTTTTATTTAATATTTTTTATATTTATTTTTAATACAATTAAATACAAACAAGTTTTTTAAATAAGACAAAAAGTAATTACAGACACAACAAAATATTTAGGAAAAATATAATAAATTATTGTAAATTATGTAGCGCGCATTAATTTTTGCTTACAATCACACCCACTTAAGAGCATCAAATGAAGCAATACCATTTTTCATAGACGAATTTATCGGAAGATGTTTCTGATCCTGAATCAACCTTAAGATATATATAATCTCATTTTCTTTTTTTTTTCCATGCCAATAAAAGTTTCCTAATAGTAATTTAATCAACAAAACACCTAAAATTTGTCAATGATCATCATTAATAGAAAGAAAAGAAAACAACCCCCAGTTACCGTTATCGCAATCATCAATTCGTGTACCGGGATTCCACACTCACGCTCATTCGGTCTCTTTCTGTGCGTGCAAATGATGTTGGAAACCAATTTCAAGTGGCGGCTGTCTGAAGGGACTAATAATGAACGCGTCGTCCGTCATCCAAGTGAAAATCTTTTGTACTCGAACCGCTCGAACACCCGAGTTTTGTTTAGCAATTGCCTGAATTTATTTTAAATCAATTTCATTGATATTGTTTTGTGCACCCCATCCATCCATCTCATACAGCATCCATCCATCCATCCAACCGTCTATCCATCCGTCCATCCAACCGTCTATCCATCCATTTCATCCTCGGTGCAGTTTATGGAATGAGACGACTACAAAGCAGGCGGCTTGCACCAAACCAGTAGCAAAAAGCAACAGCAGAAGCATTAAAAAAACAATAACACCAAACCAACAACAATAGGCTGGAAACGATGTGGTAAAATCCCAAACAGGACATGTCAACACAATAGATAAAATTCCTTTCAGTTCATAGAGGATGATAAGAGGAGTGTTGTTTTTGAATACCGCACATTCTGTTCAGCATTTTCTTCGACAGTCAAGCCAATCGGCCACAACAACAAAAACTAAAACAACAACAAAATTAAATAGCAAGAACAAATCCGTCGGTGTCTCAGAGAGGAAGTGCAAGCCCTTGAATTGCTTGCTTGCTTTTCATTCAGTAGCATTTTATAACCATCTATCCATCTATCCATTCGTCCGACCATCCATCCTTCCTTCCTTCCTTCCTTCCGTCCTTCCTTCCTTCCAACCATTCTGTGCTGCGATGCCAAGGGCCAGCCAAACCAGTAAATAATCTCGGGAAGGGTGACGAGACGTTGCACGCTTGGCTTGTTTTTATTGTTTGAACACGTTCGTCCGGCCTCCGGCAATAAATTGTAGAGCGCATAGCTTAACCTTATGACAATTACTCTTTAAATGACTGCGATTATTATCTTCACGCCTTACAAGCTCAGACCTAAGCTCAGGAGATGATGACATGACCATAAGTTTGTTGTTGGACAAGTAGCGAGCGATTGGTGGTCTGGCCGTTGACGTTTTGGTTGGGTGTTTGGAGTGGGTGGAGAATGAAAATTGAATGGACTGAGGCAGTCTTAATTGATTGGTGGTCATAATGCAACTGATTTTTATTGAAGTGGCTGCATTAATAGCCACAAAAATATGCTGCCATATCAAATAAATACAGCCCGGTAATTCGGTTTGAATGCGTTTTGAAGCACTCTACCGTTCCCCCAAAACACTCCTGGAATTTCATTTGAAAGAGTTAATAAGGAAGAATTATATTAAGTGTGCCAACGATCCTGTTTTGTATTCGGTGCTATTCATTGCGTTGCCTCGTCGAGCACAAAGAATTACATTATAAAAGCACCGTCCTGAATGGGCGGCTCCTAGGAGGCTGCTCCTCAATTCATAATGGAATCTTTCAGCTATTCAGCTTTTCAGCTTTACAGCCTTTGAGTATTTTAATTAAATTATTATTATTATTAATGATAAAACATAATTAAGTTATTTAATGCATTTAAAAAGCCTTTTCAATTTGGATCCTGTACCGTGACTGGCTCCAAGGTAGCAATATGGAAACGAACGACCGACACCTTTTTTGGTGCGGTCGTTTTTCTTTTTTCTTGTTTACATTTCTTTTGGTTGGTTTAAACCCATTCTACAGACTTGGCAGGCGAGAAAGTCACCTTCTTTCATATCATTCCTTCACATCCTTTTCTTCCACGTCGTACGCTTTGGTTGCTACTTGGAAATTTCTTTATAATTTCATAAATAATATTTACTCTCATGAAAAGCGAAACATTCCTACAAAAGAAAAATTCCAATTTAATTTTATGAAATTATGTTTGCTTCTTTCTCTCGACAAGCACCATCAGGGAGAGAGAGAGAAGAAGAGTGGAGTAGAGTGATTGAAAGGGAAGATGCTGCCCCTTCACTTGCGTACCGATTTCTAGGATCATTTTATATTCTTTTCTAAATGAAAAGAATGCGCTATTTTCTATGAATGAAGAAAGGAATTGAATTGAAAATGTTGGTTAGCGGTTTTCATGACTTTACCTCTAAGATGGCAAGAAAAAAAATCAGTCACAGCACCTAAGGATAATAGTTAGAGACCTTTCCTTTTGGTTTTTTATATTTTGATTATCGTTTATTATCGTTTTTAAAAAACCTTTGAAGAAATAAATTTTTAGAATTTTTGTATTTTCCTTTCAGGTCAAAATATGGTTTCAAAACCATCGATATAAATGTAAAAGACAAGCAAAGGAGAAAGCGATGGCAGAACAAAATCAACAAAATCAGGTACGGTATTTTCGCTATCAAAGATTCTGCGTCCTATATATTATATTAATGATCATGTATTTATTATAAAAAATGTATTATTTTTTATGTAATTCAATTAATTTGCTTCATTTTTACACATTTAAAACATTTTTTACCTCTCTTCTTAATCCACTCTCGGCTCTTTGCTAATTCTTCAGTCAGCGAGTTCCCCAAGACGCGTTGCCGTACCGGTTCTGGTAAAGGATGGAAAACCGTGTTCGGGCAGCTCCAGTTCGACGCAACAATCGCAACAGATTGGCGCTGGAAATGGCACCAGTGGTGGAGGGGGAAACAACAGCAGCAGCGGCGGCGGCAGCAGCACAAGCACCGGAGTATCGGCCGGTAGTTTAAATCTAATAACTGGCGACGCACCCAATTCACATTCGCCGGACACGTCATCGTCTTTACTAGCAAGCTATAACGGTTCGGTAGCGGGTCATAACGCTCAGATGCTTCAACAGCCCTGCAACAATACGCTAATGTCGAACAGTCTGGCCATGGCGTATCGAAATCAAAATAATTTCATGACCAACGGACACCAACAGCAATGCGGCGGTTATCTGCCGTTGCAGGGAAGGGCTTGGTAATCTGAGTAGTGTAGATATACTCAACACCGTCAAATGCTAAGCGATGATACATAGAAGAAAGAAAAAACACACACCCACACCCACACACAGACACTCACACACACAAAGGAAAATATTGCAAATAGTAACAGAATGTATTAAATGTATTTTAAATATTTTGGTTATGTTTAGAATGTCAAAATCAATTAAATTATATATAATAAGCATAGAATTAAGGTTTTGGAAAAATATCATAAATAAAGATATTATTTTCATGAACTTTTATTAAACAGATTTTAAAAACCAACATAAATCAGTTTCGCGTATTTTTCATTTTTACAATATTTTTCAAACTCATTATGAGCTATCGAGCCATTATTATCATAATACAGGGTGTGAGGGATGCATAATGAATATTCAATTTCCTTCAGAAAGAATATTCTCCCTTGATGAAGCTCATAAAATTTATAAATAACTCTTTATGTGTAGGTCGCCTATTTTGAAAATGGCTAAGTCAACTTTTACCGAAGTCATTACAGAAATCTCTTCCATCTATTTCAATTTAATCTCAAGACTAACTTTTTATAAATGTAAAAGTTTTATTAAGCAAAACTTCCGTAATTTTACCGTCTCGACTTTAACATAAATGGACTTGTGAACCTTTCAAAACAAGTGGTCGATATATAATTGGTATATGTTGTTTTTTTTGTTTCCATTTTATTCGCAAACATTGCAGAAAAGCGCCCAAATTTCTTCGTCTTCTTTATTGTTTGGATTACGCAAATTGCATTGAAAATAATGAAAACAAAAATCTTTCCTCATCTTTCGTTTTCTGTTCACACATAATCATCATCATCATCATCATCATTCGCATCGTTAGTTTTGTTTCTCCCTTTTAGCATATAATTTATTATTCTTTGAGTCTGACACTGTCGTCAGGAATCAATTGATGAGAAGGAGTGCTGCTTCTCCTTCGATCCCCCTCACAACACGCCCCCCACCCTACCAGGGGTAATGCGCTGGATGTTCATAAAGCGAAATAGATGAAAAATCAGAACCGAATCGAAATTTCGTTTGTTCGTTAGAAACGCTCTGCTTCTGAAAATATGGAAACCCTCGATTAAGCACGTGGCGTATGGTGGCACGTGCACACAATTCAGGTTAAGTCTACGATTAAATTAATCGGTGATTAGTGAAGGATCGACCGTGCAAAAAAACACTACAAGTCTGCAATATATTGGCGTGAATAATAAATACAAATAAAATAATAACAACAAGAACAACAACAACAGCAACAACAGCAACGAGAACGGCGACGACGACGAAAAACAAGCATAATTTTTAACAGCAAGGGGATAATTTTAAGATGTTTAAGTCTTTTTTCAAATTACATTGTTCTTACCTTGGTAACGCCTAAAGGAACGAAGTCAAAAATAATAATCTGATCTCTACGTCTAATGTTTCAATACGTCCGGGGAAGCACTAATACGGTAATATAATTTCAGATTTCGTTTTGTTTCATTTGTGTCCTTACAGGAATTTTTTTTGGCCGGAAACAATGATTTAAGTTGTTAAATGAATTTAATTAAAATATTTCGATTCATTTAATCGCCGATCTGAAAATATTTTCATTACGCTCAGGCATGACTAAAATTATACACAAGCACAAAGTCTGTTGTAGAGGATCAAGTTCAAGAAGCAGCAGGTTTTTAACCACTAGAGGTCTATGTGAACATTTTCAATTATATATTAAAAGTATATAGTATTGAGGAAATATATACAAAATAATTTAGATTTGTTTTAAAAAGCCCCGACACTATTTCCCCAAAATATCATGTATGGGTGAAAAAATAGAGAGAGAGAGAAAGAAAGAGAGCGATAAAGAAATAAACCCCAATTACAGAAATTATTGGGTGATAAGAGTTTCTTGCATAGGCTTAACAAGAAGAGTCCAAAAATTTAACACGGATTTGTAAATCTCTTACAACATTTAAAACCTTTTACAGCTCCATAGACATGCAATTGCTTCGTGCTGAATTTTTTACTTCCGATACGATTATAATAATAAAAATCTTATGAGATATAGATGAGATAATTGATGAAATATTGTAATAAGCTTCTGTCATATCTTCTATAAACTATATAATAAATAAGAAGTAATTACTTCATAAAAACTATATAAAACATGAATAAATTAAGAAACTATCGTCATTAATGATTACTGCTGCGTTTTATGACCTTTGCGTTTGAATGACCTCAATGATCGCATGTGTGTGAATATATATTTTATATAATAAAACAAAATACATATAATGCGTACTTTCATAATCGTACCACGACTATAGTTCTTATCAAATGCCTGCATAATTTTTTTAAGAAAAATATTCCTTCAAAAAATCTTATTGAGTGCCCTTCGTGTAATTTGCGTCCGCCGATCGGGCATCCTACAGAGTTTCTCACTCTGAAGAAACTTGCAATTCTATCGTATTGATTGAGGAGGACATCCCGAGAAAACCAACGAATCAACCCCTATCGATTGATACAATGGCAGACGAACTTGAAACGATCAAACTGAAATGAATTTGTGAAAATATTCCAATCTCATCGATTGCTCATTCCAGACAGAGTGACGTCGTGACGACGTGAAGTGCCGACGACTATGTACAAGATTGACAACAATAGAAAAGACCCGAAGCGCCACGGCATCCCGCATGCAAAAGAACCAAAAAAAAGGCAAAGAATCAATTCAAATCTTATCAAATCGGTCAAGTGAAAATGTCGAAAATGTATTTCTTGCTGTGTATGGGAATTTCGATATATTCACTTCAGGTGAACGAATGGGAATTTTTTCGCAAGAAAACGCTACCGGAGTTTCCTTTGTTTGAAATTATGAATGCGGTCAATCATTCAATAATGGTCTACATAAAATGAAATTATTACAATCAATGATAAATCTTATGCTGGCGAAATTATTTCATATTAGACAATATGGAAAATAATGCATAAAGAATCAATTAAAGGGGAAACAATGCAGGCAAATATACTCACCACTCCATCTAGTGGATCCTTCGTGAAATAATTAATAAATAGTTCCAACTAATTATTCTATTTCGTTGCGAATTATTCTCTTCATTTCATTTAAAAACTTTAAATCAATTTCGTCGATTTATATAAAATATTACACAACAAATATTTCTATGAGACGTTAATTTTTTTAGAGATCAGAACAAACGATCACTTTACAACAAAAGACATTTAATCATGGCGGATCGCTCCGTTTGTTCAAATTTTGATCCACTAAAACGAAGCTGGTAGGTTCTTAAATTATTGCTCACGCACATTAAATCAATGGAATATAAAAGAACCTCTTATAGATCAAATGAAATAGAATGTGCAGAATATATATAATTTTTTTTATATTGTATTATATCAGAAGCGATTGCAAGTGCTCTTAAAAAATCATACCATGTCGTGACAATGCACCGCTGCTGCGTAAAGAAAAGAGAGCCTTCTGAAGTGGTTCGGTTACCGGAGCGTTGCAAAAAGTGGTGAATATTACTATATTGTATTGCAGTCAATGAATTTATTCGTATATCGAAAGTGAAGAGGCTTTGGATTGGCTTTGTACTTTATGATTGCTTGTAGCAAACATTATTGTTCATCGATGATGATGATGGTGATGATGGCATACTTAACGTATCGCCAAAATTTATGTGGACGTATAAAAAACAAAATAAAACCGTTAAATCCGTTAAAAGGATTTGGAAAAAATATACTTGAACAGTTTGGAAAAATTAAAAATTATTCTTCCAATTTAATTAATTTATAAAATTTGTTTAAAACTATTCTCTATCTTCAAGAACCAACTGTTTTCATTATATGAATGTAATGCTTTCATCACAAATTCATCAAGGAAAATCAATGGAAAAATACATTTCCAATTTTCTAATTTCGCTAACTCAATCAAAAAATATCCGATTATTCGAAAAAATTATTAAATTGGAAATGTCGAAACTAAACTCAAGAATGGTGTTCCCTTCACTCTCTTTCTCTGTAACTCTCTCTATCCCTCTATCAAGGATCTGCATGTAAAAGTTAAAATTTGTTTTAATTAATTATTGGCGACATGACTTCATCCTGATAATGAGATGATGATGAAGTCGTTGACTGGCATCATGAAAATTTTACGCCAAAAATGTTAAATTAGAAAATAAAATACAAATTTATTTTATCTCTTTTATTCTGCTAAATTTTGTACGAAATACATTCATTGAAATAAAAGAATATTTACACATTTTTGTGTTAGAAATCCATACAATCTGTTTTATAAAAATAAGTAAAAAAATATAGAACATAATGATAAGAAGAATTAAAATCGATACATATGCAATCTCGAACTATGTATATATAGTATTCATATGTGTGCTGTATTAGTGGCAGTAACAACTACTGCGTCTGTAAGTAATTGCAATTAAATCTCTTAAACAAAATTTCTTAGTAAATAAGAATTCTAGAGCAAATCTTATTAATTCCCTAATTAATTCCTTCTACCATTTGAATGATAATTATAATCATAATTTCTCGATTGGTTGTAAATGTTATTTTGGTACGGACGCCCACCGTAATTATTGCTATTGTAACTACCCGAACTTGTGTAATTGTTGTTATTATTATTATTACTTTGTTGACTGTATGATCTCCAGGGCGCCGCAGTTAAACTGAACTCAGTTGATCTGAAACCACTGTTACTACCGTGAGCCCAATTATTCATTGATCGATTCTGGCGCCAGTTATCGTTTCTCTGGAGCGTGCCCTTATTCACTATATCGTCTGGTCCTAGAGAGAAAAATAAATATACAATTTTATTACCAAAAATAAAAACAAAAATTAATAACGACGCAAATGTGAGACAACATCAAATCCTTTCCGAACTTTCTACTTATTAAAAATAAATCCTGCCTTATTGCCGTTGCTCCTATAACAACAACAACAAATACAGCACAAATATTAAAATTATAATTTCCATTTCAAAATTCGGTATCAATTCATACATTACAAAAGAATTTTCGAAAACTGAAATATCCATCTTCTATTATTTGGAGAAATATAATTTGTTTGCATAAGTCACGTGCATTTTTGTCGCGCCGCACTGTGCCGTGCCATGCCGTGACGTTTCATCCTTTTGGCAAATACAAATTTTCCTCTTTGTAAATTTTACAAACACTTAATAGTTCTTGTTTGAGAAAGTTTTCCCTTTTCATCGACCGTAAAGCCGCAATTACGACGTCAACTACAAAGGGTGTCTTGTGTGCCTTACTGCATTTGACGCGCGTAATTAAAGCACAATGCATACCAGCAGCCAATAAATTTCTACCGACCTGTCATCCATTGTTGTTTCTACATTTTGTTGTGACGTTTGGAACAGTTTATCCATAACAAACCACCCTAAACTCAATTGAATGGTTGGTAGGCTTCTGTGATAATGACGCGATTAAACGCATTGGACCAGACAATCAAAGCGCTAAGAATTTATTATATGATTTTTCTCATATGACTTTTGGTTTTTCTCTTAATTTTAACAGCTATTAAATTCCTTTAATCGAATCTATTTATAAATTCTTTATGTCAACAATTTCCTTTCACTTAAACAATAAATTATATCCATAATTTCTTATTTATGATTTCCAAACATGAGAAAATTGATGATGCCTAACCAGATTTACGCTATAGTGAGCAATTTAATGTTTTAGTTATTAAGCCAAATAATCAGCCAAATTGTTTCCTGTGATGACGACACTCCAAAAGGCGCTTTTATTTATTCGAATTTAAAGAATCCGTTAATTCTTTTTTCTTTAACAAAAAATATTGGGTGGTTATTTTTGGGTTAACTATACCCTACACCTGAGGGCTATCTCCGTTCCTCCGTTTGCAACACATTAAAGGAGGTGTGTCAGGTATGGAGAAGTATATATATTCTGGCTCAGAACAATCCCCTTAGCCCTGATTTAGCCCTGTCCGTTCGTCTGCGTGTCTGTCTGTAGAAATCGCGATTACGAGAGAACGAAAAGAGGTATGTTCATGATATTTGTGCACACATATTCCCTATTAGCATAAGTGAGCATATTTAGCATATGTTAAAGTGATTGATATTTAGCATAAGTGAGGGTGGGTAATTTATACACAGATTAAATTATTAAATTGTTACCGAATATAAAAATATTTTGAAATAAATGGTTCCAACATTACCCCTCGAAGCACTCAGAACTCCATTATCATAATCCGATGAACGGTTGCGATTTTGAAAATCTCGACCAGTATAATTATTTATCATTCTATGCCCTGCAATTCCAAGGCTTGCTTGAGGTATATCTCTAGTAAAACCTATAAAAGCAAAATTTGGCAACTGAAAAAGTGTTTAGAACAGATTATATATACAATTATTTACCTATTACCGGTCGATAATTATCACCTCGGTTCTGTGGTGCCAATACACTTGGCGGATCTACTGCTTTAGGGTGTCTATCGGCTTTGAAAATAAAATCTTCCGGATATACAGGATCTTTAAACAGAACAGTTACAACGGCATTATCGGTTATGTCCTTTAATCCGTTAATTGGTGAGCGAAGCGTGCTATAAATTATATATTTACAAACAAATAGTGAGAAATATAATTGCTTTTGCACAAACCCAGATAGTGGAACATTATCTTTTGTCAATAATATTGTTCCACGCATGCCTTCCATGTTAATCATTATTTCATTGCCGTACGATGAGTTTGGCTTGTATTTTGATTTTAAAAATTTATAATTGGGATTCCCTTTGGTTACATATAAGCGGCTGTCACCACGGATATTACGTCGAGCTAAATAATTATTATTATTATTTGTACAAAAAAATTACACGTATCAATCAACCTACCCTCTTCTTTTGTTAGCTTCGAATAATGTGGCTGGAGGGCTTTAACTAGCCTAGCCTCATCAACGAAAGGCAAGAGAGCTACGCCTTGCCACGCGAATTTCTTACCATTTAAATCAATTTTAAAATCCTCAGGGTAAAAATCGATTATTTCTGAATTCTATAAACAAAAGATTCATAACTAAGTTATTAAATGAAAGTATTAATAGTTTCACCATTGCCTAATCAACAAATTAAGACATTTATCTATTATTTATCTACCAGCGAGAATGAAATATACTCACTGGATCAGACATAAGTGCTGCCAAAGGTTTAGGTACATGAGCACTACTTGCTGCGGGAAACACTCCCATCAATTGCTCAAGAGGATTGAACTGATGAAATGAAAGTTGTGATTATATTCTTTTTTTCTTCTATTACTTCCCAATATGATTTACCGGTTTAGTTCCTCTCTCAAAAGCAGTGGACAAACCACTAACGTTCACAAAATCCGAAGCGAAAGGTGCGTAATGATAAGGGAAATACCATTTCCATGACGCACAACCTTGATAATAATATTTCAGTACCCAACTTAGTCCTCTGATGTATTGTAAAGCGACCGAGTATCTAAATTCAATATCATTGGGTTTTACATCAAATTTCGATTCATAATAACGATCCTTAAAGCCCTCTTCCCACAAACGCACTTCATCATTTTTTTGAAAATCATCATCATCATCGGATTCGTCAAGATTGGCTTCCAAAGACGTTCGCTTAACACTTTTTTGAGTGTTCGTGTCCATTAGAGCTTTTAAACCGTCCTTGCCTAGAGCCGAATTTCGTAGCTTTGCTGCTTCCTCTTTATAATTTTGTATCCGACTGGGACCAGCACATCCTCTACCTATTTCAATCGGTCCAAAATAATCTGAATTATGTATAGCCTTAAAATTTGCAATTTCTTCACGTTTGCGCTTTTCACGAGAAATATATATTTGCTCCCTACGTTGTCTTTCTTTAAATATTTGATCCTCCATCTTTCCAAGATCAGTCAATATTAATTGAACACGATCCAAATTAACTTCGCCCGAATCAGTTAGATATCCGCCTGTACGATATACACATTTTTTATATAACTCAATTAATCGATCCACAGCTCCCTCTCGTATTTCCAAGCTAGGTAAATGTGGTAAAAAATCATTCCCCACGAAAAAACACATAAAGACCCAATCATCCAATGCACGTTCAAAATCATACTTGAACGGTAAGCCTGGCATTTCAAGAGTCTTCTTCAAATATTCACGCAGCACACTAAGACGCACAAACATGAATTTTACCTCGGCTCCAACAGCTATATCGGGCTCAGCATCCGATTTGTCTTGTGCACTCAATCCTGCACAATTAGCCATTTCATGACCAAATTTATTGCAAATGTTACAGGGTTTAGGCTTGTTAGGTAGAAACTCCTCGCGAATTATAGTAAAATTCGGTTCATGTGTGGCTAACCCTAACATAATTAAATCAGCGTCAGCGCCACAAAGAACATGTTGTGTATTCGGATCATGATCTGGTTGAGCTCGTTGTCTACGAATATAATCCATGATTTTATGCTCTCCCTCTCCTGGAACATTTGCATCGGATAAAATCACTTTAACTCCCTTCCAAGCAGGACTATTATTTAAACGATCATGAATAAAATAATGAAGGCATCGACTAAGACGTTCCATAAAGGCCGTACCAGGTGTAATACAATTTGAATCGAATTGTTCTCGGTCTTCTTTGTCCGATGGTAAGATGCATCCTTAAATTTGAAAAAAGAAATTTTAAAGGTCCATTTTTTAAGATTTTATGAATTATGCTCTTATTTCTCTTCGTTCTGTTATTTTTTCCAATTATCTTTCAACTGTCTAACACTTGTTTGAGCGACCTATTGTTGATGTCAAACGGTTGAAAGGCAACTGGTGAAGACAAGGCGAGACAAGATGAATCTTAATATAACCACATTAATGTTTCAATTATAATTAGCCAATGTTTACCTTTAGCTAACAGTTCCGCTCGTATGCGCTGTCTCTCCAAACGCTTTTCGGTAGCTTCCTTAGCTGCTCGAAATCGTCTAGATCTCTGCTGATTCATTTTAGCTCGAGGCGCCACACCATCAATGGCCATGTATACAAGTTTTCGAGGCCTTACAATAGAGAACAATCTATCTATACATTCAAAGATTGCAATCATCATCTCATCTTCGTTCTTAGGAGCAGGCTTATCTTCCGGATGAGTGCAAGGATGAATAATGCCGTTCATATCCAGATAGAGATTATCAAATTCCACACCGTTTGGATTTGGGAGAGATGCATCTTCATATATGTTTTTCCCAGTTTCAACATCGATAGTCTACGAAATTATTAATAATATTGCTATAATAACGGCACCAAATGATAATTATAGATAGACTGAATAAAATAAAGTATAAAACGATAATACAAATATTATTTAAAAGAAATTTAATGATTAACAACAGGTTCCCATTTCAATGTCATCCCTTCATTTTTACAAAATCAAAAATACACAATTTTTATAATGAGCACATTAGACTCCAAATCCCAATCATTGGCCTTGTCAAATTGTGTATATACGTTCGAGCCACGAAGTTGTGTTTTTTACACCTCGTCAAACAAATGATAAATAATACCAAACATGAAATATACTATAAATATGGACATAGAAGGCGTAATTCTGATTACTAGCTTTCTGCTTGCCAATCGAGATTTTCTTTAAGAGCCCAAAACTCAAAGACCTTGTTAAAACTGATATGTATACATTGCGCACGTTATTATTGCATTAGATAATATAGGATTCCTTGCATTACCTTATTTTCAACACATTCGATTATAACACTCGGATATTTTCTACTTAACCACCGAAAAAATGCAGGTACACCCATTGCAAATTTATAAAAGTTTTTGATGTACAATATAACTGCTAAAATGTAGCAGTAGCTTTCCCTATCAAATAAAAGTATATGGAATCTCGCACTAAATTATATGTAATTACATTCTGACAAATAGTTCTGACAAATCTCGTTTTTCGCCCTAAATTTGTGTTCGTCGCAGTAATACCTAATAATGTACTATAACTCCGAACATTGCCGCAAACAGCTTTAACGTATGGGATATTAATATCGTGATTTTTTTGGTAAATGTTAAGGGACGATAAAAGCAATTAAAAATTGTATTATTGCTCGAAATGCACAAACTTCCAAATTTACACCTTATGCACATGTATAATTTTACATTTTGCATATATAATTGATAAATACGTGACATAAATTTGGTGAGTATATTTACAAAACCTAATAGTATTAGAAACGTATGTTTTGAAATGTTTTGTTTAGAAAATTGTTTTATTTAGAAAAACATATGTAAATAATTCGGTTCAACGCATCACAAATGTCGCCGTAAAAGCATTTTTCGAAGTGACGAATTAGGAGTGTATACTGTATCTTCGAAAATCACCATCCACAATGGCCAAAATAGTTACCAGCCCCCGTGGGTTTACGCAAGAAGAACATAATTCATTCATACTTGTATAAATAAATGTATGTTATACCCTGTTCACATAAAAAAATAAACCTGGGTTTGGGCTTTCGAACATCGATCAGCTGATCGAGTGTTCACATTCAATAACCCAGGTTACGGGTGTCAACATTCACAACTTTTGAATCTATTGGAAATTATTGTATTGTTCAGCCTTCCTGCTGAACTCATATGATGGAGCAAATATTATTATTTTTGAATGATTTGGGAAAATATATACCTCACTTTATCGTTGTTTATTTATTTCAATTTATTTTAGTTAATCCTTTACTCGTATGTTAATATCCTGTGTTTATTTTAAAATGTTTCCCTTGTTTCGTTGTTTACAAAAATTTGTTTCATATTTGTAATTTTATTTTTTTTTACATATAATTTTTCTCAACATTTATCGCCCTCTATCACACAAGAGGTAGAAAGAGACAAATATATATTATTCTTTTGTTCGAACTTCGAATCAGGGTTGTGAACTGATAAACCCAAGAATTTTGTTGGATTTATCAAAAATTCACAACAACAATTTCAATGGGACAAACCTGGGTTTATGTTGGGTTTCGCTCTAAATCCAAAACCTAACCCGAAACCTAAGTAAATCCGTGGAATGTGAACGCGCTATTATAATGATGATGTCCTAATTCCACATTTACAGAAGAGTGGTCTTTTATTACTTTTCTTGAGATTTAACTTGTCATCAGTTCAAATCACCAACTCTTGGGTAGTCTCCTAGTTATAAATTCTGGTATTAAGAATGATGTTAATTTCATCAATTATTTATAATGTAAACCTATTTATATATTCCAAATCTCCATTATACATCTGGCAAATAGATCTCAATTGTTACTTTAAAAACCTTGTATTTGCCTCAAAAAAATATAAATTTCGGGAATTCGGATTAAATTACTTTATATCGAGGGAAATATTTCCTTAACAACTTCCATTTTTCTATATTGTTGGTTTACTATTATGAAAATAACCCGATCGCTGCTACTTGTACAATATCCATCATTTTGCATTGTGGGTTAAAAATTAAACCCGTAGAAAACTTGTAATATTTCATCTACCACCATGAGAAATTTGTGAGGTTGGATCAATTTTATGGTAATATCAAATGAAACTGACACCAAGGGTGCACTTTTATTTATATATTTTTATATTTCCAATGAAAACACACTAGTCAAATAAATGAGAGAAATAAATTTCTAAACTAGTGGTTTAAACAAGTAGTCTGAATAAAATTTGTTTGTATACTGAGCTAGCTTTAATCTATTGTCTGCTACCCTGCAGTGGAGACATAGAATAATGTACTCTTACATAAACATATAATTCAGCAATCAAAGAATGTATTTAGTGGAGAAAATTCAACATTTGGTGGAGAAAATTCTCGTGTGAAATGACCTTAAGTAGTTCATACTGTTCCGATCCCATTTGTTTTTATTTGAAAGATTCAATATTTACTCAATTACATCCCGTAGGAGGACTTCGAAGCTTCTGGATTTGATCGTACGAATTGATTTCATAAAAGTTATTACATAATTTAAAAATGATGCAAGGTCTTGGATTACAGAGTCTTAAGAAAAATCCAGCTGTAAGTAATTGAAATTGGATTGCAAGTATTACATAACATTTTTCTTTAGCTGATACCTTTATACGTTTGTGTCGGTGCTGGAAGCCTTGGTGCCATATTCTATTTGATTCGTTTAGCTACAAAAAATCCTGATGTTACATGGAATCGTAAATCGAATCCAGAGCCTTGGCAGGAATATAGAGATAAACAGTATAAGGTAGGACAAAATCCTAACTAATGCGTAATTTTTATATTTTATGTATATCTATTTTCAGTTTTATTCTCCTATCAGAGACTACAGCAAAACGAAGAGCCCTGCACCCAAATATGATGAATAAACTAGATTTACTAGATGTTCTACTAGTTGACTAGTTATCAGTTCTGTGGAAACACCTATAATAAAAATCTAATTATCCATTATTATTGATTTTTCTTGCTATAGGGGATTTGGTGTTCCTTTTTTAATGGATATAGTAATGTCCTGCATACGTAGTTTAAGGGATTGACATGTTGGGCCTGGCCAGGTTTACCGTATTTTTGCATGGCAAGACTACCAGCTACCTGCCACGTCCACGCGGTTAAAATGTACATTACGTTTATATCGTTCTGCACGGTTAACGTCTGTCTAGCCAAATATGTAATGAGCTGAACAAACATAAAAAATGAAAATGATTTCAGTTAAATGTAAATTTCTCTGTAGAAAAAAAGATATATCATTTTACTGCCATCAGTTTTGGGCAAATACAAAAGTGGGAATAATGAATGAATGAAAAATGTATTGAGTCTTTTTATGACAAAGTAGATAGTTAAGCAGAGCAAGTGAAAATAACAATTTGAATACATTTAAGACTATGGCGCATTACCCTGAAAACCTGTTAATGGAACATAACTGAATTTAGGTAGAACGAATGTGGTTTAGCAAACATCAAAAAATGTCAGAAGTGAACGCTCTTAGTCCTAAAGCTCACATAAAAAATGGGAATAAATATAAGCACACGTATTTATTGACAAAAAGAGTACTTGGTCTCAATAAAATTTTACAGCCCTGATACTGTTGTTCTCTTTTATTCTCTCTCAGCTGTCAAATGTCCTGTTTCTGTTAAGTTTATCGTGTTTCCTAGTAGTGATTTAAATTAGATAATGTGAAATTTAGTTAATATAGATAGAAAAATATTCACCGATTATTAGTGCATTATAATCATCTGCGTATATTTGTTAAAAAATTTTCATATATTTCTTTCATAAATTGATATTAAACAAAGAGTAACCTCTATCTTTTGTTGATGCTGTGAATAAACAAAAAGGTAAACAAAATATGTTTATCAAAAAAATTAATGTGCATATAACTAATTGCGTTAAACGAAACACTAGAACTATGGTTTGCTATTGTTTTATTAAGAAAAAACTTATGCAAATTTTCATAATAGTTAACACACCCTGATTCCGTGCGATGTGTATAATGTTAATGAATCAGCGCATGTTTTGTTTTCGTTTGCGTTGGGCTTCAGATTTGTAGATTATTGTATTGTGAGCGAACTTCCGGATGCATAATAATAATAATCAGAAGAATTTCCTTCCATAGATATTTTCAGGTGCGGTTATTTTTGGATTTGCCATTAAATGTTGGATTTTTAATATATACTGGAAATGTATAGTATACAATATATATAGAATCATAAATTTCCTTAATGCACATTTCTACAGCTCAAGGTAGATTGAAAGCAAGGACAATCAAATTCTGGAATCCAGAAAATTTGCTGAATGTGCAAATGAATAGAAATAGTCGAAACAAATCGTATCATCAATTATACTTTTATAGAATAGAAAAGAGAAAGCAATAATAAAATAAAAATACATAAATATAAACTTTAAAATCAGTAAAAAGTTCATGCAGTTAGAAATATTAGATGTTAAATAGAATTCATTCTGAAGGTGATCATTATCTTGGGTGATCTTCAGTCTACCTTTAATTATTAGACAAAACAAAACCGAACGTTAAATTTATATTCAGTGACAATTTTTCATTATCAATGAAATATAAGCTTTTTAATGGTCTTTAATTTTTATTTTTCATCTAAGTTATTTTTTTCTCAACAGCTCAAAATGGACAGAATTCAAGAATTTGGTGTTCCTGATATGACAACAATATCTGAAATTGACGAAGCTGGCATCAACAAGAATTTAAGGATTCGCTATGAACGTGATTTGATATACGTATCCTTTAATAATATTTTTTATATAAAATATACATAATTTATAAAGCTATATAAACAAAAGCGGAAATTATTAGCAGAAATACAATGAAAAATTAGTAAAACGATAAAAATCGAAAACTTAATAAAACAGTAAAATTAATAAAACCATTACTAAACGAATTAATAATATCATTATATCCAAATATTAATACAATTTCAAAATTTCGAAAAAACAATGACTTTTCCTTAAGCTTTCTTTAGACTTATACCGGTTCTATTTTAGTTGCTGTTAATCCCTACAAGGATCTTGCTGTCTTTAGTAATGTAAGTATTCCAAATAATTTTATAAATTACTCTTATTATTTACAAATTAAATCATATATAATTTAATTGTGTTTCTTATCCGTTTTTGTCTTTATCTTTAAATTTATTAATGTTATGAAGATTTTTTAAAGGAATATAGGTAATATGTTTTTAACCAAAGTTAGTTATGAACTCTTTCATTTCGCTTGAATATATTTCCTATATATATATTGAAGTATTTAGGGTAATGATATGCTTTGATGATTCATCTTAAACGTAAACTTGAAAGTATCTTAAAATAGAAACAACTTCATATATTTCAAACTTACATTTTTTAATCTCAAAATATATCTATCGATACCACCTCATATTATTTTAATCCATACCACTACTCCGTCCTACTTAATATTTCATAAACCTTAGGAGGTGGTGCTGCAGTATCATGGCCAAAAGCTGGGCACTCTTGAACCTCACGTATTTGCTTTGGCTGAGGCAGCTTATAGAAATATTGCTGACGGCAATAAAAATCAGGTATCATAAAAATTTATTGAATATTTTTTAAAAATAATTTAGGATATAATGTCCTGCTTTCCTTTTAATTTCGTAAGTCATGCGTTATTTCTGGTGAGTCTGGAGCTGGGAAGACGGAAACAACCAAATTTATATTGCAGTATTTGTGTTCGGTTACCTGTGATGTTTCAACTTGGGTCCAGCAACAAATTTTGGAGGCTAACACAATTTTAGAAGCCTTCGGTATATGATAATAATTTATAAGATATTAATATTATTACTATTTCTCGATGCTTTTAGGAAATGCGAAAACCATACGCAATGATAACAGTTCACGTTTTGGGAAGTTTATGCAAATCTGTTTTGACTCAAAGTATTGTATAAGAGGTTGTATAATACAGGACTATCTGCTAGAGCAGTCTCGCATAACATTTCAGAGTCCCGGAGAAAGAAATTATCACGTATTATATCAATTAGTTGCGCAGGGTCAGAATAATAAGGAGATGTCGAAAACATTTCATCTTGAAAAACCTGCTTACTATAGATACCTTAATGCGTCTGGTGATGCTAACATCGATATTTTAGTCGAGGCGAAAAAATTTGAAGCTCTGAGAATGGCTTTTACGGTACTGCAAATACCTCAGCCAACTATCGACGGTATAATTAAAGTATTAAGTGCCATATTGTGGCTAGGAAATATTGATTTTCACGATATTGATGGCGAACGTTGCGAATTAACCAAAGATGATATTAGTATAATCGGACATGTATCAGAATTATTAGGCTTAGGAGCAGAGAACATTATTAAGGTCTGCTTACATAGACAAATAAATGTAAGAGGAAATATAACGGAAATTCCGTTAAAGGTGCAGGAGGTTTGTATTAAATCATTATCTTGTTAACACGATAAATAATAAAAATTATATCTAAATAGAAATAATTTGTAATAATTGCAGGCTCGTGAAAATCGTCACGCAATGGCTAAAGCACTCTATTCGAGAACATTTGCATGGCTAATCAGTCAAATAAATACTTGCATTAACCCTGGAAAGGATGGAGCTAGATTTCTTGGAGTTTTAGATATATTTGGCTTTGAAAATTTCGCCGTTAATTCATTTGAACAGCTTTGCATCAATTATACAAATGAAAAATTACATAAATTTTTCAATCATTATGTATTTGCATTAGAGCAAGAAATAGTAAGTATTTTTCAAATACTAATAATAATTTTCAGCCTCTGATATTCATTGTTGTTTCAAGTTACTAATCTTTTTCTTTTACTTTTTCTAAACTACAATTTTTATAGTACAGGCAGGAGGAAATTAAATACTCGCACATCGAATTTACCGATAATACACTTTGTTTGGAATTAATAGAGAAACCTCCAAGATGCATTCTAAAACTATTAACGGAACAGTGCCATATGCCGAAGGGTTCCGATACAGCGGTCTTGAATAATCTACGCACTGAATTTGAAAATCATCCACATTTCTTCAAAGGAACTGATCGCCGCCACTGGGAAACTGAATTTGGCGTAAAACATTACGCTGGAAATGTTATATACACTGTAGAGGGATTTGTTGATAAAAATCGCGACGTTCAACAGGACGTCCTTTTCGATTATATGAGTCGTAGTGAGAATTCGTTTGTACAGGAGTTGGCATTATTTCAGGTTTAATAACATTTTTTATTTAAAACCAAAAATATATTTCGCCTCTATTATTGCGTAATTTTATAATCACATCCAGGATCTGCTCTCGATTCAGTCTCAGAATTCATCAACTATTCAAAGAGGAACCGGTAAAGGAAAGCTTACTGTTTGTGATACATTTCGACAACAACTACAAGCTTTAATCGATGTTTTACAAAATACCAATCCATGGTAAGAAAATTTTACTTATGTGTGTTTGCGTATGTGTTCGTGGCTAATCCAGCTCTTTTAGGTACGTTCGATGTATTAAACCAAATGCCCAAAAAACTCCAAATAGCTATAGCGACGACATGGTTCTAGACCAATTAAAATATTTAGGAATGTTAGACATAATACGCATACGCAGAGAGGGTTTTCCTGTGCATTTAACCTTTGATGATTTTGTTACCAAATACTGGTGTTTGACGAGACACAAAAATAGTGAGACCGTTAAAGAAAAAATTGAGATGATAATGAAAGAACTGAAGATTAAAAATAGCGAGTGGCAGATAGGCAAAAGCAAGGTATTTCTTAGGAATCATGCCTACGAACCGCTTGATGAGGCACGAATTAGTATAGTGAACTCGAAAGCGCTTATCATACAAACATCATGGAGACGCTATCACCAATTGAAAAAATATACTGAAATTAGAAATGCAATCTTAAAAATCCAGCACGCCTACCGAGGATGGAAATTGCGGATTCAATTTTTAAGAATGAGACGATGTGCTATCGTTATACAAAGCCATTTAAGGGGTGTGTTCGCCAGAGAGGTGATATATATTATTCTGTTATATAAATGCTTTTATTTCCACTAAAATTCAAAATCATTTCTAGGTGGCTGCAGCTTTACGAGAAATGCGTCGAGTTGATGAAGAAATGAAAAAAAGAGAACGTTTGGAGGCAGAAAAGCTTAATATAAAACGTGAGGAGACCCCACAAGAAGATCAGGAGAAAAATGACATAAAGGCCATTGAAGAATGCGAAAGGTATATTCCCAAACTTATTGATTTTAAGCCTTATAACAAGAATAGAGCTTATCCTCAAATTGATGAAGCCGTGTTTAAAAGGATCAATATATATATATATAAATAATGGATTTTTTCAGACTCGTCCAGGAAGAAATTATAGCCCTATCGCATATGGCCGAACAGATTAATACTAAATTTAATAACTGCGACACGACCAACGAAGTAAATGGCAATAAAATAAAACCGGTCGGTGAAAACTTTCAGCAGAATAGCGATTCCGTCGATCTGGACAATCTATTCGCTTTCCTTAGTGATACCACTCCAAATTCTTCATCAAATCTTTTACTAGAAGAAATCAGCGAAAATATGGATTCTCTAGTTCAAGATCTTGACGAAGAAGTAAGTTTGAAAAATTTTTAAAAAGGAGTCAAATCAAATGATTTTTTTTATATTTTCAGCTTGAGAATGTTATTCATCAAGAAATGGAAGAACTTATTTTGGAACGGCCGTTAAAAAGTATATTAAGCAAAGGTATTCCAACATTGCCCGAGCCGACGATGCCTCCTCCACCACCACCATCAATTACGGTGGACGAGAATATTAATTCTAATGTACAAAATTCTCTTCCTATCGGAAATACCAAGGCAGATATTAAACCAGAACCCATATATGAAGCAGTTATACCAAAAACTCAAAATGTCGACAATTCCTCTGATAACTCAATTGCAAGCCAGTTTCCTGGAAGTCCCGACTCTGATTCTGCAAAACCCGAAGGGAATGATTTTCAGAAAGAAACAACTGAACAGTTTAATACAAACTCATCAAATCTTACGAACAAAAATACAAATTCATTAAAAAGTCCAACATCTCCAAAAGACAAGGCGAATTCCAGATTGGGAGGAAGTAGTCATAATACCGACAGAGAACAACGACGAAAGCATCGTGTTGAAAAGAAACTTCAAGAAATGCAACAAACTGATATTTCAGAAAAGAACAAGGATATCATACGAGATGATTTATATTACGATATTTTGGATTTCGCTGAAAACTATTTTAATACACACGAGAGAACGCCAGAGGGTACAATTATTGCAACATTGACACGCAAAGGAAAGAAAACTAATGATTTAGTGCCCAAATATGAAATGATTACATATTATAGAGGAGAAAAGATTCCTACGTCACACATACACATGTATGATCCGGAAAATATTGTATTGGCTTGTAATATATTCCGAGTAAGTAGATTTTGGCGGTGATAAATAATAGCAATTTTTTAGAATAAACAAGCAATTCCTAGAGGAAACGCTATTTTGTGGGAATTTTATTTAATAAATTCATTTATCTTTCTCTCTAATATTCAATAAAGGAATTATGCAAATATATGCGTGGCGAAGTAAGCGCAGATCGCGAATTGCAACTAATACAATATATAATCGGTTTGGGGATTGAACGAGAAGAATTACGCGATGAAATTTTTGTTCAATGTATGAGGCAAACTACAAATAATCCTCATGTCGAGTGGACTGATCGAGTTTGGTTACTCATGTGTCTTACAATAGTGGCTTTTCAACCCAGTAAATTATTATTCAGGTAATTCAAAATTTTAAAAATAGATTAATTTCAATGAATTTATCAAAATCAAAAGTTATTGGATTCGATGCAGCCTACTTTTAGGCTTCTTAATTAAATAAAATAAAATAAATGAATTAATTATTTCTGAACTCAAATAGTTATTATATTAAATTAATTTTTAAATAAATTTATTTATATGCTGATAAAATCTTAATCAAATAATAAAACGCAATCCTTGATTAATATTTCAGATATTATGTTTCATTTCTTAAAAAAAATTTGGAAGCGTTAAATGGTAAGCTTCGCCAATATGCCCAGTGGTGTTTCGATAATTGTAAATGCACCAAAGTATCACCACGGATATATCCTCCATCAAGTGTAGAAGTTGCTGTAAGTAATTAATTGCTAGAAAATAATGGCCATTCTGTAAATATTAAAACGTTATTTTGTATTTTCAGGCAATGAGGAGACTCGGAACAATAGTTTGTCGTTTCTTTTTTTTAGATGGTCGTACAAAAGCGATTGATGTACATCCAACAGATAGTGCCGGAGATGCTGTCGTAAAGTTAGCAGATAAATTAAATCTGAGTAACACAGATGGTTGGGCGATATATCAGTCAAGACCAGATGGAGAGGAACATGTTAAATCTCATGATTATTTATACGATATAATTGCTGAATGGGAAATAAAGCAAGTGAAAGGACAATCTGGTGGAATGAGTAATCGACGTTTTACAAACAATACAACTTCCGGTGAAAATCGATTCGTCTTTAAGAAGCGCTTATTCAAATCAACTCGTGAACTTTCACAAGATCCAGTAGAAGTCAATATGCTTTATGCTCAAGCCGTATACAGCGTAGTAAAGGTATTATTCGGTTCAATTATCTTATAAAGGCTTATTATTAAAATTGAACAATCGTAGTGTGATGATTTTCCCGTCAGCGAAAAGGTTGCTCTACAACTTGCCGGCCTACAAGCACAAGTATCGTTGGGTGATCCATCAAATTTACCCAAACCGGAATACTATACAGACGTTCATAATTTTCTGCCAGAGCGTATATCAAGAACAAGAGAAGAACAATTTTGGGTACCAATTTTAGCTCAAGCACATCGACAATATGGAGCATCTCGAAATGAACTTACGGCGAAAGTTTTGTATTTAAGTTGTGTGATGCAGTATCCACTGTATGGCACAACAATGTTTCCAGTTATCTATAAGGGTTATTGGAGTTATGGGAATAATTTAATATTAGGAATTAATTGTGAAGGAATAATGATAATTCATCCCGAAGATAAATTCGTATTATACCAATACAAGTATTATGATATAGAATCAATATTGTTAGATCCGAGTGATAGCTTTATAACAATTACATTAAATCGTTTAAATCAACAACAAATTCAGCCACAGAAATACAATCAATCAAAATCCGCGAATGCACCTATGGAATTGCAAAGATGTTTTGTATTTGAGACGCCACAGAAAAGAGAAATTGGAGCTCTCATCGTTTCGTACTATCCAGGATTATCTAATTGGATAATAGATAATCAGGAGGTATCAAAGAAATCCAAAGGCATGACAAATGAAGATCGTGTGCGCTTGTATCAAAACGTCGTTGTGTGTAGAAGGCAATTAGTCGATGCTGAAGTTATGCGTAAACCCCAAGACACTACGGGAGGATTTTTAAGAAACACCCTAAGAAGATTATCAAAGCATAGACTCGAAAAATTGCGCTCCGAAAGTGGAAATATTGTCCAAGATCATGGAGAATCGTATAAAGGATTCTCGCATGCTTTCTGGGCTTTCAGTAGACAGCCCATACCACAAAGTTTAAGCAAACTTCCCGATCAAGAAGAATCAATTATGCAACAAGTATTTCAAGCTATTCTTACATATTCTGGATTAGGAACGTCTGGTAAGCAGAATTAAAGATTACTCTGAAAATAATATCTTCTTAATCAATCTTTAATTAATTAGAAGAGAGTTGTCTTATTAATTATACCACAATTCTAGGTGACTTAATACAAAAAGCTGAAGATGAACACATCACCATTATACAGTCCATTATGGAACGATGTATGCGAAAGGAATCCCTGCTAAATGAATTGTATTTGCAATTAATTAAACAAACCACTGACCATCCGGATCCAAACTCAAGAGTAAACCTGCGACATTGGGCATTATTATCACTGGCCTGTAGTGTAATATTGCCTCCCATGAAAGCTCTTCGCAAATATTTGATCGGTCATTTAAAACGATGTGCCAGTGATTTTGTTACCGAAGAAGGAAAGTATGCACGATTCGCTGAAAAGGTAACTTTCTAAGTAGATTATAAATGCGTAAAAAATAAATTGTTCCATTATTATTTAGTGTTTTTTTAGAACACAAGGCACACGACGAAGGCAATGGCCACCAAGTAGAGAGGAAATAATTTGTACTATTAACCGTCGACCCATTTATGCACGTTTCCATTTCATGGATGGTCAATATCATTCCGTTGAATTCCATCCTAGTTCTACCGCATATGAAGTTATGGAAATTGTTAAGAAAAAAATTGGACTAAACGAATACGCCAAAGGTTATGCCATTTATGAAGTACTTGGTAGCTCTGAAAGAAGTTTATTGCCTGAAGAAAAAGTGTCTGATGTTATGTCTAAGTGGGAGAAATATAGAACTGCTGCTCTGCAAGCAAGCCAACAAAGTCAAGTAAGGTTTAAACTAACTCATTAAAATTGATCATTGGTAGCTATCAATCACTGATTGAATCGTATCAAAAATTAATTATACTTGATATCTTTGAACTTTTCAGACGGGCTCATCTCCGCTTCAATGTCGTCGCCAGCATCATATATTCCTTTTCAAAAAGCATTTATTTTTGGATGATTACATGAATCTCGATGATCCTGTTGAGAAGGAATTGCTTTATCATCAAGTATTGCATGGTTTGCGAACTGAACGTTATCCAATAAGTGAAATGGAGGCTATAATGCTGACTGCTTTACAAGGCCAATTGGAACTTGGAGATTGCAATGATATATTGAATAATTATAAAATAATAGCAAGTCATTGCTTACCACCAAGATTTGTACCAAATATTCCACACGAGGCTGTAGCAATGCATCATCAGAGTCTTCGTGGAATGTCGCCCAATGAAGCCAAAAAGTCATTTTTAAATCTAATACAAAGTTGGCCTCTACATCGAGCTACAATATTTGATGTTATGGTATGTTAACATTTCTTCTAATCGATTACGCATTAATCCGTTTTGTTTCTTCGAAATCAAGCAATCATTTACATCAAATTGGCCAAGAGTTTTATGGCTGGCGGTAGATCAAAACGGTATTCATTTACTGGAACATCGTTCTCGTAACACTTTATGTACATACGATTTTAAATCTATTTTATCATACTCGCCAAATATGAATTGCTTAATGATCATAACGGGCACTGACAAGAAACAGTCGAAAATTGTTTTAACAACTTCGCAGGTAAAGTATTAAAACAACCCATACGGAATTACCTAAAAAGTAATATTTTACATTTATTTTATTTGCAGGCATTTCAAATAGCGAACTTAATTAGAGAATATTGCCATGTTGTTAACAAAGAATCTGTGACTTCAATGGACCTTATTGCGGACACAGAGAATATATGCAATGGTGCATCTAATTCCATAGAATAGTATTTAAATTAGTACAATAAAATATAAACGCAAATATTTATGAATGATTAATAGTTTATTTCAATAATTACTCATGGGAAATTATGATGAAAGGTATAGCCTGAGTTCCGTGCTGGGACTTTCGAAATTGTATTGAAATGGGCGAAATTTGTAAACTTCAAGAAACCTAATTAAATTAAATTGAACAACAATCGATTAAAAAAGCAGAGAATTAAGTTAATGACAGCGTTATTGACAATATTCACTCCCCAATCTTTGAAATGGAGTTCCAGTTTCGATCTTGGTTTCGGTACTGAAGTGCCGAGGAGAAAAAATTGGTTTATTGGATTTTATTATGATGATAAGAAAAAATTAATAGGTAACTTTCACACCTACACAAGTTTACTTTATTTTTTGGATAATAAATGATATCCCGAAGTAAAAAATCCTAAAATATTAAAATCCCGAAGAGAGTTCCGAAATTGAGGAACAACTTTTATAATATTTTCCAACCATGGTAATTAATAATATAGGGTCTATTATTAATCTGGGTTTTATATTTAATGGTCTGGATGCCGACGATTTGCTCGTTTTAGGAATTTGTGTTTTGATATTTTGACGTTCCCACTTTTTTTAAGAAAAGAAATTTTTAGTTTCAAAATATTAATTTATTCTACATTAATTAGTTAAAGCTTTATCAATTTTTACTGAAAATATAAATATTATTTAAACTGGCGTTTTAACGAAGATATAAAAATAGAAATTGAAAACAATTGCATTAGAATGTGAGCAAAATGCAATTGAATTCAATTTGTTTTTACTTTTAGAAACATTACATTTGTTATAAATATTGCCAACACTTCCAAGATTATATCTATATATTCAAATAGATTAATCTTATTTAACTCAGTATAATATATTATATAGACATAGAAATAGGATATAGAGAAACTGAACCTCAAAGTAATTAGTTAGGATAATACTGAAAGTATTTATATGTGAATAAATTTGAATAAATAACTGTTATGGACGAATTATTTTACAAAAATTGCGAGACATTAGTAATTATTCTAAAATTTAGAAAATTTCAATTATAATTAAATTTCAATTATATTTAAATTTCAGTTATATTAATATATATATATATATATATATATATATATATATATATATATATATATATATATATATATATATATATATATATATATATATATATATATATATATATATATATATATATATATATATATATATATATATATATATATATATATATATATATATATATATATATATATATATATATATATATATATATATATATATATATATATATATATATATATATATATATATATATATATATATATATATATATATATATATATATATATATATATATATATATATATATATATATATATATATATATATATATATATATATATATATATATATATATATATATATATATATATATATATATATATATATATATATATATATATATATATATATATATATATATATATATATATATATATATATATATATATATATATATATATATATATATATATATTTAATACTTCAGAAAGTGTAATTGATTATATTATTTACAAATTCAAACATTTTGCCATTTGTATTCATTTTGTAATTTATAAAGTATATTGCATTTGAGCAAAATTTTTATTTTCGTAATATTTATTTAAAATTCAGTAAGATATCTTTAACGGAAGGTGCTATATTTACATACATTAAAGCATTATTGGAAGGGTAAACCAATAGGGAATACTTTGTTTTCTAATTAATTATTCGTAATATAATTTATGTATATATATATTTATACGTTATATAATTAATATTGGTGTGCATTTATATGACAATTGATTAATTTTTTTAACTGTTCTTTTCCTAATCAAATAATGGATACAATTTACTTTAGTAATTGATGGGCTCGTTGATTTGCGACCGCTATTCTCGCTTCATTGGATTCGCCCTGAAAGTACAAGAATTTTTAGTTGAAAATTAATTGCAAACATTATAGAATATGTGAGGATTTAGTTAGGTTTAATTCTATTTAAATGTTTCTTTCAATTTCTAATACGATGCGTAAAGTTTCTTTGAGCTGCAAACGAATTCAATCCATAAATAATTTCATTTTTTTATCAAAATTTTACTTGTTTTATAATATATCAATTTATTAATTTATGCTTTGATTATGAAAAGGTATTGAATGGATTTCTGAAATGATATTGAATGGGATCGTACCTTGCGATTTATTCTATCAATTTGTATATTCTGATTTTCTAGTTCTGAGCCCATGTCAAGAGCCATATTTCTCAAATTGCCAATCATTGTATTAACTTGTCCCATATTCTCTTCCATTTCATCCTCTCTGGCATCGTTCGTTATTCTGCAAAGACAGGAATTTATCAATTACGCACAAGTTATAATTTAATATAACGATTAAATGATTATTCTTTAATTAATGAATAATTCATCAATGATAATTAACTGCATACCTTCCGATATAACCAGCTTGAGCCATCATTCCATTCCTATCATCCATGACCCTTTGCGGTTGATTATTAACAACTTTGCCATCATCATTACCCTTCCAGGTACCGTCATCTTCCTTGAAGGATTGACTCCTAGGTGATGTCGATTGTATATGATCAAAATTGATTTTCAAAATTAACCGTTACTTATACTTACTTATTACACGGCAATACACAAATTCCGCAACATTTTTCCATGCCACTTAAATTCTTTTCAGCTTCTCTCATATCGGCATTGATCTGGTCCATGCCCTCCTCAATGCGATCCAATTGCTCTGTTTAAACAAAATTTTATCGCAAATAATTCTTGATTTAGGTTTTGCAATAAAAATAAGAGTGCATATGCTTTGATAGCACTCGAAAATAAAAAAGACTTGGAGCAATTTGAACACCGTGATATTTACAAACTAATGGAAACACCCTCACAAAGGCTTTGTACTTTTTTAAGTAAAGCATATTAATTTATTATCGCTTCAAAATTGAAATGAACTTTTAGAAAACGGAAAACGACACTAACGCTGACACTAAGCCAACCAGATTTCCTGTCACGTTTCAATGAAGTTGCTTGCGGAAATTACTGCTGGTGCTTCTAAGAAACACACGTTCACGCCTATACACGTACTGTGAGAGCACATACATACATACATACATACGTATATACCTTCAGATAAAACATAAATTACAGCAATAAAATTGTATTATACGATCGTATTGTATCGTCTGTAGCTTTACTGACGTTTAATATTCCTAATATTTTTTATCTTACCTCCTTGTTCATCCAGCATAACAATGCTTCTCATTCCAACCTCTGTACTCTAAAGGAAAAAATTTCACATTGTGAAGCTTTTTAACCGAAAAAAATTAATCATATTTAACAAACAAAAAATCACAACCAGTAATACGATGTCGTAGATGGATCAGATGTAAATATACAGTTACTTATATATTTTTCAATTAAATCTTATTATTTTCATTACTTTTTTGTAAACACATATCTAGATATCGAGAAGATATTTATGCTCTGATTTAAGGGATTGCTCGTATAAGAATTTTTAGTACAAGCAATTCAAACTTCCGGTTATCAAATAATGCTTAATAGAAATGGAAATATTTTTCAGTTAAAGATTTCTCAACCGTTTTAGGAAGTTAATATTTTCTTAGAACATTTGTATGTTTAAAATAAATAAATCAAGTCAGAATTATTATAATGATTTTTTCCGTCTGGGTAAGTAAATCAAATCAAACTGTAATTAGATAAAATAATTTTATTCTTATTAGAAATCGTAATCCTTAACACAATTAAATCGTTTAAAAGAAGTAACAATCAGCTCATCTATAACGCATTGAAGCTGGAATGAAATAAAAATTCTAAAAATATTCGTGTTTCGAAAAGAATTGAAGCAATTCAATACTAAATCATCTACCCAAAAATCCAAATTTACTGATCATTTCACAAGTCGCGAATAAATTCTCTGAAGGTAAGAATTGTATTTGGTGTTGAATTAAGTGTACTGAGAGTACTCATATGTATGCATGTATGTATGTACTCGTATTTATACAATATATATTTTGTTAAGATTAATGACCATTAATACCCCAGGGTTTATCATTAATTATTTAATCAAGTTAAAAATCGAGCATATTTCCACTCGATTGTTAAAAAAAGTGGGTTGGTTAAATTGTAGAAGCAATTATTATTTAAGGAAATTTGTTAACAATAAAACAAAAATTTAATATTTAAAAGAAAAAAATAAGTGAATCAAAGTATCGGATCGAAATCGAAAAGAAAATGAAAGTAAAAGAATTAATTCATTAATGGCTACATCAGCTTCTGGTATTTTCCTCAAGAAACTCAGTAAGGGAGGAAAACCATTAGAAATACATTCGCAACATTTTATAAAATAAAATTAAAAAAAAACATCCTTCAATAAAATCAAATATTCTGCTTTCCGACATAATTGGAGGATAAAACTTTCAAGGTCAAGTTTCAAATGAAACAGTGTTTTATATATAAACATATTTTAAATTATTAGTTCAAACATTATTAATGTTTATAAAGGTTATTCCTACATAAAAATAAAAAACGCAAATGAATGGTAAAATAAAACGTGTTAAATTGATATTGTATTAGGATTAGTATTGTGTTAAAGTGAACTCACCTCCCTGATCATCAAGGGCCACCAGGGTGCGAATCCCGGCTTCCTTGCTCTGTGTGCGGCAAAACAAATAGTAGTAAAAGTGTATTAATAAGTGTTTTGAAATTTTTTTCGAAATTAATAGCTCTATACGATAAAAACTTACAAACAACATTTAATATTGTATGGCATATTTATAAATATATCAAAATGAATTATTATTATCGTACTTAATATTGTGTAAATATCGTATAAGTAAATGTGGACAATGTAGTAAATATTGTATATAATATTAAGTATATTTTTTCACAGTGTATCAAATGGTGGATTCAGTTACGTGGTCTGATTTTGTTAGTATCGTTGTTCTTCATGTACGCATTTTTACTGATCGAATATGTAATGTTTATGTAATGTTTATTATGGTGAGTTACTTAGGTGAGATTTTTTAAGGGTTTATTGTGGTGCCTTTTAACATCTGCACTATTCCTATAATTGATAGTATGGGATTAATTGCAATATTGATAGTTCACTACGATTTTGGGATTTATTCAGAAACAAAAATTTTTTTAAGTAAACCATAATGATACATTGTTAAAATGCTTCTTATATATATAAAATGCTTTTATATGCTTTTGGCAAGTATCTGATTTTATAGGAAATTTGTAGATAATTTTTTAAGAAACATTTCGCCCAACTTGAATGTATTAATCTAGATATTTTCTCGATAGAGTGATGTTTACGCCACATTTATGACCTTTATGAGTGACAGTGGTGTGAATACCAAATAAAACTATTTTCCCCATTCATTGAATAGCTTTATGGTGAGTAATATCTCTAGCTGTGAATACACTGACATTTCATGTGATGTTAGGACTTACGTGGTAAAACATACTATTAAAAATATAAACTGATTTAAACTTAAACTGTTTTAAATTTAAAAATAAAAAACTTAATAAAAGGAAGCTAAAATATTACAAGTTTTCATTAATCAGTTGATGGCCGATGGATTGAATTTTCTCAGTATTTATTTATTAAATATAAAACATAATAAAACTTAAAATCAAATATAATAAAACTTAAAATTTTTATAAATAATCAAATACTATTTGGCAATATTTTGGAGAAAAGTGTGACAAACATATTACGATAAAGAAATAATTAATAGATAGGACTAAGATTAGAGATCAAAGAATTTGCAAAAAAATATTCAACAAAAATTATAGGAATTATAAAAAAATCCCACTATAGGAATGGAATATTCATTTCGTTACACCTGGGACGCTAAAGTGCATCGTCTTTTCCTTACGAAACTTTTTATAGCGCATATATTCAAATCTTCAATCTACTAAGAGTAATTTTACGAAAGTGATTTTTCGAAAAGAATTGTCAGTTCAACAAAAAAAAATTATTACGACAAAAACAAACCAATAAACGCTGTTTTGGAAGCAATTGAAAATAATAGTCAATAAAGCCTAACACTCATTTATGATCAATTTTTCGTTTTCTACAACTACACAAAAACACTTAAACACACACACATAGAGATATTTAGAATTATTTGAAAACTAAACATAAAATTGCTGCTAAGTAATTACCATGAATACAACATATTACGATTGGGGATAATTGGGTTCAAAAACAATTTTAACGTCCAAAAAAGTCATCCATGATTCCTTGATTTTAAGCGGCCATTTAAATGTAAAAAAATAATTTTAGACATGATTTGAATTGGCCATTTACGTCGTGATATTGGTCATCCACGTCTAAGCATCGCAAATTGCTAATTGCGTATAGAGTCTATATCTCTACCAACGATGCTTTTGGTTCATAAAGTAATATCGTTACACTTAATTATAAAAATTTATTACTGCCAAAATGGCAATTAGTAATAAGTTGATACAATTAACTGTATATTTATCCATTTGAAACACTGTGTATTACTGGCTTATATGATAATTAAATACGATATACGATCAATAATCATAAGAATTTACATGAATGTGATAAATGATTTCTGGTAATGATTCAATTCTGTTGCTAAGGCAAATCGAGAAATGCTGTTAATTATTTCCTTTTGAAAATTTTACACCTAGAATGCTTTTTTATTTATTTCATATGAAAATATTGCCACAAAGTTGAATCATTATTTATAAAAAACAATTGTTTACTAATATTTTTTATAATTACTCACCTCTTCACAGAGAGCAAGCATTCGGCGGGTACTTTCCAAGGACTGCACAAAGAAATTATAATTAGCTTCAACAAATACAAACGATGTTTAATTAAATATTTTTTGTGATTTAGGAAAAAATGGAGAATTGATGAAAAAGGATTTTGAACTCACTACCTCTCCAAAATGTTTTCATAAATAAGTCTGATTTTATGTTCATATTTTTTTATTACTTAATCGACCTAATTGTGCTTTTAATCAAAAAATAAATAAAACGAAAATAATTAAAAAAATAAAAATGAATAATTAAATGCTAGAAAACTAGTAAGATATAAATTATTTCCTTTTAAAACTCACATCATCTGCCACTGATTGTGCTTTTATTTGAAGTTCTTCTAATTCTGTCCTTGGAACTGGAGGTGCGTTCGCCTCTTCAGCTGGAGCTTCCGACGGCATCCTTCAAACAAATCATCGAACCAAATTTATCAATTTAATACAAAACTCATTTAATATAATAAATTTCCTAAAATAATTCACTAAATATAATTAAACATTTTATAAAAGACCTTTCGTTTTAAAAAATATTTTTTTATTTAAAAATTTACCCAGCGTATCCTTTGTTAAATCAATTAATGTTCACGCGAGCTTATAAATATGTGTGAAGTATAAGGTCATCAATGTCTTTATTTATACATAAATAGTATATATAGTCAACACATACACTTGAAATGAGTCATGTGTGACGTTCGTAACCAAGGTGACATCCGACATTAAATTACATTGCATATACTATAAAGAATTTCACACATATACATATACGCATATATGTGCATATTTCAGGAAACATAATATTATCGAACTTTTTACAATATTTTCACTTTTTCCACACATACATAAATGCATATAAGGTGTACTCTAACGGTAAAGTATTTTATCAGATTTATGTTTATAAGCAGAAAAGGCTTGGTTTGGTTCAGAGATCGTGAAAATTTCTATACTATATACCAACACGTGCCGCTTCCTTGTCCTTGAAATTTCTAATAATTTTGCACTCTACACCCGAACGAAAATTAAACATTGAGGGTAATTTTTAACAGGTTTTTGTTCCTGAACGGATGTATTAATATTTTATTAATTCTAAAATTATTCTCAAAATATTTAAAGAACGTTTTAGAGATTTATAAATAAGAAAAGAATGCTTTTGATTTGAAATAGCTTTCAAAAACAAGGGCGTGTTGACTTTTAAAAACACTGTAAATTATGAATTTTCCTTTACCTTTTATTGCTTATTTATACGTAAAAACTTTGTGTAATTTTTCAATGATTTTTTCACAAAACCACTATATCAAAAGTTTTCAAAATTAATTCTTCATTCAGTAAAAATTCTTAAACTGCTTCCCGAAGAAAATACCAAGACAATCCTTTGGATTAGAAAGTATACCCGTTAAAACTGATTCTGCGCACTAATTGTAAAATCGTGTGCAGTTAAAAATCAATATGGCAATGTTTATTTAAAATACAATTTTATCATAAAAGTAAAATGTATATATTATTAATTTGCAAGCATTTTTTAAATGTATCTTGAAATATTATACATCGGTTTAATGAAACTTACTTGAGTCCGTTTACTTCAATAAATTTTCAATTCTCTTTGCAAGAAAAACTCTATATTAATTATCCAATATTTACAACTATTTTCGGTTCCCCTTTTTTCAGTCTCAGCAAGCTTTTGTTTGAATATTCAAATTTAAATGCTTAGATGATATTATGATTTTTGTATTGACTCCATTAGAGCACTTCTCGATAAATGCTTCTGCTTCTACTGCCGTCGAATACGAAAACATAAACACGAATATATATTACAAAAGGAACTTCGATATTTGAATGTTCATACGAACAAAAATCTTTTTGACATATTACGATTTTTTGAGTATAGCAAATTAAACATGAATCATGCGTGATTCGTGTCAGAGATCATAAGCGTTATTCTCCGCGTTAGACGTCATTACACGAGGCTTGTTTTGTAAACATTGCTTGAGTCAAGAAACGATCCGCGTATTTAAATTCTGATGCAATTGAAAGTAAGGCTTTTTCGAAAACTGTAAATTACTAAAATTAATTCGATATTATTTTTAAAATGGAATATTTCCTTTTCTTTTACAAAAACATTCATTAGTAAGGACTTTGTCCAGCCATGTTTTATAGTTGATAACTCTTGTATAAATTCCTGGGAAATTCGGTCTTGCACAACCTCTACCCCATGAAATGATGCCAATCACTTCAGTGCTTGCCGGAAAGGACGGTTCATAAAGCAGAGGTCCACCACTGTCCCCCTAAAAATTCGAATCGTAGTTAATTGTAAATATATCCATCTATGTTTTTCAATAATATTAACAAACACGACAAGCATCAATACGGCCGTTCGGATATCCGGCACACATCATATTATTCGTCAGTCTCTTGCGACCATATCCAGAATTGAAACAATGATTTTGGGACCAAATTGGAACTTTAACATATTGCAGTACTGACGATTCTCGTTCATTCTCGCCTATTTTTCCCCAACCCATTACAAGGCCTGTTTTTCCAGAATAGTCAGCTGAATCTAATTTTACAGGAGTTTCAGAATTTCTTTTCGAATCATCAAATTTCGATTCAACAAATCACGAAGCATTTACCTAAATTTGGTAAGCAAGCTGGTTGTATTGTCGGTCCATAAATAATAGAATTCTCGAGTTTGATTAAACCGATATCATTATTGAACGATACAACGTTGAAATATTCATGACTCAGTAACGATGATACCCCTTTTATTTGACGTATAATATCATTCCGGATAACGCGATGTCCTCCCAAATAAACGAAAATCTCACTAGGAGAAAAACTATAAATGCAATGAGCGGCTGTCAGAAGGACTTTTCGCGATATAACCGTTGCGCCACAGTACAATTGTTCATGTTTCCAAAGACCAGCCATCCAAGGCTGATCGTGAGGATGAGCTTCAGTTCCACCAACAATTCGCGCATAATGATTTTTACTTTCACGAATTCCACAAACTAGCAAATTAAAAAGAAATACATTAAAAATCAAGAAGAGCAAGAATAATTTAATTGCGGTTAGAAAAATTTACCACAATCACAAGCACTGGATTTATTTATATGTAAATATTTTGAAATGCTATAATAGCGCAAGAAATATAAACCATAAAATAGATAAAGAAGAGGACATCGTGAAATATTCATGTCGAATAACGGCTTCGCAATGATTTTACCTTATATATAATAATAATTTACCAAAAAAAATTGTTATTAATTTCATGATATAAATTCGATGTCGTAAAGGTTAAAAAATTTTTGAATTTGAAATTTTATTCCGACTGTATTTTGAGCCGCTCCAGGAGGAGATTAAAATATTATAAATGTATGTATGTGTTTAAACATTACGTCTTCTATTTTACCTTTCTCAAAATAACTTTCGATTATCAAAACAATATCGAAGTTAAGGTTTTTTAGCATTAGCCTCACCTACACGTAATAATTTCCAAGGTTTTACAATCAGATTAAACGAATCAAACGTCACAATTTCGTTAATATTATACCCAATGTTAATTTGTGATTTTTTATTGTATTTATATAATATACAACAATTTAAATTACAACAATACAAAAACATCATCTTAACCACCTCTTTCTTAACCTGTATAAAATTATAAGCAAAAAATGCACAAATTATTGTTAAGAGCATAAGCAGGTGTTCTCTAAATTTGATTTAATCCATGGTATAAATTTGGTAACTCTTGTATAAACTCCGGGATAACCGCGTCGTCCACATCCCACACCCCATGAAACAATTCCAACGATATAAAATTTAACGCCATTAGAAAGCAGTAAAGGCCCACCGCTATCACCCTGACATGAATCCATATTTGGATTACCAGCGCACAACATACTCGATGTTATTCTCGTGCTTTTGTATCTTTGACTTCTACATTCTGTTATCGACATAATCGGAACTTTGACTTGATTAACAATAGCTGGCAACTCTCCACCCTCAGAAGTACGACCCCAACCAACAACTGTACCGACTCGTCCTACAAAAAAAATCAAAAAAAGATAACCAGGTGTAATAATTACTAATCTTTTTTCAGCTCTTTTACTATATAACGTATTTACCGGCTGGATCATATTTATAACGTGGCAGACAAACAGGCTTGATAATTTTTGAGAAAATTATCGGTTTACGAAGTTTCAATAGGGCTATATCATTATTGTATGTGTCAGGGTCGAACTTGCGGTGCTTTACAATAACCGTAACAGCTCGTTGAATTGCTTTAGATTCCGAAGTTATCTGTTGATTATGATCGCCGAAAATTATTCGAATCTTCGAACGTTTTAGTTTTTTTACACAATGCGCTGCCGTTAGAACATAATCGTTTGTTAACAACGAACCACCGCAATGAAATTTTCCATCGTAAACAATTCTTGCCATCCATGGATATTGATTTATACCAGTTGGTTTACCGCCAACTATTCGAATTTCTTCATTAGAAAGGCCGCAGTCTGTAAACAATTAGGACAAATTCGTTTATCAAATAAAATTCAATTAAATAATATAAACACGATATACGTGTGAAAAATCATAGAAATATGTTTCACAAATTAGAATTGTTTATAACGTTTTAACGCATCAGTGATAAACAGCGTTAACACACAAATTTCGTCGACTGCTATAGATTTGTCACGCGTTAATCGTCAATGAAATATCGCCGTACAAGATTCCTTAACGATGCGTTGAAGACATCAATTAAAGACTCTATATTAGATAAAGTTTATAACGGTCTCTCATTCACTTTCTGTTAATTCATGCAGTTAATTTCAATAAATCATTTTTTTATTTAAACAAACCTAAATGACAAGCTCAGTTTTCAAAGAAACCAACTACTCAATCCAGTCATTCAGCCGAAACAACTAACACTTGTTCCCGCCTACTTGCAACAAACACTCTCGCCAGCATGCATATTTTATTATTTTTTTATAAACAATACACACTTAATAGACCTTCGGAAACATGCATGAATAGACCAGACGTGAAATGCAAGAAATTACGTCTGTAGATGTAACCTTGTCAGACCTTGACCGCTTAAGGTTCAAACTCTTTTCAATGCAGTCTAAATTATAAATAATGTTTAGAATGTCTTTGTTTTTAACTCAACGCATCGTCAACGCATCAGTAAAATTTTAATTTTATCAAAAGAAAAAATAGCGTGCAGTGAATAAACAAAAAAAGAATTTATAAATAATTATAATATTAAACTATCTGTAAATGAATATATTTACGTTTGACAGTAAAATCAAATAAAACCCGTGTGACCACTTTCATAGAGATCATTCGATTATAAAATTTCCCTTTATGGATATTTAATGCATATGTTTGTTTTCACTTACCACAATCGCAAGTTTTAACACTACTACTAATGGCCTCATAATCGAAATCTTCATCGAGGTCATCGGAAGTAAATGCGTTCGTTAGCCCATTTCCAATGCGAAAAATTGCATCAAATAAAAATCTACTTTGTCTATGATGCTGTCTAACGCTGATGCTGCCGTTATTTATGCTGTCTATAAAATTTGAACTATTCAAAATCGTAGAATTTCCTCTTTCATTGACTTTAGGAAATAATGTTTGACCAGAATTAGCATTTACACCAAAGTCACATTTTAAAATAGTTAATATTAAAGTATAATATGTAATCCCAATAAATACTGTTGACATATTATATTAACAGTTTTCATAAACTAATTTATTCTATAGATTTTTTTGTATTCTTTCTTTCAACGACTTTATAATTTGCTGTTGTTTTGAACACTTTTCAAAATTATCATTGAGTAATTCTTAAAAAAATGTGAATAAACTGTTATATCTTCATTCATAACTAGATTTATGGAGGAAGTGTTCACATTAAACTTAAAAACACACTTGCAAATTACAGTTTATTAATTAATAACTAATAAGAAATAATAATTTTCAGTAACGTTATTTTTCACGAAGTAAATATTTTATTTTGCCAGAACTAGATGAACTCTTAAATAGCAGAAAATATAATTACTAATAACAATTCAATCGTTAAAACCACCTGAAAACAAAACTTTCACTTTTAATGAAAAAGTTTAAGTGGCAGTGTTGCCACATACAATTAGCTTCGATCACTGTAGAGATCTATTTCCTTACTTTATGAATACTATCCCTCTACACTTTCTCATTCTCTCTCTTTCGTCGATTTTTTGGCCAAGAGCAAGCAAGGTCATAGTTTCTGTTCGCTACATTTCTGCAACCTCGAGCTTTTTTATGTAATTCGTTAGAGTTGAAAAGTAAACAAGAGACGTGAGGAAACCTACCAGTGTTACCATGTGTTATTATTACATAAAGCTTCTCCTAAATATTAAATTGGCCATTTAATTTCCTGAGTAAAGTTGATTTATACATAGAAGTTGCTTCACTCTGAAATTAAGCTTCCCCGTATTAAATAACGCCTCCTAAGAGTAATAAGTAAGATGCATACTGGCCGCAATGTATATGTACACAAATGTATCCGATATACATATCTCATGTAAATATTCAATACACCTAATTACCAAACGTAAATTTAAATAGAGGTATCGCACTTTGTAAGTGTTGAAACCATAATGTCGGTCACCTGCGGGGAAGAATTAATTCATTATAAAATCGTTTTCAGTGGTTTATAACTGTAGAAGAAATGCAGGTGAAAACGTAAATTTCGATAAACGTAAAGTCTTCTTTTAATAACAACATGGCCAAATAGCACCAAATAAATTTCGAATAAATTACTTTAATCATAATAGATAGACCTTAAAAGCAATTGATATAACTACATTTATATGAATTTTCATAAAAGTAAAAATGCATTCAGATTAAATTATTTATTGATATCTTTATTACACTTTGTGTTACTTAGATAGTAGAAGGTGATAACAAGCGATGGGACAACTGTGTGTGGAGTTTATCAATAATGCAGAGGGGAAGTATGCATGCAACCGTTAAAGTTAGCCCCGATAACTATTCACGCCGATAACTCCATAAGCGGAGTTATCGGCGTATATCCGATAGAATACAGTGCAGCTCTACTTTAATTTTCTTGTGTAATTAATCGGGAAAAAGCACATCTTTATGAGTCTTAATGAGGAAAATAGAAAAGTACCGCATTACATTGCAAACTTACGTTTGATCAAGCCCTTGAGTCACATTCGGTTCTTGTGCTAACGAAATAGTATTCGTGGTTGAAAATGTAAAACAGCACCTATTTTATTAAAGTAGATCAACAGAAAGGAGAAAAACATGATTCGATCTCACTACTATAAAAAATCATAATATACACCAGTTTGCAATGTAATACGGCATTTACCCACTTTCTTCTTTTGACATCAGATTCGCCTATATCATTCCTAAGCGTGAAAGCTCCTTTATCGCAACGGCGATAAAAAGTGTGTAGGCGCGAAAAAAAGAAACACGCCAAATATATATACTTCAAAGAAAATAAATCTTAGCTGCATGTTGCGAAATGCATTATAGCCAACATTCAAATCGCTAGCGAAACGTGAAATCAAAATTACTTGGCCCTTACCGAAAACGAGAAAAACATAAAATTCCCACTATTCGAAGCGACTAAACTTTCAGCGCCTGATCTATTTCTAAATTGAAAGAACCATTTGTTTGCTTGTCCTTTTTAATATCTCTTTTCTTCACAGTAGCTGTACATCTCGCAAATAAATTTATTACGGTCACCGATACAGTCAACGAATTGATTATAGTCAGATTATGTGCATTTGACAGCTTTAACGCTCTACGCCATAATGAACGAGTTAAATGTGTTGAAGCTATTATACACAGGGTGACATTATACAACTTTTATGAGATCAGCCATTACATCCGAATTATCGATTAATTATTGCACTGAGAGATACCAACATTCTAGCGTCGAATATATTTGGCCTCAATTAACAAATTTTCGATATGTGTTGTGCATCGAGCGGTTAAAAATAGTTTTTAATTTCTTTCAAAAATGTTTTATGCGCACATAATCTTGGCAAAAAAGGGGCCATTGGCAAGAATATGGCTAGCCGCTCATTGGGATAAAAAATTGACGAAAGCTCATGTTTTTGAAACAAATATTGAGCAGTCCGTGGATGGGATAATGCAACCCAAAGTGAAATTGGCGCTGCGTACGTCTGGCCATTTATTGTTGGGTGTGGTACGGATTTATTCACGTAAAGCTAAATATCTCTTGGCGGATTGTAATGAAGCATTTGTTAAAATTAAGGTAACGTTATATTTCAAGTATGTTTTATGCAGGATAGCTTAAAATCTAAAACGCATAATTACAAGATAAAGCGAGACAACATGCTTGCTGGCTTCCCTTTTTCAAATGGTTTTAGGGCGCAGCTACAAGCGCACTATGAATTTTTCTTTTTGCTGTGGCCGACTAGCATTCGTAATGAAAGTCTGAGCGTTTTCTTAAATGCAGGAGTTTTCTACCATTCAGCGTATTTAAAGAAGCATGCTTTGCATAAAATTTACCTTAGGTCATGATTTTCTTATTGAGTCCATTTATATACATATACAAATGTCGCACCTAATGCTCTTCGCTAGAGCTCATATATGTCTCACAAATAAATTTACGAAAATGTCATTTTCTAGATGGCATTTCGCCCTGGAATGGTTGATCTGCCGGAAGGACATAGAGAAGCAAATGTGAACGCGATTACATTGCCAGAAGTATTTCACGACTTTGATACCGCGTTACCTGAACTTAATGACATTGATATTGAAGCTCAGTTCTCTGTCAATCAGTCCAGAGCCGATGAAATAACAATGCGTGAAGATTATGGAAGCCTATCAATGTCGTTACATGATGATGGTTTTGGCGATATGGGTTTCGATGGAGATACTCCAGATGTAATACGAGGTGGTTTGGATTCAAATATTGATGTATGTAGAGTATCGAATATAATATACATAAGAAATTTTGACATACCTATGATAATTCCATTCATCTAGGAGCAACTACTTGATAGTGAACTGGGTGTTACTGAGGCTGCACCTAAGGTACCCCTGGGTGATCTAGGTGATGCCGATTTATCAGAATCACGTTTGGTTGATGGTGACGGTTTTGGAGATGAATTTGGACGTAAATGAAGATTTAAAAATTTGTCTATTTTTAGTTTTATGCGCTTATAAAATCATTGCTTTTTATTTTCTTAAATTATATGTAGAACCAGAACTCTTCGAGGGTGATCTCTTTGGTGAACCTCCGCTAGCAATTAGCGCTGATAAAGATACAACACTTAAGCCCCCAGCTGAAGAATCCGATGAAGATGCCGTGGATCACTTTGATACAGGAGTTCCATCTCCAATGTCAGATGCCTCTGAATACCGACCTTCTGCTGTCCTCCAAGCTGAGAAAGTTCCAACAGCTATAGACGGCTACGATTCGACACATGCTAAAGTGCCAGAAGATATGGATACCCAACAATTACCCGACACAACGGATGCAACCGAAGCTGAAAAGGGTGTTGCTGACCAAACTGTACTCCTCCAGACTGAAGATGAAAGCTTTTCTTTGGCGCCAATTGATGCCTCAGCGTATAAGGGTGTTACTAAATCCAAAAGAAAAAGGAAACTGATTGTTGATGAAGTGAAAAATATTTCCGGGGAAGAAATGAAGGCTCAGTTGGCTAATACCGCCGATATAGTAACTACTTTGGATTTGGCACCCCCGACGAAGAGGTGGTGAATCATTTCATATTCATACATTATTTCCTTTTATAAAATATCCCTTTTCTTTCAGGTTAATGTATTGGAAGGAGACGGGTGGTGTTGAAAAGTTATTTTCGTTACCGTCACGGCCAATCCCTGCTAGAGTATTATTTTTAAATTATCAAAGACACCTGGTATCTCATACAAGTCCTCTCGAAGATTTTTCAATGCTTGGACCACCGGATTTGCTGGCACTCGACCATTTACAATCCGAAGCGGACTCTCCAGTTATTCAAAGTAAAAGAGGCCGGAAAAGAAAACAAGATATTCAGCCGATTCCGCTACAGACAACCGCAATAGAAGATATAACAGCAGCATCGATAGATCAAAGTCTAGCGCCACCTGAACAGGTTCGGGACGTTGAAGCTGAACCCCTAACACCGCACGCCCCACTACCGCTGGGTGTTTCATCTGATGAACTTATTCCGCCACCAGATGTGACAATATTTGATTCTCTTCGGAGTCCAGGTCCTATGTTCCCCGTGGGCGATATGTCTGATGTGGAGAATATACCGACAGTTGGTGACATAACGCTGCCGCCTCCTATCTCAGCGCATGAAGAATTAAGAGGTGGATTAACACCGACAGAATTAGATCAAGCTCAGATCACTCCACATCATGCCACAATCGAAAACATTGAATCAATTCCGATTCTTCCCGCCGACCAGGTTTCATCCATATTAAGCGAAGCTGAAAATATGCCCGAATATGGTGCACATAGACCATGCGACGTAGCAACGGATTGGAATGAATATGAAATTCCATCCTCGACTGGGGTGCAAGTAAGTAATATTAGAACTGAATACTATGCAACATACCGTACCATGTTATACTTTAGTGGTGAATTTTTAGACATATTTTTATTAATTTCTTTTCTTATGCAGAATGGCACGGAAGAACAAATGGAAAACGAAACCGATGAACAATTTGAGGAGAGAGTTTTAAATAAACGAGCAGCTCAAATGTTTTACGCTGTGAAAAATAGAATAAGTAAACAAGAATTTCTATTACTTTCCGAATTGACTGTTCGAAATTCTAGAAAACAGGTGAGTATTTTGAGTATAAACTCTGCTGAATTAATTAAATTGTTTGGTATTCGTTACATTTTTAGGCAGCGCAAAAATTTTACTCTTTGCTCGTTTTGAAGAAGTTCCGCGCTTTGAATATCTCACAGTCTGCACCCTATGCAGAAATCATTATATCAAGGGGACCACTTTTTGAGAATCCAAAACTATAGACACTAAGAACTTTAACCTAATATAATTTGCGTAAAATATTGTTAATTAAATGTAGAACAGATAATCGACTTCGTATAATATACGTACACATATAAATTAATGCATTCAATATATATACACATATAAATGAATCCATATTTATATTTTATATATATTTGTTTTTTATACTCGAAGCTTTGTTTCTTTTTAAGTTATAAAATGAAAATGTAAGATCGTTTTTGTCATAAAAGTAGAAAATATAATCTGTTCAAGAAATGACCACTAATCTGTTTTCATTTGAAATCGTATTATATATATATATATATATATATATATATATATATATATATATATATATATATATATATATATATATATATATATATATATATATATATATATATATATATATATATATATATATATATATATATATATATATATATATATATATATATATATATATATATATATATATATATATATATATATATATATATATATATATATATATATATATATATATATATATATATATATATATATATATATATATATATATATATATATATATATATATATATATATATATATATATATATATATATATATAAATATAAATTGTATTTTAGTCAATGAAATTTGGATTAGAAAATATTTAAATCGTATTTGTTGGAAAATTATAAATTTCGGCGTATAAAATTTATTCACTGTGAAGCGCAAACTAGAAGGTGTTGTTTACACATAAATCATATGAGGAACACAACTGTTTATTTTGGATGTGGTTAATCCCAATTTCGGTGCAAAACACTCAACGCACTAAATAATAAGCGATTACCATTGCTCTTTATCTCCCAACTTGGAAGACGCTTGTGTTCTAATCGATTTTATAGTAAACGCTTGTATCTCATTCGCATACGCAAAGGAGTAAGTAGTGAGTAAGTATCCCCTAATTTAAAAATCTGAAAAGGCCGTCTCTGCATCTATGAATAATTCTCTTCCATCCCAGCCCCTAAAAATTTTAATTTCTAATCAATATATCATTTTTATATCGTATAGGTATTCATTTTCTTCGTGGTCATTGGTCTTTATTTAAAATAATATAAAGTAAAGTAAAATCAAGCGAAAAAGTGAGGTCACCATTTGAATATATTTTTAAAACTTGTGCACGCCACAATTATGTGCAGATCAAAACCTAATCGAACTAAAAGAGGAGCTACTTTATAATCTAAATACACGTACGCTCAAATGTAATTCTAAAAAATCAACGCAAATAACTTTTCAAAGAATTTATAAAATAATCGTAAATAATGTAAACTCTACAGATAACTGAGAAATTACCTGATTTCATCAAAATATTTCAGAAGTAAAGTTACCAGAAGTAAAGTTACCACAATTAAAAAAGGTTAAAAACAAAAAACCGATTGAAAAATGTTGATTTATTAATTCTTCAATATACAAGAAATTTATTATTATCTTAAAATTAATAGTTATTCCATTATAAATAAGAGATATTGTATCTTCATATAATTTTATCAAACTGGAGTATATATATATATATATATATATATATATATATATATATATATATATATATATATATATATATATATATATATATATATATATATATATATATATATATATATATATATATATATATATATATATATATATATATATATATATATATATATATATATATATATATATATATATATATATATATATATATATATATATATATATATATATATATATATATATATATATATATATATATATATATATATATATATATATATATATATATATATATATATATATATATATATATATATATATATATATATATATATATATATATATATATATATATATATATATATATATATATATATATATATATATATATATATATATATATATATATATATATATATATATATATATATATATATATATATATATAATTATTAATATTCTTTTAAAAAAAATTTCTCCGCCAAACGATAAAGTGTTACAGTTATCTGTACTCTGTATCGTAATATCAATATATCTGTATTGTAATATCAATGTTTCGATGAAGAATTATTGCATGGATTTAATAACTTTAAAAAGCATTCGTATAACTTCATGGCATAATCAATAAATTTATAAAAAAACAAAACATTAAAAGAATGTTACTAGACCGGCATAGAATTTTCATAAGCTTACTAAACAAAAAGCAAAACCTCACATTTCGGTCTATAACTATTTATAATAAAAATGATATTTACATAAAGTTTTAGTAGATTAATTATTCTCGTTTGAAGAAGAAATTAGTAGGCTTATAATTTCTACAATATATATATATATATATATATATATATATATATATATATATATATATATATATATATATATATATATATATATATATATATATATATATATATATATATATATATATATATATATATATATATATATATATATATATATATATATATATATATATATATATATATATATATATATATATATATATATATATATATATATATATATATATATATATATATATATATATATATATATATATATATATATATATATATATATATATATATATATATATATATATATATATATATATATATATATATATATATATATATATATATATATATATATATATATATATATATATATATATATATATATATATATATATATATATATATATATATACATATATATATATATATATATATATATATATATATATATATATATATATATATATATATATATATATATATATATATATATATATATATATATATATATATATATATATATATATATATATATATATATATATATATATATATATATATATATATATATATATATATATATATATATATATATATATATATATATATATATATATATATATATATATATATATATATATATATATATATATATATATATATATATATATATATATATATATATATATATATATATATATATATATATATATATATATATATATATATATATATATATATATATATATATATATATATATATATATATATATATATATATATATATATATATATATATATATATATATATATATATATATATATATATATATATATATATATATATATATATATATATATATATATATATATATATATATATATATATATATATATATATATATATATATATATATATATATATATATAACTTTTTTAAAGCCCTCTATAAAATTTCCGCTTGCAAATTGTCTGAAAGATCTGTGATCTATCACATCTATTTTATAATGTCGTTATTTTATTATACGGTAATTATTTATTTGTTTCGATTCCGTGTTTATTTCAAGCTTTCGTCCGATGCGGACGGTAACACAAGCAGCCCTGCTAATTTTAATTTCGCTGCAAATTACAATCTGTTTCCATTACCTCTCACACCCTATGTGCTTCTTGGTTTCTGGTGTTGCTGCAAGCTCGATGACCTACTTGATTTACATTTCGTTCTACAAATCTTAGATTTAGTTTTATTGTTTTGCATATCTCAAATTTCTGATTGTGTTTTTCATGCCTTATTCTTCATAGTAAAACAAATCCCCACATGAACATTCGGCACAATCTTCTGATATACAGTTTGATGCACTCTGTATTTCGGGAGACAATTTTCGATGTACGCCGCTATTCTTTATACGAGAGTTATGGGTTGTACGTTTCCCCATAAAATCGATGGTGTCCTTTTCCGTAATTCGCTCGGACCCCAAAAATGATTTATTGCTATGAACACTACACTTATCTGATATGTCCTGCAAAGTATTATTACTTGTTAATTTCTATAATTATGCGTTACTCAAATAAGTGATGATCGGATATACCTGCTTATAACTAGCTAGAGATCCGGACAAACCCTTAGTAGAGAAGTTATCGGTGATAACAGATTTTTCACTATTTCCAGTAATTGCAGAAAAATTATCAGCTGACATATAATTTGTTTGTAATTCATTCTTTTTTCCTGTGACACTGCCAGCTAAAGCAACTGTCGACTCCTGGCAAGAATATTGATTGTTCGATAGGGCATTACTATTTTGCATGCCAACTTGGCTGCCACTGGTGACACTTATACTAACATCTCCAATACTGGCACCTCCTATTCTTGAAATGGCGCTTACACTCAAGCCATCACTTTGAACATTAACCACATTCTCTTCATCAACGTCAAATTTGAAGCCTTCAGTGGAAGATGATGCACAACCGGCACGACAAAGTGATACTGGCACTACTCCGTATACATAAAATAATAAAATTGGAACTCCAATAGCAATGGCGAGACCGGCTAAAGCTGGCGATATTAAAATCTGTAAACAACAAAAAAAATTCGCTAGAATTTGCATCTTAGGAATACAATAAGGCTTATGATGTTTTTTTAGAAATAATCAAATCTGAGCCGATTATTAGTTGTGTGGTGGTGTATCTGAAAACAATTATATTCTACTTACTGATGCTGTTACACCAATTACTACAGAAAAATTTCTCTTATGTTTCGTTGTGGTTTTATATCTTTCAAGTAGTTTACGACCAACCCAAACTGGAATTCCTGAGAACACAATTATTTTTTCATGAGTTAAAATCACAAAATATATTTTAATAAATATGAAACATATTTAACAACATACCAATCACCATAGATGGGACAGCTATGCCAGCAAGTAAGGCTATTCCCACTGGAGCTCCAATTAATGTTCCGAGTTGCCACAAAATTTTCTTCTTTCTTGACCAAGGTTTCTTACCCCAAAAAGTGCAACCAGAAGGACTAAAATAATTTATTAAGGGTAAAGATATATGTTTTTTGCTTTCTTAATAGACTCCATAAGATTTATTTACCTTAAATAATGTAAATCACTGACTTCTTTCATACACAACCAACAAAATTCGGCTCCACATACGGAGCATACCATATGGTTACATGACCCATCATTCATTTTAACAATTAAAACCTGACACCTCGGACAAGGTTTTATATCATCTCGATAGGAATCATGACTAAAACTTATAGATGACGTTCGAACGTTATGCCTGGATGATCTGGCGGCATCACATGTTTGATCCGGGTGCCATTCTGCTTTGCAATGATAACAAAAATTGACACCGCACTCAGGGCGTTTACATTCGATTTGTGGGCAAGAAGCACAACCTGATGCAATAACAGCATAACTAGAACATTAAAAATAATATGCTAAACATATGTAAAATTATCTTTGCTAAAGGAACCTTTAGTCATGAAGAATTAAATTATGACGTACCTATTTCAAGGTAATCTAGATATTGCAGAAAACTCGAATGTTAAACTTACCTGCAGTCAGGAGCAGGACACCATCGCGAATCCGGATCAGCAACAAGATAACGTCTGACCATAAAATCTTCATATTTATAAATATATTCCGGGCAATCTTTTAATAGTTCCTTTATGTTGTTAGGATGTACAGCTAACGAACATTGTGGACAAGCTAAATTGATAATGATTATATGGTATCATAGTGTTTAACAGCAACTTCTATATAGATATAGTCGTATTACCTATATCTGTTCGTGATTCATTAATTTCATTCCTTAAATATTTTATTAGACAAGATATGCAAAATATATGTTTACAAGTTTCCAACTGAAAGAATTCTATATCACACGTTTCGTTCTGGTAACAGATCGGACAAAAGTTATTTTTATCCTCTAATTTCATATCGTTCAGCGAAGTGTGAACACTAGACTTATTTTTTCGGGTCCCGGATGTTGACGGTTGAAGATCATCTGCTTTTTGCTGCAATAATAAAATTTAGTTTTATTTATTAGAAAAATTCAGCAAAAACTAATAGATTACTTAGTAAGATTACTTAGAGTACTAGAGTAGTACTTAGTAGATTCAAGATTATACTTTTTAAAGAATTAACGAGAGGCGAAATAAATTTCCTCCGATAAATGCAATACCAATTTATTACTAAAAAGGAAACCAACAATAAAAACTTGCAAAATCAAATTAAGTCAAATAACGATACAATCATGTGAAATCAAATTTAACAAAATAAATCTTATAGAATTTATGCACAAAAAATTAATTACAATTGCAAATTAATTATATTTTAAAGAATCTGATGTTTTTGTATATTTTTTGCTCCAGATCTTTTCTATGCCACTAACCTTTCTGCTCAATACATTGACCCTACCAGCCTCCACATCACATGATCTTGAAGAGGTTCTGGTAGTGTTAACAGTCGCCCGTGCTCCTTGCAGTATAAGACGTCGTAAAGAAAAGCCCTGTCTATTTATTCCATTCCGCTTAGACATTCTTAACAAAACGCCTACAAAGAGAATTGCATAAATACAAACCTTTTGTTATGCAAAAATGAAATGTGGTTTTATAAATAGAAAAGGTCTATAGAACTGTATAATTAAAACATACATCTATTTATAATTTACCACGTACTAACTATTTAAATGATGGTTTGATGTCTTCTTGAATAAAGAAAGAACATTTAAAACTCATTTGTTGAACTCCGTGCCTAAAAGACATTCGATTTTTTCAATGTTATCTATTACGATTTTGGTACTGTATTTAGTTAATCATCAGTCGTAAAATTGTTGCGTGAACTACTGCAACATCAGATGACTACATATTTCTACACTCACGAATAGCTAATAGAAAAATGCACACCATTGAAAAATGAACGTATAGCAGAAGCAACAAATTGGGTATATTCCTTATCGGATATTTCTTATCGAATACTATTTCAAGTTGTCTGACGATTTTTGTTTTGGATTCAGCTTTTAAAAGTTATCAACAGTCCTGTATTTATAATTAAAAATTTCTCTTTTATAGAACACTTATCTGCTTAACATATACATATATATTCTTTATATATCATGCGTAAACTGAGCGATACAAATATCGGTACTCTTTTTATCCTCTTAATATCAAAGACAAGCTTTCTTCACAACTTAAACATTGATATTAATTTACTCGAATATTGAGTTTATAAACAAAATGAACTTTCATCTATTAAATTAGACGATAAAAATTCCAAAATATACCACTAACAATTTCACCAAGATGTCACGAAATAATGCATCAGCAGTCTGTCAAAATTTACGAGCACGGTTGCAAAAGTCTATCAATTATTATGCGAAATTAGAGAGTACATTTTTGAAACTATAGAAACTTTCGTCCCAAGAAGTATTGCACAAAACGTATATTTTTTATTGATAAACGAGAATTTGTTGGTATAAAACTAATAAAATGTATTAACTTTTTTATATTTCTCACACTATTGTTATGATTATATATCACATTTTGTGAGAGAGAAAAAACGTAAAAGTTGCTGTTAAATTAGATTATATTTTTGCAGATGCCGAATTACACACTGGTGCTCGTTCCATACACATTCCATATAAATTCTCGTTGCTTCCGGATGCCGTTGTGATTTTGTGTTTACGGCGTTACCCTTGGCAATTGACAATTGCTGCTGTCGCTGGATCATTGCTACGTTTGATCCAGGCATTGTATGAGAGAGATTTTCCGGCGCTGCCGACCTAACGATGTGTTTGGACTCAATAGTAAACCAAGTAACTGCAAATGGCTTTTCCGATTTCAAATGCCGATTTTTCTATTTTTAGAAATTGTTAAAAGGTTCATTAAATAGGCTGTTTGAGGCGTGTTTGTAAAAAATGGAATATTACGCATAAACTAGTAATACCTACTTTGAGATCATATATTTGGCTTTCTTTCTAGACCATTTAAATATAGACTGTATAAAAATATGACTACCTAATATATTATTCACTATATGTCGAATATACAATCGAAACAAAATAAAAAAGTTACGTTGTTTTCGTTGCCTTTAAGACTTCGGTTACTGATGGATTAGACCAGCGCTTCGAAAATGTTATTAATGTTGAATCCAAAATTTTTTCACGCGTCTATTGTGAAGACTTAATTAAATAAAAAGGATCATTTGGGATCCAAATTTACGTCACGCATATAGGTTCGTAAGTGCTGATTTAAAGTATAGCATGTCTCTTAACACCCTGTGGATCATTCCCTAATCAATGTTATTTGGAATTTCAAGAATTTCTCTAAAACAACCCATGTTTATATAAACAGCTGATTTATGTTCTGTTTTAGATGTTTATATTTTTTAGAATTATTTACACCCTTATTCACAAGTTCACTTTTTCAGAGACGACGTCGTCAAGAACTAGTTTTTTCGGCAATATTTTTTGATTAGTATTCACAAGTTCACCTTTTAAGACGACGCCGTCCAAACAAACGTGTTTGTTTACATTTCTAAAGACGACGCCGTCGAGCTCTGAGGAACGATGTGAGATTGATTATTCACAAGTACGACATCATTGACGACGACGTCTAAAAATTGGACGACACCTAGGTAGGTGTCGTCTTCTCATAAAAATGAAATTTTTAAAGCAAAATATTTTATGATATTGCATATTTTCAAAATGTATTTATTATTTACATCTATTTGTTACTAATTACATATTATAATGTTAGTATTAAAATAATTCAATACTTAAAATACAAATTAATGATATTGTCAATTTTACTCATATAATTAATAAAAAGAGAAAGAAAAACAAGATTGCTTTCTTTTAAACGAAAAATGCGTAAATATAGTGGAATTTGTGTCGGTATCACTTTTTTTCAAAATTTCAACAAGAGTGAAAAGTAACAAAAAAATTTCAACAAGAGTAAATGAAACACATGTATTGTGCAAGCGCTAGAACAAAATAAGAATAGAGACGACGACGTCTCGAGACTCACCTTTTCAAAAAGTGAACTTGTGAATAATAAAATTTTCACTTTAGTGAACCTCGAAGGTGGACGGCGTCGTCTTCAAAAGTGAACTTGTGAATAACGATGTTATTCTTCTAGTTAGCTTGCGGGAGGGGGAGTATAGGTTCGCACTTGATTAAAAGACAACTATAGGATTGTGTTTTTTGCGCAGATATATTTTAAAACATCGTATTAAACTGCAGTTTAGCTGCGATTAGATAACTGAAACTAAATATTCTATTAAATTTGTCGGCAGTGAAATGAGTATCTTAGAATGGAAAAAATTGAATTTCTTTCGTTTAATACCTGAAGCGGATCACAAAAAAATCAGACAATGCGTTAAGTCGAAAATAACTGCTTGCATTAGTAACTCAATTTATAAAATACTGTGCGATGATTTAGGAGGAGTACATATTTTTTTCCGAAACTGGGAGTCAATTTCTTTCTCCACAAATAGTTCACCTGTAATATTCGGGGCATTAGCTATCGAATGCAACTCTTTGGTAACTCTTTCAAATTCCGAGACTTCGAAGGAAGTAATTTTGAAAGTTTGGGATCTGAACAAAATTACCAAACGCAATGGAGCACCGTGCATCGGAACTGCTGTCATAAACTCTACTAGTTCAGCATCAGCAATGAGTGCTTGCTATAATAGTTCATGCTTTTACATTTCAGTGGGTTTCGAGAGAGGCGAATTAAGTTTGTTTAGAGGAACCGTTGGACGAGATTTTTCAGCAGGCTTTAAAAGCTTTCAAATTAGTACTCGCCGTATAACTGGAATAGAATTCAAAAAAACCAATACAAAACATCTGACAATGTTTGTATGCACTCATGCCGGGATATTCTGTTTCAATATTACCGAGAATAATGACATCAAAGAATCATCAAATGTACTGGACACAGAAGATGAGCCAGCACGCTGTTGCGCCCTGCAAATCAGTTATACAGAGGAACAGTATTTTATTGTTGGACGAGATGATGCCGTCTACTGTTATACAAGTGAAGGAAGAGGTCCATGCTATGCAATCGAAGGGGAAAAATTGTATTTGGCCAAGTTAGGAAATTATCTAATTATTGTCGTCTATCTATCCAATGTCTCACAGCAGGCAAAAAAATACCTACTCATTACAATTGATGTGCATCACAAAATTATAGTCCTAAATAAGCCCATGGAATCTATAGCGGGAGTTCTTTTCGAAAATAAGAACTGTTTCATTCTAACAGAAACCTATCAACTTTTCGCCGTTTACGAGAAGGATCTCAACACTAAACTAGACTTACTTTTGAAGAAACATCTTTATGATATATCGCTACGTCTGATAGAACAGGAAAACTGTGATGAAAAACTCCGTGCTCGTATCTTTAAGCTCTATGGCGATCATTTATATCTTAAAGGTGATTTATCCGGTGCAATAGAGAAATATAAAAACACCATAGGGGTGATAGAACCCTACTGCGTAATTCAAAAATTTATAGATTCAAAATCGGTAGCTTATTTATTGGAGTATATGGAAGCTCTACTAAAAACTGAGTATGCATCCGAAGAACATATACAACTCTATCTAAACTGCAATTCACGAGTACGCCTTCCCGTAAAATTGCGGGAATATCTGTCTCATATTGACCAAGATAACGGTTCTTATAATGATATTTATTGCACTTTAAGCGAAAGTAAATCGTCGTTTAAACAAATCAATAATATTTTGCTGAGTCAACAAAATAGTGATATCGAAACTCAAATTCACGACGGGAGTATTGCAAAGTTTCTTAGTGTAATCGACAATACTTCGGAAGCTGAGAACTTTCTCTGTCGCTTTCAAGAGCAGCAAATTTATTCATTTTTCAAGGAATACTCTCAAACATTAATGAAATTTCATCCAAAACAGACCACCGAAATTTTGAAATTAATTTGTGGAAAAAATTTCATGAATAGAGAAAATAAAATTCTTGCAAGTTCTCCCGAGCTTTTTATACCTTTATTTATTGGCCATGAAATGTACTGCAAAGATTTCCTAATGCACTTAGTTCAGGTTGTACCAAATTGTCAACCAATTGTTTATAATTATTTATTTGAATTGCAACTTCGAGATTGGAAAGCAAAAAAATATGACACTGAGAAACTTATTCAATTCTTGGAGCAATTTCACGGAAAATATAATGGAAATCATATTCTAATTTTGTGTAAACTTCATTCATACCTCGATGGAATTTTATATTTTTATAAAAATAACGATTTAAATAATTTATCCATTGAGTATTATTTAAAAACTGGCGATTTTAAAAATATATATTCCTGTTTGAAATCAGCAAAAATGAAAATAAACATTCCATATCTTCGTGATATTGATCTGTCCTCAGAGGGAGCCACCTCTTTAATCAATTTCATACTAACTGAAAATCTAAAAAATAAAACAGACTCTCAGCTACAGATATTTAAGAACATATCAGAAATTGAAAAGATCAAAGTGAGCCACGTAAAAGAGTTTTATGCGCAACAGCTTCTTCTTTTAGAAACTGATTATGAAAAGGATTCTAAAATTGTTGAGAAACTAAACAATGAGCTCAAAAATCTCGAGAAAGTCTTAAAATGTTTTCAGTTTAAAGCAATAGAGATAAGAAATCAGTTTTGCGATATATGTAAGCTTCAAATAAAGCAACCTGCCATATATTTTCTATGTCAGCACTCTTTCCACAAGCACTGCTTAAATCTATACTCAGAGGACAAGCTGATTTGCGTTGTTTGCAATACAAAACCAAAAGAAACTAATGAAGTTGTAGAAAATGATCAGAGTTTAATTGATTTAACTCAATCAAACGATTATATTGCATTTATAGGTAAATGTTTAAGAAAAGGTATATTAAGTAATTCTCATACGTCCAAATCGCCAGAGGAGCAACTTATTGGAAATAATCCATTTGAAACAATACCAGATAATCTCAGATTAAATACATCAACATTTTATAAAAAAACTAAAGCGATTTCTTCGAATCCATTCGAAATCAACGATGATGACGAAACAACTACAAATCAGTACGATGCAAATCTGAATCCATTTGAAGAATAAAAGATCTTTATATTTCAGACAGCTTTCATTGCTTTACAACCGCAGAAATTGCCGTCGTTATAAATTGTATTCCGATAAAAATAAAATAACTTATACAATCGCAAATTGAGTTTTGAATAAACAATTACAAATATACGAAATATGTATTTTGCTCCGGAATATTACTTTGTAAATAACTTATTTTTATCGTGTTTTACATAAAAATTTACATTTTCTCGATCTTGACATATGAACTTCTCAACTATAAAATGGTTGCAAGTATTTTCGCTTTTATACCGAGAATAGGCCAATAAGCATTTTAGCGGCCTTTCACTAATATTTGTCTTGTTTCAACCAATACATTCATGTCAGCCACTTTTAACGGATATCCCACAACCCCGGGGACCTTTTACGTCAATAAGAATTCACTATGTACATCGATAATTTGGTCTATTAAGAAAATACTGTTAAAACCGCCTAAAACGATCTTACCCACATTGAACTCTGATACAGTTAGGAATTCCTCCAATTAGGAATTTATTACTCTGATGTGGACTTTTAAACTGGTCACCTAATAAAATATATTGTTGGTATTTTTTTGAAATGATTTTATTTTTCACTTTGGTTTAACCAAGTAATTCATGAATAAATCTCTCGTTGCGTTTTTTCCCACGCAGCCATAGGACCATGTTCGGGTCTGTACTTTACGTTACAACCGTCCGGTTCAAGTCGATTGCTATCACGAAGTTCTTCGTAAAGATCGCGATCATACTTAGTGAAGCCCCATCTCTTGGAAACATAAATCTATATATAAATGAAAAATATTTTAACATCATTCATATTCCTCTATATGCAAAGCAACTCTAGTGACAAATATTTACCTTCTGACGTCCAGGGAACTTAAATTTAGCGCGGCGAAGTGCTTCAATAACCTGAGCCTTGTATCGATCAGTTGACCGTACAGACATAATTGGTTGGCCAATTCGTACACGAGCCACAGTTCCTTGAGGTTTACCGAATGCACCTCTCATTCCAGTTTGAAGCCTAAGTAAATAATAAATTAATTTTTCGAAAAATTGTGCCAAATTAATAGAATACATCTATTAAATTCAGTATAATGTCAATTTGCCGTAATCACATTAAGATCATAACCCAGTGCTTCAAGCAGATCATCCTGTAAATATTTACCACATTGACATAAGCTAAATCTTACCTATCGGCTCCAGCACACGATAACATTTTATTAATGCGAATGACATGGAAAGGGTGAAGACGCATACGTATGTGGAACTGGTCTTTCCCGCAGAATTTAACAAGGTATTTATTGCAGCAAATTCGTCCAGCTTCTAAGGCTTCACTACTTAGCTGCTCATACTCATCGGACACCAGATGGACACATAATGGAAAATCCTCAACGGATGCCTTTTTGCGACCCAAATCAAAAATACGGATCTTCGGATCTGGTACGCCTCTACAAAATCTGGATTTTGGGTAAGGTTTGTTTTTACAATACCGATAACTGTTAAACGAAAACTGCGTTCTTTTAACTACTCGATAAAATATGATACGATTAATCCTTACCATCTAGCTGGACGGCGACCCATTGCGAGCTGAAAATATATTTAAGAAATTAGGAATAGTATTCAATACTTGTACATACGAACAAAAAGATATAGATACACCACACAAATCAACGATGCGTTTTGATAATTATTCTCGATATTGCGTACCTTCCCCAAGCAAATTTTTCATTAAAAGGATGTTGACGTCTACTGACAACCGGAAGAAAAACTCACACGGTAGACCTTTTTTGGAAGCGTTTAGAAAACAATATTGGAAACTTTGAGACACGCTGTTCAATTTTGCCCGTGTTTAGATTAGTTGATTTGATTACTTGGGCCGCTCTTAAGCCAAGCAACACTGTCCTTCAACGATGGATTCGTAGGTGGAGTTCAAGGGTGAGCCTCCGAAGAGAGAAAACCTGAGAAGTACAAATACCATCGTACCAGCAGCTTTTTGTCTTCTCGTTATTATTGCACATAATTTCACATTATTATTATCATGCTAGTGTGAGCATCAATGCCCATTATTAAATTCTAGCAGTGAAATTTTAAACACACCAGAGACGAGTGTAGACAGAAGCTAAAAACTATTATATTCAAATGTGAAAGCAAACGGCAGCCAACAAATACAACGTCAAAAAAGTTGAGAGCAAATATTAACCAATGAGCGCTAAATTTTGTGATAAATTTTCCATAGTATATAATTATTCCAATTATTCCATATACATATTCATAGTAAATAATTATATTTTGTAATTGTAGTGCATCCTCTCCCTAAATGCTACTTTTTTTGACAACTAAACTACGTTTTGAAATAGCATTTGCAAACATTTTACCGTCTCTTGCAACATTGGCATGAGTTTTTGGATTAATGCTTTCATTCTACGTAAAAGTTGGTAGCTGTGAATGCTGTTTGGTGTAACTTCAGTCTCTTATTAAAATGTCTTCTTCAGGTTCGTCCACGGAAATAATATTTAAACTATATATGGGCAATTATTTGAATGATTTGTGTGAAACTACTTTTCCTTTTATTTAAATACGAGTATTTAGTTAATCCTAGTGTTAATAAAAAAGTGCCTCGTGGCTCGTTTGCATGTATGTAGTATGGTTGAATGTTATACAAAAAAATTAAAATTTTTGTATCTGGTGACAACATTTTCACGTGGAAAGAGTATGTAACATATACTGCACTAAAGTATTGGGTCGGACCACAACAAGAGAAATCTGTATTTAAATTTTTGTGCGCCGTTTTATGCTGATTTCTCTTTGGTCAGTTCCATGAAAGGTTCTACAGCTCTGAATTTATGACATTCGTAAAAATTATTGATTCGGTCGCTGAAAGGTTGTTCATATTTTTTATATGATGAGTATGTCACAACTGATCACGACGTCCATGAATCGATTATACGTAATGCCAGGTTTGAAATTTATTCGATAATTTTTGGCGACATAATCAGCTTAATTGAGCCGATGCATTTTTTATTAAAAATTACTCTCGCCCCAGATTTCGAATTCATGTGATTTTCCCTTTTATTATATATAATTGATTTCTCACTTCCGTAAAAGATAAACATGAGATTATGGATACGTATTTCTTGCGATCGGAATTGCCTTTGTGAATTTTAAAATGACTCGCGAACGTGAAAGTTTTCAAGTTCAATGTATTTCGATTGTGTGGAAAAATGTTTGATTATATAAATTTATAAAACTTATATTTTTAGCCCAATATTCCAGAAAAACCATTTATTATTACTAGCCAATTAATTTAGGATCCTGTCATTCGTTTAAGTTAAGAGAGTAGTATCTATTTCTACATTATATTATTTCAGGTAAAAAAGGGAAGAAAAGTAAAGGCACGGTGATATCCTTGCAGTCGTTTCTCTCGAATGGTAATGATACCCCTGCTGGAACAACACAAGTAGCTAAAAAAGTTCGCAATTATGATGGTGATGATAGCGATGATGGCTCTTCAGTTCCTTTAGTTCTTCAACTTCCGAATGCTCCCCGAGCAAATCGCATATTTGAAGACGATTCCATCCCTCACAAACCGCCATTCCTTGCATATATAACAAATTTGCCTTTCGATGCCAATGAAGAAGATATATATAATTTCTTTGGCGAGGAGGCCGTAGTCTCTCTTCGTCTACCTCGAGAAGATGGAGAAACTGGCAGAGTACGAGGTTTTGGTTATGTAGAATTTGAAACGCGTGATGACCTAATTCATGCATTAAGTTTACCCGATCCATCCATTAAAGGCCGACGAATTCGGATAGACTTGTCAAATGAGAACGAACAGCAAAATAATCGTCAAAGGCCAAATCGTCGCGGTTACGACGGATTTAGTAATACGGGAGAAAATCGCGATTCGACAAATTGGCGACGCGATAATCAGGATTCAAATACTAACGATCGGGGATATAATCGCGAGCGAAGAAGAGATAATTCCTCTGAAAATATAACACCAGGCTCTTGGCGTACAGGTAATCGTCCCATTTTGAGTGATGCATCGCCGCACCGCGGTAATTACGGTGGCGATCGATATCGTGATAATAGAAGCAGGAATTTTGACAGCGATCGCGATAGGGGCAGAGGGAGAAGAGGTGCGACAGATGAGGAGACAGAACAGGAGCGACCTAAATTGAATTTAAAACCCCGCACTTTGCCATTGCCAGAAATTCATACGATAAAATTAGATAGTGAGGAAGGGGAGAATATAGAAACCAATACAGAAAGCACTGAGGCAGATCCTCCGGTTAAGAAATCAAGTGGAGCACCTCCAGAAAAAGTTTTCGGAGCAGCGAAGCCGGTTGATACTGCTTCCAGGGAACTGGAAATCGAAGAACGATTAGCCCAATCACGTCGTGAAGAGAAATTAAAGCTAGAACAAGAAAATAAATTACGCGAAAGCAGCACTAATGAGAAAATGGCTGAAGCGCAGCTGGAAAAGCCAGACAAAGACACTGCAAATACTGCAATAAGTTGGCGTAGTAGAGATGAGCCTCCAAGTAACGAGAAAGATGATAGCGGAAAATATAGCCCAAACAGGAGAGGATATCCACGTAGAAATAATGGTAGTCTAGTCAATAAAAATTTTATAAAACAATTTTGTTCACATATATTTTTTAGAAGATCGACGAAAAGAAACTCGTGATTATCAGCGCGAAGGCAAAAATCAAGAAAAGTATGTGTGAGAAAAAATATATATATATTGGATTGTTTCTGAGCATATCTCGCTTTTAGGAATGACCGATTTAAAGAAAAACCAAGTCAACATCGTGATGGGACTCATAAGGATGAAAGCAAAGCAAAACGTGATACAAAACCAGATCGCCCCATGCCAAAACTGCAAAATGTATCTGAACCGGTTGGTTAAATTTGTTAACTTGTTAATTGCTTTTGCTCCCTCCAACATTATATAAATAGATTTAAGTACTTACTTATAAATACTTATCCCTACAGGTCTTGCAGACTTCTAATAAATATTCCGGACTCGATATTGAGACATCAGATTAAAGCCTAAGTAAACAATGCCAGATTTTGCTTTAATATTTAAATAAAAAGTATTGGTTTTGGCAGCATTACATTCATTTCCATATAAATTGTAATAAGTTACACAAAGAAGCTGATAAATAAACCAAGACTTGGCTAACACATTTTATTATTTTGCTTATTTCAGTTATATACAATATACTCTGTAATTAAGTGGCTCCTCTGCTACGGAAATAGTCACGATATTACCAGGAATATGGAAATCACATGCACTTTTTTCTCTAAATAAAGTTATAAATAAATATATATGTTTATGTTATTGCATTGATTTGTTTTATATTAGTCTTTAATTTTTGTCAAAACACTTAAAAAAATTTATACTGGAAAAATTAATTCGTGTAATCCTAATAAATAAAATAATGTAACCGTTAAATTTGATTCATTCTAAGATTTTTACTTAATTTTCTAGCAAATTTTTGTGATGTCTGGCAATTGTCAAATTGCAACATGAATTAATGTTAATTTAGTAAGTTCATTTTAAGACAATCGAAGACATTTACTGCTTCTGCGTTTTTAGCTGCAATAAAGAATGCTCGAGTTTAATGTTCGTTCTAAACGTGAGCTAAAATTGTGATATACCACAACCATTAGTTATCTCAAATATTTGACATTAAGGTCTATTTAAAATAGACGCCTGTCTGCCCATATTCAGAGCGGTCCATATTCATTCCTGACACCCTACTTTGTATTACGTAAATTTTGACAGTTATTATAACCATTATAAATTAGTTATTATAAATTAGCTTAAACCTCATTTAATAGTGTGAATTGACTCAACATATGATAAAATAATGTGAATGGCATCTCTAAAATGATTGCATTAGCATTTGGTTGTAATTTCCTTAACCCTTGGGCGTCCCAAAAATTCAATTTCATTACGTGAAATAATATGATAATCGCATTTTTCCTTAATGAGAGTTCCTAATAATTTTATTAATTATTCGTTTCTAAACATTATATTCTCGTGCGGAGTTCGATTGTTTCTTTTTGACGTGCGATGATTTGCCTTTGTAAGAGTGAAAAACTTATAATTTTATAAATCACTATTCACACCCAGTTCCTGACTTTCCTCAAATCAGTGACACAACGTCGATCGTAGTGCTAAAAATTATGAAATCGTAAGTCTTAAATTTAAAATATGTCCAATTAAGATTTTTCTCTATCTATATATCAGTCAATCAAGAATACATCGAACCAGAACAAACGTTCTGGTTTACGCTTGCACATACAAAATCATATTAATACCAAAACAGGTACATATTTGATTACTGGCAACGCCTCCTATTTCTTTTATTGCGAGTAATGAAAATTATAAATAGTTTTTATCAATAATCAAGTACATAATATTGTAATCACGGTTCCGTGCTAGATAAACTTCACCATATTCAAAGGGTTAAGCCGGTACTAACCAATTGCAATGCTATTGACATTTATTACTCGTTTTTTTATTTTTGGTTGTTGTTAAACTATTAGTGAGTCCCCTGGCCAATCAATGAGTTTATAACGCCACTCAAAAGATCGTTTTACATTTAAAAGGGATAACGATTTTTTTGTTTGTTTAAAGCACTAGTAGTTGCCAATGCATTTATTGAACTCTAAAACAACTCTGATTTCATTAAAATTTGTACCATAAATGAATATCTTCGACTTGCCACGTTAATCGCAGATACTAAACGTTAGTTAGTTAGTTTTCTATGATTTTTTGAACCAGACACGTTTTAGTTTTTAAAACGCATTCAAACGCTTATCGTCGGTGCTATAGGTTATAAAGAGCTTCTTTTGCACCTTGAAAGAAAAAATCCAAAAAATATGAATAAAATTGCTGATGGTTGGTTTAGCGAAATTCAAAATGATTTATGGCCAGGCCAGTCGTTTTCTTTAAAAATAAAAAAAGTTATTCATGAGGAGAAATCAAAATATCAAGATATTAAAATCATCGAAACGTGAGTTTATAATAACTATTTTCATTTCTCTAATCTATGAAATCATGTGAAGTGATTTCAATTGAAATCAATTGATATAAGTAGTGTTTGATAAGTCGTTCGATTTGTATTATTCCACTATAGAGAATCCTATGGAATGTGCCTTGTTTTGGATGGTATCATACAGTGTACATTGCGCGATGAATGCTCGTATCAGGAGATGATATCTTTTTTGCCACTTTGCTGTCATCCAAATCCAAAGCGCGTACTTATAGTTGGTGGTGGCGATGGTGGCGTAGCACGCGAAGTTGTGAAGCATCCGTTAGTTGAAGAAGTACATCAAGTCGAAATTGATGAACGGGTCGTCGAACTCTCGAAGAAATATTTACCCAAAATGGCTGCTGGTTTTGATAGTCCGAAATTGCATTTAACTATTGGTGATGGATTTGAATACATGAAAGATCATAAGAACGAATTTGATGTTATCATAACTGATAGTTCTGATCCGATCGGACCCGCTACATCTCTGTTTCAAGAGAGCTATTATGAATTACTGAAAAATGCTCTTCGCCCCGGTGGAGTGGTTTGCTCACAGAACGGTTGTTTTTGGCTAGATTTTGAATATATTAAAAAGACCATGGCCGGTTGTCAATTACATTTTCCAAATATAAAGTACGCAGTGACCAGCGTTCCATCATACCCTTGTGGTAATATCGGATTCATTATTGCCTGTCTTGATAGTCACAGAGACTTAAAAGAGCCGTTAACAAAGTTTGATAATTCGGAAATTGATAAACTTAAGTTAAGATATTATACTAGTGAACTTCATTCAGCTGCATTTGTTCTTCCTCGGTGGATTGAGAAAATTTTTTATGAAAATTGATAACTGAATAATTATTCCACTGTAGCTAATTTGTAACCAGAAATTGACTTGTTTTCCATTGTTGAAACGTTTGTTATTCGTGAAGTTCTCTGAAGTTTTTATAAAGAAATAAAATATTGTTATATTCCCAACCAAAGAGAAGCTATATTTCAATTTCTGTTTCTATTTGTACCGTATTCAAGGTGTAGCATCTTAGATATAGAATATTACATATTCCAGATAGGTATGTCTCCGATTCAATGTAGTCGTGTTTGTTTATCCGTCTGTTGAAATTACATTTACAATAAAGTAAATTGAAAATATCATTACGCATTTCTCAAGGACATCTGTCTTTCTAAGCAGTTTAATTATGAAAATGCATTAAGTAAACGAACAATTGTCACCTTCATTTTTTGTGGCGAATATAAATGTGTTTGTGCTTGTGTTGAACTCTGAAGAAATTAAATAATTTTATCTCTCAGATAAAAAGATGCAATGATTTATCGCGTTTCGCTCGTGTAGGCTATATAAAAATTCGTCACGCCGAAGTTTACCTTCTTACTTTTTAATTAACGTAATTAGTTACACCTTAACAAAATAAAATAAATTAGTTTTAATCGATAAAATAATTTTTGTAAAATACAATCCTTTTCGCGAGTACTGGTTTTCGTTTTTTAATCGAGATTTAATTAAATCGAATGTAATTTTATTTTTATATGTATTTTTTTACTTTGTTGGAAATTCTGGCCAATAATTAATATAATATCTATGTGTTGTTCCTTCAAAAAGTCGGTCAAGCCAATTGCTTAAGCCGTCTAAAAGGTTTTCTTCAAGAAGTATTTTTGGCTCAATTTCGTTCTCAGATTCATCGGAACCACTATCTAAGAAAACACCTGCTTCCGGATCATCGGGTCTCTTCTTAAGACGTAGTGTCATTTTTAGCATGCGCTGAAATTTATAAATTATAAGATTTAGAATTTTAGGTTATTTTTAAATTTCGATAAAGGAGTCTACCTTCGCTCCGCGATTCGTCTCGGGATGTTTAGCATGATACATACAAAAATATTTCCTATGACCGTTTAAAGCGAGTACAGTGCCGATGCAATTTCTAGGGTTGATTTGTAATTCTCTCGATTCAGATAGTGAAAGGCGCAATATTTCTGAATACCATGCGAGACCCTTTTCAATTAGCATATGCCCGAACATCAGAGATTTCGTTTTCCTATATGGCCAAACTGCTTTGTGAAATGCTGGTATAAGTTTTGGTCGAGATTGCAAATCAGCTATTAAAATGATTGTCCTACAGCCTGGTTTTAAAAGTCTAACCATTCCATTATATTTCTCTGCGCGCAATTCATGCAGTCTTAATTCTGGCACATAACGATTTTGTTTATTAACTAAAATTATAAAAGCAATAAGCAACAGCGATTAAAATGCTTTTCCGGCTTTTAATTACTGTTATATTATACTTACGAACATGTTCATTTAAATGGCCTGATGTTTTTAAATTTTCTTCCTCCGCTCGAACTAGATAAATCATGACATAACCGACAGCAAACATAAAGGCAATGGTGCCGATCAGGGAGAGAGAGGCTAAAATGTGTTCTTGTTCTATGCTTTCCAATAAATATTCCGTTAGGTATAAAAGTTTAGTAAGACATTGACTAAAATATCCTTGAGCGTGTTCATCGAGTAAATCCTTTGGTCATATAGACATGATTTATCAGTTTCATTTATAGAAATTAACTATTAATTATTTTTATTTACCTTAACAAATGCCTCATAGCTTAAAGCTTCAGATGTTCCTAATAATCGATGAATGGCACTATCGAGACTTTGTTTTGTAGAATTCAAAAATTTCTCTCTTGCATCCTTTGAAGAATTTTCTATATTTAAGTTTGCGCCCTGTATCCACTCATATTTAATATGTGATGTATCACGACGCCATATTATCACAATACGTAGTAATTTATCCTCCGATGATCCTTTTGAAATTGCATTAATAAACTCTTTTTGTTTATCCTTTAAAAAAAGAGGCATAATAATAAAAACGAGCATAGGATATTCATAACTCAATAAAGACATACCTTAAATATATAAGCAAAACGAACTCTTTCGGGATTATATATGCTTTGAAGAGCAATTTGTCTTAAAACATCACGTGCAGAGTTATGAGCCTCAGTATTTTCAGTAATCAATACAACACAAAGTCGTTTTCTAGGACGATTCCATTCTGCGGGGCAAATACCTAGGAGAAAAATAGGAGAAAGGATTATTTGATGCCACGGCAAAGCAATATAGCTATCATTCTGTGTTACGAAAATTTAGATATACCTTCGAACATATCTTGAGATGATAGACGAGGAAGAGCTAAATACTGATTAGAAGCTATAATGTTTGTAAATGTCTGAGTTGGAATATCAGACATTGATACCCTTGCAACAGGACGTTCAGATTCTTCATTGAAAATTAGGAGAGTATCTAAATTTGGTCGAACTTCGTAACGTTCTCTGATCATTTTGCATTGATCCGAATTTATTTGAACAAAGCTAAAATCATAAATTGTAATAATTTAATTATATATAGTATTTATTATGAACAATTTCATCAGTAAATCATTTTTTATCAGTTTTTCAATACCCAATTGTTTATCAATATAATAGAGTGAGCATGTTCAAAGGTCACGCATGACTATCACATACTTACAAAATAACAATAATGTTTTTTATCATTATTTGAGAAATTGCAGATAATTTGTTGAATTTACAATTTTTATAAAGATTTTTCTGCTTACCCAAACGCAACTTTGTGCCGAAAATTATATGCACTTATCAAATATCGTAGCCTCGTATGATTTTTTGGTTCCAAAACTAAAGCACGTACCCTATTATCCATCCAACCGCCTAGAAAGCTCTCTATATTACTATCATTAATGTCTTGTACAAGTTTATATGGCATTTTTTTTCTTATGAAATCTAAAAAAGGAATTATATAATAATATACGTAGAAACGATTTACTTATATCCATATAGTAGTTACCAATTACTTTCTGAACTGTATATGAATCGCGATATATATAGCTGTGTCCATGTAAAACTAAAACCATGGCCGGAACATCGTTTACACCTATTTTCCTCACAATGGATCTCTCGTGTGCGGCGTTTATTGCAGCGAAATGAACACCTAAAATACATTGTATGATCTATAACTTCTCCTCTGATAATGTAATTATGACATATTGTAAGACGTACCTAAGGGTTCCAAATGGTCAATTAGCTTCTTTAGAACGCCAACCAATCGAGTACATCGAAAACACCAATCGCTGTAGACTACTAATATATGCGGGACATATATACTTTTAGAAATTATTGTTTGCTCAAAGTATTTTGCAGTTACGGTTAGTTTATGGTATAAGCTTATGTCTTGATCAAAATTGAATCGTTGTGCGAAAAACTCCTCGAACGGCTCTGACGCGAATCGTTCGTACTGACTGTAATCATGCTGTTTCTTAAAATGGTGTGAATCTTCGTTTGTAATGCCGTGATGGTCGTAAATTTTACGTCTTTCAGCATCGTTAAGAAGTTCATAAGCCTTTTTGATTTCCACAAATTTCGCTTCAGCATCTGGATGATCCGACTTATCGGGATGCCTAGAAAAGTTAAAAGTAAAATTAGATTCTATATGTCATCAATTTAGCATTGAAGGCATACATTAATAATTTGCTCTTCAAAAAAATTGTGTGTTATATGAAAATATATTCTGTATTCGTTGAAGTATAATTGAGGTGGGGTGACCCAAATATACATCGATTAATATTTTTTAAAAATCTGGTCATTATCTCGAAGTTGCCGAAAATTAAAATCCAACTATTAATATAAAAATGTCTGTCTTACCATTCTTTGGCCAATTGTTTATACGCTTTTCGAATTTCCTGATTGGTAGCATGTTTTCCAACTCCCAGAATTTTATATGGGTCATTTGTCACAGCAGATACTATTGCTATCAGGCTGAATGACAACAGCAACAAAATTATTAAAAACCTTTTAACAATATTTATCATTTTTAATACTAAATTATTTCTAAGAGGAATTTATTTTTGTCTTTATAATTCAAAAACATAATTGCTTCTAGTTTAAAAACAATATAATAACAACACAGTTCTCATTCAGGTCCAGTAAAAATTTTGTGCAGTTATCGATTATTTTCTCTGTGATACGGTGCGTTTGTATGTGTCGGTGAATATTTTGACAGCGGGGTGAGTAATTCACGAGCTCATTCACAGCGAGGTTTTTATATTAGGATCGTTCCCTCGTTACCAATGAAAGCGGTTTATTCACAATGATATGATGGAAAAAAGATCATAATGAATCAATGTTTTTCTATGATTTCTGTTCTATTAAGGAAGTCGTAGCGTAGAAATTTAGATTTATATTGTCATTTTTACCGCATCTCTAGTAGATATCATAATGCACTCAACCCAACAAACAATTGCTTAACCCATCAAATTAGAAGTTGTGTCGTTAAGCTCCCAGAAGCATGTTAAATCTATTACGCCATTAAGTTTGGAGTGGTTATTTGAATTGTCTAAACTTTAAATAACATTTTCGTTTAAGAACAACATTTGTAATGTAAGGCAGCCTAACGGATAATTACGTACAAAGGTTATTCAACTTCGTAACAAAGCAATCAGCTGTTTTAACTTATTCAATGTAACGTGATATATCAACGGACCCATTACGAAATCTGTAATGTATCATTTAAAGGAGACTTGTGTATAGGGAATAGTAAATGAGTTTCACGTTCTCGAGAAGACTATAAGAACAGAGTAGGGCCACTCTTAAAATATACAATTTTCATACAAAATAACTCCCGTGAAAAGTTGTCAATTCAAATTAGGAGTACAATTACGTAAAAAAGTACATACATAAACAAATACATACTTCTGACATTTCAATTCAAAATTTTTAAATGGGGCTCACAAAAATTAACACGATAAATTTAACGTAGTGGCTTTGAAAGTCTTTACTTCATTTCCATTCATCCGTTCGACCTTAATTGTTCAACAAATTACTGATGATATATATAAAACGATATATATAATAAAATGATGATATATATATACTGATGATATATATAAATGATATATATATATAATATGATATATAATATGATGATAAATAAAAAATAAACAGTACACGTAAAATTCTAATAAATACTTATGTTTTTATTGAAGTCTTGCAAGATTTCCATCAGAAGATGGAAACAGAAAGGATGGAGCACGAGTGCATACATATGTATAAATGTATCTAAATTTGTTGAAATTGTGGTTTCGGTTTACAATTCATCATGGTCACCCGCGTCCTCTTCCGAATCTGGAACAGATTGTTTATCATCTTCCTCATCATCTTCATCCTCATCAGCTTTGCTCTCCTCTTTTTTCGCTTCCTCTTCCTCCTTTTTCCTTTGTTCTTCATCATATGCCTCTTTCATTTTTTTCTCACCTTCTTGTGTTTTCTTTACAGCCGCAGCAATTTTGGACGCATATTCGACATCATCAGTGATAAGAACATTGTCGAAAATAGTTCCAGATTTAACTTGCCACAAATCAAAGCCAACAGTGCAAAGTTCTTTGCGCAGATACAGTTTGTCATCTGGTGAATACTCAGGATTATCGATTTCTGGATGTTCCCATGCACCCTTGTAATTTGGATTATCCAATTCTTTAGGTTTCCATTCGCCTTTGTATTCGGGATTATCAACCATTGGAGCTTCCCATTCACCATCCATTTCATCGTCCCAATCTTCTGGTTTAGTGGCATCGGGATCAGGGATGTGCTCTGGTTTGTCCCAGTCCTCCGGTTTCTTGTCATCGGGATCTGGAATGGTGGGCTGAAACAAATAAAATAAAACATTGCTATGGATTATTTATAATAAAAGAATTTCGAGTTCTAGTAGGGTATATTAATTGTGATAGAATACAAGTTGTGGTAGGGTACATTAAATGTATGATAACACCTACCCTATCATCCCAATCTTCAGGTTTCTTTGCATCGGGATCCTTAATTTTCTTAGGAGCCAAAAAGTCCCAATCAGACTCCAAATTTCCAGATTCCACTTTGTCATTATCAATTAAAACTTCGTATGTATTATCCGGTTTTACAATAAGAGTATAAAAGTGGGTGAAAACATCATCCTTGCATCTTATATCTTTCTTAATCAGATGATTTTTGCCTTTATAGCTAAAGATGACATGAACTTTTCTCGTACCAGGTCCGCAAATGTCTGGACCAAACATAACCTCATATGGAGATTCACCGTGCATATCTTTTTGATCCAATGCACAATCAAATAATTTGACATAACCGCCACCGCAGTCAATATCTTGCTCATGTTTGACAGAGAATTGTATCACTAATGGCTTTCCCTCATTTGAGAATGCGTTAAATTTCTTGGAAAGCGCGTAAAACCGGGCATCCTGAGAGGTTTGTATGCCTAAAATTTAAAAATTAGTAATGAAATTGATAAGTATTAATATTGATAAAGATATATATTAATAGTTTACGTGGCATAAGGAAAATCTACTTCTATTAATGGACAGCAGAAGTCAGTTCAATAATCTTGGCCGTGTAATACAAAATGCATCTCTAATTAATATGATCGCGAAAAATGTGCGTACGTAACTTTACACCACTAATCTGGAGTGGTTTGACCATCAATTGAAATATCGTTGAACTTTTGATTCATTAATATATCTTAATTTGCCGGCATTTACTCATCGATGATTGACATTTCTCACACATGTATAGAGAATATATATACATGCACACTTACAAATGCTTATAGTTTTTATTCCTACCTTTATCTGCTTCCTCATCATTATAGAATTTTCCAGCACTTCGGACAAATTCCCCAAATTCTTTTCCAGGATGTTTACTATAAACCCATGAATCTTTCCACGAGTCTATGAAGGATTAAATTAATTCGTTATTTTAAGGAATTCCTGAAAATTTTAATAAAACTCACCGTCGACAAAATTTTCTTCGTAGAAAACTTCTGATTTTACTGTACATAAGATGCCAAGCACCATAAGCGCAGCAAGTACCTTTTTATGCATTTTCAATTAACTTGAAAATTTCAATTTCAACGCGGGCTATTGATCGCACAAACACTCCTCAAGAAAAGTTTTAACCAACTGAATATGTTTTGAATGACAGAACGAAGTAATGAAGACTATTTAAACGCACTGCTTTATATTCCGTCTCAAAATCATAAAAGCTGATAAGCTGAATAATGGAAAAGAAAAGGATACACGTATGATAAAACTGTTACTACATGGATGTGCATGATTGGCCAAAATAGAACCAATTGGAGCTAAACAGCACAATAATCTTGTAAAACAGTGTTGATTCTTGTTTTTAATGATAGAATTAACACGTAAAAACACCCCTATTTGGGAATTTTAATTTAGACCTTCCTGATTTAAAATTGTTTTCTTAAATTTCGGATTTTTATATTATTTTCCTTTGTCTATATGATTTTTAGGATATTTGTATAGTTATAATTTAGAGGAAATTTGAAGATTACATTTCAGCTAAATGCAGGAAAAAGAATATCTATTAACTAAAATGCTTAATTTAATTGCACATTATATTCCTACTGGTCTTAGTAATCCCTGCACTCCTACACTAGAAGTTAAAAAGCGGACTTGAAAAAGTATTAGATTTTGCTCGCGGATAAATAGTCTTTAAAGTTAAATATTTAAAAGATCTGGCATCTAGAGGAAGTTTTAACTCAGTTATGCGTGTTTCATAAGAATTAATGGCATTTGATTTTGATGAATGGGAGTATATAAAGTCATGAACCATATTCTGCTACATATTGTGCATTTTACCTCCGAATTCAGAAATTAACTGATATTCAAGTAAAAATTTGAACATTGCTATTCGGAAAATGTGGTTGAAGGAATGAATACGTTACAAACGATTTCAAAAAAAGTCTTCATTGGAAAATTAACTAACAATATGCCAACATTTAATTATATAAACCAACAGATATATTTGTGATCTTTGCTGCAATTAAATTAATCAAGCGCCCAGTTTTGCAAAGAATCGAAAGTTAGAGAATCGCTGTATAGATGCTGTATTCAGCATCAATGGGCACTATCATACGAAACAATTCAATATACGAAACTATCATACGATCATATGAATACAGACGGTAGCATTATGGACACCCTGTTGTAGAAGTGAACCCATTAATGTTTTAAATTAATATATGTTCCAACACAGAATCAGGTCCTAATCAATTTGTATGTGCTTGCCTGAATATATCACGATTATATAATAACATGTAAAAGTGTCATTTTGACATCAGCATGGTTCTCCTACTGGTAGTTAAGATCCTACCCGCAGGAGTACGAATGAGTGTATTGTCTCTAGGCGGGTAAGGTTAAGAAAGCAAAATCGTACCAATACATCTACTTTTTAAATCAAGTACGGTTATCAGTTATGGTTGAATTTATATAACTGAATGAAACATCAACCAAATTTGAAGCGATTTGAGAATTCGATTTTCGAACCGTCTAAGAAAATGCGTACTTCCAAATAGAAATGTGGTCTACCCACGGGTCATTATGTGCTAAAACGTTGGTGGGGATATAGGGTTCACTATCTTTGGAGTTACTCTCCTTATTTGTTTGCTTTTATTTAATATGTTCATATGATTTTGATTTCAATTCTAGGCTTAATGATTATCCTTCCAAAACGTTTTTCTATGTAAAAAATGATAACAAATTAGTGAACATATCTTCGGAATACTTTTTGAAACTGACAAACTTCTTGAACAAGTAACTTCGTAAATGATGGGTTTATTACAAAACACATGCAATTTACATATATATCCATTTATTATTTATTCAATGACTTGGAGATGATCTATGAAATTTTCGGACAATCGTGTTCCAATTTTCAATTTCTTATACACTTGTTTCTATAACGGATTCTTTTAACGAAAATATTTCAATCAGATGGAATTCCTAGTTCGGCATTTGTCCATGAGGAAACGTCTGGGTAGTCAAATTCTCCCTGTAATAAAAATAAGTTACTAAAAATTACTAAATTTTTCAATACAAACATTATTACAGTAATGTGTTTATATTCGTGCCAAAGATGCCAGAAGATCCACCACCACATAAAACCGCCCACTATATCAGCACAAATCGTGATACTTTTAGGCGCCGGAGGTGGTGCCACACGGTACACGAACCTTTGGGTAATATATGAAATGGAAGACACATTATATTATGTAATAATTGCCTAAATTTACTTACGCGTGACTTCCATGGCGATGTTGTTGATGCCCTACACCAGTAGTAATATCTCTCGGTAAATAGTTCTTAACTAGTCGACCAAGCAATATACTTCGCGAAATCATAGCCTTTTTTGCAAAATTTATATCATGGGATTGATGAAATTTTATTTGTGTCCAGTTAATATTTATGGATCCAATACAGCTGACGTGATTTAAGGTAGCTACACAGGTTACAGTATTTTTGACAACCATTGACACCATATTTTGTTGAATTCATTCAGCACATTTAACTCAAAAATTCTCACATTATGAAAAGTTAACGTTTTTACCTCGGTTATGTTGATTATCGGATTGTTTCGTAAAACCTTACGTTTAGTATTGTCTATGCAACAATCATAACATTTTCTCGATATATTTCGTTGATAATTTAGTCTTTTTAGAGGCTTTCTGACAGCATGGATGCGCAGTTTCAACTCTTGCATATTTTATATAGAAGTTATCACAATAAGGAATACACATCCAGCTAAAATTTTTGTAATTAATTTAGTCTCTTATTTTATTTTACTTTTGGACAAAGTTTAAAGATGCTAATTATTTCTCTTATTATTTATCCAACTTCCGGACAAAATCATTCTTAAACTTCCACGCTGCAAAAGTATAGATCTTGAATCAAGACAATGAACAAAAAGTAAAAAAATCACGTAACTCATGAATTATAATTTTATTTATAATTCTCTTGCTAACGATTATAAATTTCAATATTTATTTATAATTGTTTTCATAATTTTTATTTTGTATTTTACGGTTTTACGCAGAGTAGAAAACGTATTGCTACAGCCCCTTATCAAATTAAAAATCCAGTATTTGCCAGTAGCCAGTTGTTGCGATAATCAGTATAGGTCTTCCTTGAATGTAGAGGACCGTCACACAACATTCACTGAAAACGACGCCCGGTAAAACCCCTTTGTCGGCAGACTGAATCAGGTTAAATTGTATGCATTTTTTCTTATAATAAAATTAGTTTAAACTATGGTGTAGATTCTCTTCGGGTTTCATACTTTAATTAGCATTTTCGCACGCATCCACCCAGTCATTATACACATCAATTGGTTCGGAGAGGAAGTTGATTGATGTTTGATAGTCCTCCAAGCACACTCTGCAAGTTATTTTTGCAGTGTTCCGAGTTTTATCCCTAAAAATAAAATTCATTTAACCGGCATGTAATTTCGTATTCCCGAACTATAGTGCCCTTAAAGTTAAGCTTGTAAACTCCTTTATAACTACCCCTTAGTCAAAAGCCTATGGCTTAAGAATTACCGGAAGGATTTAACTCACATTTTAACCTCACAGGACTTCTCATGATTACAGAAAGGACAATTAAATTGTTGATCCAGAGGAACAATGTTTTTACGTCTTGGAGGAGGTTTCCTTTTTGATTTTCTTCGTCCCATAGTTTTTCTATATATATAAACAAAAACCAAACAGCTCAGCCGGCTTTGCGTTGGTTGATACTTTTTTTGACATCTAAAATTTAATAGAAGTAAGGGAACCTTAGCGTCAATGTTGCACACGGAAGAGTTTCGGCCAAAATTATTTTAGAATGTATGGCTTCGGTATGACATCATAAAATATGCGGTGATTATAGGGAATGATTAAGTAATAACAACTAGTGACATTTTCGTTGTGCTCGCTATGTCCATCTTCAATGTTTTGCTGCCAAACAATAAATTTTTTGGAAAAGCATGGAGCAGGAAACAATTGTCAGAGTTGTTATTAAACATTAACCGCATAAATATCTAACGAACTTCCTTCCCACCGAACTATCTGAGGCATGACAAGTGATCCTTGAAACTTGCAATTATTTTCATTCAAAATTTAGCTTTACTTTTTTCATGACTCCTTTCTAACAAAACCAACATCAATATAATTGATGCGGTTTTCTTCCTCGGCGATATTTGCAGTCTTATGAAAACCGATAGGTGCTGCGCTTAAATATGTTATTATAAAATATTTCTTCAATCGCTACGCGGTCGCGTTTAGTGCAAAGGGCATGTGGAACAATAGAAACAAACGTATGTCCATTACTTTAGTTGGTTCGTATAAGGCAATATTTTTGCCATTTTTATAATATTCAAGAGGTAAGGAGAGTTGAGCGTTCGACCGTCAATCCAATAATAATCGTAAAATTTTATACCATATCGGGCATAAGTTCAGAATAAGGATGCGGTCGATATGGAAGTACTTAAATAATCAAAAACACAACGATATATCTCTGCAACCGATCGAGATAGGACACTGGGAGGTATAGAATTTTAAAGAGATTTAAATTGTGTACCATTAATATAGAATATCTTTGTGTCGATATCAATGCCGTTACAGAGTTATTTCAGTTTTGGTACAAATATGTGAACTCTTTGTATAAAAAACTATTTTTCCCTTCTAAACGAATACATTGAGGAATTTGAAAAAACCCTATTACAAAAAGGTCCAGTTTTTAAACTTTCAAGTGATGTATTGCATGATATACTAATTGCTTTAGTTAATATAGTTTATTTAATAAAATGGTGCTTATACGGGCGAAGGTCTATATAAACACAATTTTATGCAAGTGCAGTATTTTACTGTGAGTATTCTGTTGGTTGAGGGTTATGATCTTAGTCGCGGCCGAAGGCCGATATATAAAAGGGCTTTTATGCAAAACACAAAAAAAATTTGATCGTGTGTATTCCGCTTGTTGAGGGTTATGATCATTTCTGCGGCCGAAGGCCGCTTATATGAAATGAAATTTATGAAAGGACTTTATGTTATCGTGAGTATTCTATTGGATGAAGTTTATGACCCTTGCCGCGGCAGGAGTCCGCTTATATAAAACGACTTTTATGCAAAAACTTGGTTTCACCGTGAGTATTCGGCTGGTTGAGGGTTATGATGCTGGCCGCCTATATAAAAGGACTTTTGTGCAAGAACTTAATTTAATCGTGAGTATTTTGCTAACTGAGGGTTATGATCATTTCCGCGGTCAAAGGCCTCTTATATGAAAGGGTATATATTCAAGGACTTTATTTTATCGTGAGTATTCTCTTGAATGGAGTTTATGACCCTTACTGTTCGTAGACTTGTTCTAGTATATCATGCGATATATCGTTAGAAAGATAAAAGACTGGACTTTTTAAAAAGGATAAATTAATAAAAAAATTAAGTAAATTTGTTACTTTAATGTGTTCGTTTAGAAGAGAAACATAATCTTGTATACAAAATGTGAATATATTTTTATGCTCTTTTTATGCAAACAATGTATTTGCCCTAATATTTTACGTGCTGAGGGTTGTGATCCTTGCCTTGATCAAAACCCTCAGCACGTAAAATACTAAGGCAAATATAATATTGTTTGCATAAAAAGTGTTCATATATGGCGGCCTTCGGCCGCGGCAAGGATCACAACCCTCAGCACGTAAAATACTAAGGCAAATATAACATTGTATGCATAAAAAGTGTAAAAATACTTTATAATTATTTATAATGATTTATATTTTATAATATTTTTTGTATGGTTTATGATTCATAGGCAATTTTTTTTAAATTGATAATTCTGAAACTAAACGTATGCGACCAGATATTTTTTGTTTTTTAGGGATAACTTTACCGCATGAAACATCCATATTCGTAAAAAAATTATTGGAGATTTTGTACGGAACTAAACTTATATTTATTTTCAATAAAATTAAAGTACAGGATTACTGTAGCAGACCTCGAGTTTTGAATGCAAATAACCATGAAAAGTTATGTGAGTGAGAAGGACGAATATTTGAACGCAACCATGGTTGCTTAAATAACTATTTTAAAAATTGGAAAAATTGGGAGGCATTAGAGTGCAAAATAAGGCATTATTATCACAATATAGAAGTTTTAAATATGAATTTTCTCGTAAATTCATGCAGCAATTTTGGTGAAACCATTACGTGCAGAAATTTAAGAAGGTACTGCTTTAAAATACGAACTGAATTAAGTATCTATACATTATTTGGATAAAAAAATTAATGAATAGAAAAAATAAAAGTACTAAAAATAAAATGAAAGTTTTCGAGAAATGTATGTTTTTGGGTAAAACTGAAAGGTGAAGAATAAAAATGTTGTATTAAAAATGTTTATAAAGATGTATTGTTTATAATATTTTGTTGTATGGTTTATGAGAAATTGACAATTTTTTTTTAATTTAAACGGCCAAATTCTTAAACGTGAGCGACGAACATTTTTTGTTATTTAGTGTTAATTGGACCCCATTGAATCCACGAAGTCGTATAAAAATTATGGAAGAGTTTGTGCGGAGGTAAAGTTAAGCACAAAATTTTTAGTTTATTCTGTTTCTGGTAGTGAAAAAAAATTTTTTTAAAAATTGCTTTGTACCCTTATTGTGAACTTTTTCCAAATATCGGCCCGATACCAATTTGTTAATCACGCTAGTTAACCCACGTTTTAAAAGATTATGTGCTGCCAAATTGCATTTATTTTAATTTCATTGAACATAGCTCACACGGAATGCCGATAAGTGAAAAGCTACCTACTTTGCGTGTATCCGGTCTTTCAGATTCTCACTGTGGAGAGGATAAGTGGTATTCGCTGGTGTGATCTGTCGTCTGTTAACGTAGACGGTTTTTTCTTGCAAGATATTGAAACTCGGTAATTATATGGATATATAGTAAATAATAATTTCGTTAATATGAAGTGATGAATTATAGCAGGCCTTGCACCATTCTGAAACTTCGAGTGGAACCTATATTATATCTGAAAGTCGTTGAAAATAGAATTTTTCTAGTTTCTTTTTTGAATCGAATTTTAATAACTCTGTTCATTTTAGAAACATTGCCGTCGATTAATCGATCAATATGATAGACCGATGATGTGACAGTTGTTTAAAATAACAAATTGAATTCGTTGCTAGGTCTATCTTAAAGAAACTCCAACATGGGTGCGTACCGATATATGCAAGAGTTGTATAGGAAGAAGCAGAGTGATGTTATGCGTTATTTGCTGCGTATTCGTGTTTGGCAGTATCGCCAGCTAACGAAGATGCACAGGGCTCCAAGGCCAACTAGACCAGATAAGGCTCGCCGTCTTGGATATCGTGCCAAGCAGGGATACGTTATCTACAGAATTCGTGTACGACGCGGTGGTCGAAAACGCCCGGTGCCAAAGGGTTGTACGTATGGCAAACCGAAAAGTCATGGTGTAAACGAATTGAAACCAACAAGAGGGCTTCAGTCCATTGCCGAGGTAAATTTTGTTTTTATATATTGATCATTATACTACCTCACTAATAAAAAAAACGCGTGTTCCAGAAACGCACAGTTTGTTAGTCTACCGTAGTGGGTTTATCGCATAAGTGATGATACATTTTATAAATACTAAAAATATTCTGTTGACCAATACTTCCTTAGATGTCTGATAGATAGATCTTAACAGTTTATGAACGTCTGTGGTTCAAATTTTAATTTTTGTGCTTTTCTAATTTCAGGAACGCGTAGGTCGCAGATTGGGTGGCTTGAGAGTATTAAATTCATATTGGGTGGCACAAGATGCGTCCTACAAATATTTCGAAGTGATCTTGATCGATACCCATCATAATGCTATTCGTCGGGATGCAAAGATCAATTGGATTTGTAAACATGTTCATAAGCATCGTGAACTGCGTGGCCTTACTTCAGCGGGCAAAAGTTCTCGTGGTATCGGAAAAGGTTATCGGTACTCTCAAACCAAGGGAGGATCTCGCCGTGCTGCCTGGAGACGCAAGAATTGCCTCCATATGCACAGAAAACGATAATTATTTATTTTTATTGTTTTGTGCTGTGGTTCGAAGGACCAAAATTTGGAATAAAAAATAATTTGTATTTGGAAATATTTTATCTGTGTTGGATAAATATATCTTTAAACGGGCTCAAGCATTTTTAGTTGAGGGTATTTGCGTATTTTTATTTTTTTGTTGTAATTTAGCGTATTAATATTGCGCTATTTTTGGAATGAGTAGAGTCCAAATGGAGTGGCCTCAGGGACTATCGTTGTCGCGTAGACAGGTCCATCCGGGAGCGCTCTGTTGTATAGCCCTTGGGCAGTGCTGCGTACAACTTGTTTAGCTTTATTCCCCTTTCTAGATGTGTCGTATGAAATTTGAGCGACACTCAAGTAAACCTTTCTCATAAATCTGCTTTTCCATGCATATCCAAAGCATGGATTTACGTCAGTTTTTGGACTAGAGTTGGGTAACTCCGGTTCTTAATCACTCCAGGAAATAACTCCGGGATTGGAAATAACTCCGACCACTCCGGATTTTTTAATATGTTAACTCCGCAAATAACTCCGACCACTAATATGTCCGGAAAGCATTGCTGAAGCTGTCAAACACTCAAACTCGAATATGTCCGGACTCATTAAGCTTGTTAGTACTGTGGACGCATACAATTGCAGCATACATACATATATAGATTTTGCTGTTGTAAGAACATAAAACAAAATCCATGCGTTATTGAATTTTAAGTACAAATAAAAATTGTTGCTGCCATCTAAGTGTAATTTTTAAAATACACTTAGGAGCAAAAATATTTGTTGTATAATTTTAATATTGATTTTTTCAATTGAATACAATTCAAATGCATTCCAGCAAATGTTTTTTTTTATTTATTTATAAAAATAAAAAAGCTTTAGAGTTTCTAAAACCATAGCAACTGATTTTGTCTGTGAAATATTTCGTAAATTTACTCAACCACAAACTTATTTATTACAGCTTGAAAATGTATAAATCCCAACCATATGGAATTATTTGATTAAAAGCACGGGTTGAATTTCGGTGGAGTTACTTGCTTAAAACAAAAAGAATGACAGATTGAAACTGAACTGTCAAAATAAATAAACATATCCGCGGAGTTATATCCAGGAAATAACTCCGGACATAAAAAGACATGTTCATATCCAACTCCGACTCCGGAGTTATTAAGCACAACCCTATTTTGGACGGTGCGATGTAAACGGCTATATTTCTTCGACCGTAATTTATAATTTCGAATAAAACGTTATATTTATTATGGTGCTTTCACGATGCCACGAAGAGCTCAATATCAAAGGGTCATAATAGATATTTATAAGTACATAAAGAAAAATATGTACCCTAATAATAAATGTGTGAATTGAACAATCCATTTTGGCTAACATTCCAAATTAATTACCAATTATATCGTAGATTCGTAAGCATATTTGAATGTAAATGTAATTTAAGCTCCCAGCAACATAACTTTCTATTTTCTTTAATTGCTCATAAAGGAATTCTATGCCCTTATAAATAAAATAGTAAAAAAATTGTCATATACATAGCATTTTACTAAGTAATCTCAAAAAGCACGTTTTAAAGGAAAAATTCTGTACCCCGGCGGAATCTCGCACTATATCATGCGCCACACATGCATAGAATCGAAAGGATCTTTAAAATGTCTACTTTCAATACATGACATTAAAATTTTTGATCATATTTGAATAATGTATATTTAAGTTTTTTTCAATATGACAACTTAGATTTTGCGCTATTTGAATAAATATATTTTAATGAATGAAATTGGAAAATAAATATTCACAAATTTTTTAAGGGGGTCAAATTTAGTTTTTGGTCCTATTATTTACACACTACTGCCTTTAATTATAAGAAGATAAAACCAACAATACTGTGGATAAAGACATTTTAGATCTCATGTGTAGAGTCCGCGAGACGAGCCATCATAAAAGGTTGGGGCCAACCGCTTTTTCAACATGCGAATTGAGAACAATCAATCTTTTATCACTGCTTTACACCGACCCCAAATCGCGCACTTCAAGTCCCAAATGTGATTGGTAATGTGAATGAAAACACCTATTCTATACAACTTTTCAAATCAACGATTAATTTTAGGATTACGTAAACTAGTACACAAAATATTTATCAACTCAACACAGCTTAATATTTTTAAGTGCCGCTGAATCAAAACATTGGGGAGTTGTTTTTCTTATTCAAGGCAATTTATAGAAATTCGAGTTTAAATTGAATTTCGATTCGCTACGCGTTACTGATTTGACAGCAAAAGTATATGATCCACCATATTTAGCAAAATGATAAAAAAGCTATAAACCATAAGAATGTCATTCAAATGAAGGCCTCCAAATTATCGCTATCGTTTGCATCTATATACCACTTGTAATTGAAATCAGACTTGGTGTTTCACAGACAAATTTACTTTCACTATACAAATTTTATTGACTGTAGATTCTCACATGTCGCTGTGATCAAAGTCGCAAGCGACTTCAATCTGTTTATAGCATTAGTCTACGATTGTATTCTAAACTATTCGTGTGAACTGGGTATCGTGTATGGTTTCAGTTTTCGATATCTATCGTTCACTTTGTAATGTCTAATGCCAAAAATGCTTAACAAATTTTTTTGACGAATTACTATATCTTTGGGACCTGTGTTCTGGTTTGTTTTGTTACAGATAGAAGATAAGAAAGTTAAATAAATAGTGAAAATAAGAATTAGCAAAAAAATCTAAAAATGGAGATAGAATATATCCCATCTTACTGCTCTCTGCAGCAAGAATTGGATAATGCAAAAAATATGTTAGTAACCCTAAATGATAATATTCGTCGGATAATTGGCCGCGATCCCAGAGATACCCCAAGGTGATTTAATAATTTTTGATAAGTAAAACATTCCCATTATCCTCGCTCAAATTTTCAAACAATTTTTTTAGTTACCAATAAATTCATTATTTTAAAAATTATAGATTTTTTAAGTGGTTTTCATCGTTTTCATGTGATCTCGTGTATAAAGCGGCATTCATTACATCCTTATTATAAAACACGGTGTAAGGAGTGGTGCATTTAAAAGATTTATGCCTGATCACAATTATATTAATTCAAAATTCACTGAATTGAATAAATACCACAGGACTGCACAAAACAGTAATAATTTTGAGATGAGAGTAACATTTTTCGGGTTGGCTGCAGCGCTTCAATTTGACTTTGACACATGATATAAGAGCAATGTTTTCAACAACGTCCATGATAATTATCTGTTGGTTAGAAACGGATTGAAGTAATTCTTGAAACATTTTAAAACGTTTTTAACAAACCAAAATGTTTTGTGTAGTCCTTTAATAAATATGCGTTACCCAAATTTAAAGTGTAATCTAACATAATTTCTGACATTCCTACATTCAATTATTTTTTAGTTCAGTTTGTATACGTTTTGTTAATTGCTAATAAAAGTGCTTCTGTATCCAGAGATGGTTCTAAATCTTATAGATCCTTACGGAGGTCACTTGATTCGAATTTATTTAATTTGTATTTCCTTTATTGTTATAGATTTATATTCATTAGAGATGCAATTATTAATAATTGTGTGTTTTCAGGTTCGACAAATATAATGATCACAAACGAAATGACTTGGAGAGAAACGATAGTGGGAAAGATAATGGGTGTTCAGCAAATAAGCGACGCAATTTGGATTCGAAGTCTGTTTTCAATCGCCTATCCGCACCGCCACCACGTAATACGGATGACGAGCTTAGACCTCGTCTGAATTCACGAGTAATACGTGAGTTACCAACGCGCCAAGAAATTGTTGCTGCGCAAGGTTCCGATGCCCAGTCCAGAGCCCGAAATAAAAGGATGTTTGGTTCATTATTGGGAACCTTACAAAAATTTTGCTTAGAGGAATCTCGTTTGAAACAGAAGGAGGATAAAAAAGCACAAGTTGAAAAGAAGTTGGAGCAACAACAAATGAAAGAGCGGGAGACCATGAAGAAAGAACGCGAATTGTTATTTTTGGATCGAAAACGAAAACAAATGGAAATACGTAAATTAGAATTGAAAATGAGCCGACTTAAAGATTATGAAGCTTGGGAATCATCTCAGAAATTTATAAAGGGTTATATTAAAACTAAAACTAAACCTTGTATATATTTCAAGCCGCGCATTTTAAATAAAACAGCGGAAAACCTTCTAACCGAATCTCGTAATGATCTAAAGAAGGAAATGAGCAAAAAAAAGGAGGCTCTGAATAAAGAAATAGCCGAAATAGAAGATAGATTTAAAATATCAGAAGATGATCGAAGTACTACCAATCATGAGATGAACAATATTGAAGTAGATAATGAAGCTAATGTGGTGAAGGACCTCGATAATAAAGAAATAGAACAAACGAAAGAAGGACTTAATGGAAATATTCATGAACCACATTCTGTATCCAACGAAATGAAGATGATAAGCGGTGAGTATGATTTAGAAATATAATTTTCGTTCTTGTGTTGAGCTGACTTAATTATTAATTTTCTTCTAATTCTACTAATTTTAGATGAAGCAGACAGTAAGGAAAACGACTCTCAGGATCAGGAAAACGAATCCAGGCATAACAATAATAATGATATGGGTACAGGTGGTAGCACGCAATCAGAAAGAGATGAAACAAATTTAGAATGACTCGTTTAAATATAGTTGAGAATTAATTTTAAGTACTTCTGTCATAACATTAACTAAAAAGAATAACGAGGAAAAAAATTAGAATTAACGTGCTTCGAAAAAAATAAAAAATTTTTATAAAATCCAAAGCATAAAAAACACAGCTAAATTTTCTGAAGGATCCGAAAGTTATGTACTTCAAAGATTTAGAGGTATGCTTTTGTGTTTGATGCACGATAAAGGCTTCCGGACATATAAAAAGCAAGCAAAGTAACAATTTGTTACAACGACTCGAATAATAACTTCCTAGTTCTTACCCGTTTGATTCCATTCATAATCGGATGAACTGCGAATCCTAATCTAATAATTTTTTGTTATTAGTTTATCAATTAATAAATATATAAGTTCCATGCACGGACATAAACTATTTGAGTTCAATTTAAAGGGCGGAAAAACTTTTTTGTTTATAGCTCTTCGCCTTCGATCTCAATTTCCTCCTCTAACTCTCTCTCTCTATTTTTCGGAGAGATTAATCGCTTTTCCTCTCCATTTTTCTGTCGCTGGAACTTTCATTATTCTCGATTCTAGAGCGCTTGCTCAGAACGAAAGCTCACTTTCCAGAAGTTGTCCAGGTAGGATCCAGTTTGACATTTTGTGATTATAATATTAGTATGATTTCGGAGTTGTTCAAGGGAATGCGGTTTCGTTGTTGGTCCGCGCGATAGTACGTTCATTTTGAGTATGATATGATGGGGCACGATACGGTCCGGTCCGGCATTTTACGGTGCGGTTCAATGAAGAAATATAAAAAACTGAATAGTTTTTTACATGTTCGAAATTGAATAAACTGAATCGAAAATAGCTTGAATTAAAGAAGTCTAGCAGAGGAAAAATGTGCTTCAATTTTTTCGCTTCCGGTTTTTGTGGGATGCATTAGTGTGTATATGTGTATGTGTATATGTGTGCTTGAACTCGTACTTCGGGACGATAACTCAAATGCACAGTTGAAGTTTGAAATAGACGAGTACACAATTATTTATACATCTGAAAACACATACATAAATAGTTACTCGTATATGTGTATGTGAAGAGAATTTGTGTTCTATGAAATAGTTTACAAAAAAAAAAAATGTAAGAATAAAAAAAGTGAAGAAATAAAAATAGTTTTTGGAGAACTTTCGTCTTCTCCTTTCAAGCGGTGCAACAATGTTTGGACGTGTTTGTAACGGGTGCCAGCAGCCAATTAAAATGTTTTAATGCGGCGTACTCTCTGCGGTTTAGAAAAGTCCTTACTATTCTTGTTCGTCTTCATTTACGCGAATTATGACGGGTGTGATAAAGATTGAAACTTTTGTATTGGTTTCTCTTTCATGTGATTGCATTTCATTATCGATAATAGAAAATCTATTTGAAAGTATCCGTGGGAAATTTACGTATGTGTGAAATAAATAATAGATGAATACATATCTATTCATATGTGCATTATGTTCGTATTGCTTGTGTGTTGGTAACAATAGAGCACTTGAACTAATGACTACGCCATTCTAATCATCGCAGTTGTTTGCGATTAATTGGAATTCGAACACATCGTAATCGAAGGATATATAGAAGGATAAATACAAACGCACATGAACTGGATAATTAAGAATTTTATATTTATTAAAAATTTAAATGAGGGAGACATGGAGATGCTTTTATGGTTCCTATTGTTCCTATCAGAAATTTGGGATTTCTCCACAGGAGTAAAGGATGGTCAGTCCATATTAATTTCATTCAATTTACACATATATAAAATTTCACACATATATGAAAATTATTCAAAATAAATTTATTTATTACATTTTGAAAACATTCATAGACATATTCAGAAGTGTTAGAAAGGTAGGAAAGAGGCACGTCCCTAGATCAGATCAGACGCTGATAAAAAAATGTTTTGAGATTCTTCAATAATATTTTGTTAATATTTCTTTTGATTATTGCACTATTTTTTTCTATTTAGTTGAAAAATTGAAAAATTGAAAAATTGAAATTTTTTAAATTTTATGATTTTTATTAGATGATTGAAACATGTACGAAGTCTGATTTCTGTCTTATCGAATCTTATACGCCTGCAAAATAAATTCAAAAGTTATTTATGAAGACCATTAGATGGACTGCGCCCATTTTTTGAAGTACAACGTTTTTAAGATGACAGTTTTGAAAATACAATTTTGGCTCCTAATTAGCTCAACAATCTGAAAAATGGAACCATAGACAAACTTATATTAGATTTATTACATTTCGAACAGGGCGTGTCACTGATTGCAGGATTAGATGCATTCATCGAGAAATTCCATACATACATTTGTTCTTCGAAATTGGCGATGGCTTTATTCGATCTTCTCTAACAGTGATTTTTAATACCAGTAGGCGTAATACATCGATTTGTGGAAGTACGTCTATGCTTTAAGTGGATCACCCGAATATAAGGGTTTAGTTTCATTATATGAAATGAATATCCTAACCTTATATTAGGAATATAAGGGTTTAGTTTCAAATTCACTCGGCAAGATTCGAAATTTAGCTCCTAGCACAGAAAAACTTATGAGCTGATCGGCTGATCTGGGGTCTGTTACAGCCCATTTTCTTTACCAAACACAGAATTTTGAATTTGGTTTGCCGACAAATCGGTTTCGGCCATTCCTTCGTCCTTTTCGTTCGGTATTCGTTCCCTTGTAATCATGATCTGAAGAGACGGGCCAACGGACACGGAGACGAATGGAAGGGACTTAGCTGAGTCTGAGTCTGAATATATATGCCTTTCGATATCTATTATACTATATCTTCCTTACTATATAATTATATCTTCCTTAATGCATGACAAAAGGGAAAAAAGTGAACATACCCAATTATATTTGGGAGTAAGATAGAAAGCGTTTTTGAAATCGTTGATTAAAGTTAGATCTTCATTAAAACCGGCACACAGGTTCGTGTGGGTGCTTTCTATATAATCTGTTACTTTATATATATTCCTTCGAAATTCTCAAGATCCATGGAATGGCGTCATGAATCTTGGTTATAAGTAATTTAAATCAGCCACTGATTATCCTCCAGTTAATTAAAATCTGAATTATCTCATTCCTGAAGAATGCCATCAATTAAAAACTCTCCTTTTGAAAAGTTCCTTGAATTGAAAAGAATTTAATTTCATTATTCTATTTTTTTCCAAAATGTTCTTTGTATTCCATTCCATTTTCAAATATCCAACGGATCCTGGCTTATGGTATTGTAAAGCTTTCTATGATTTCTATTCTATCAAACACAAAGTAAGCCAAGAAGCGTTATTTCAGCATTTGATAAAGGAAAAGGGATCAGGAAAACACATTCATCTTCGTGGCTTAACGTTTCATTTCGCAAATGGGATGTGACGTTACCTTTTTAAGGCCGGTGGACTTAAAGCCACTGTCACTTTATCTTATGGATACGTTAAGAGGAAAACCTTAAATGGCAAACACGTTAAGACTTTTGCCATTTCAGATTACTGAAATGGTTTATTCAAAAAAACATGTTTCTTCAATTCATTTGTTTCGGAATTTATCTTAAGTTTATAAGGTTCAAGGTCGCATATTTCTCCCCCTTTTTAAGAGTCTTTTTTTTAGAGATTAAGTAAAAGTTTAAAAGTGATTTGTACAAAAGAAGGAAATAAAGCATTAAATGAGAGCTAAATTGATTTTACAATATCTCTTGCCAAAATTGTGTTTCTTGAAAGAAATGACCTCATTACTATTTTGATAACGTTTCCTGACAGGAAGCCATTCGTTTTCGGAAGTGCTGATGGCATTTCGCAACTGAACTCTTTAAGAAAACGAAAACAGTCATAAAAACACTTTAAAATGCCGCTAAGCAATAAAATGCTCTTATTAAAATTTTAATTCAGAATTTATGGCACATTTGGTTTTTATAATGTCGATGTTGAAGATAAGGGCATATCTTCAGTTACGACCACATTGCTTCTGACAGTCATTCTGTTAACTTTGAACTTTTATTTCTCACACAGAATGATTTGAAATTTTGTTTATGACATCACATCAAATCATAGAGTTTCTCATAATAAATATATTCGCATAGCAATAATTTACACCGTTTCATTGTATCATTCCGTAACTGGCAGGCTTTACCACCCTAGGCATAAAATCATTACATTGATTATTAGATTGATTGCGTCTTAGCTTTGTATACACTAAGAGACTGTTTAATACAGGACATCATGAGCTAATAAAGGTGAACCATTAGGTGTATTCCTTTTTAAATTTTTCGATGTATTGATTTAATCATAATCAAAATAATACTTTTTTAAAACAATCTACCAGAAATATTTCAACGCACTACGGAAATATGTTGCATGATTCACGTATGAAAGATAGATATTGCATATCCAGAAATAGTTGTTTGAATGAGTTTATATTCCAATTCGAACTTCTTCGATTTTTTCGAATTTCGAAAACCTGATTCGTTCAACACGTGCCTACATTTTACGATTGACCGATGCAAGCTGAGGAACTGAGCTCAGGGAATATGCGTGCAAAATTCCATGAGCAGTTTTTTCGTTCTTCCGTAATCGTGATTTCTGTGGAGATAATACAGAGTCAGCATGCTTACATATACTTTTTAATACTGATAACAAAGTAAATAGAACAAAGCGAATATACCTGATTACTTTCGGGAGTAGGGTATAAAAACCTTGTTAAATAATATTTTTTAACTTTCTACGGTTTGTCGTTTGTTTTTGTTTTACGAAAAATATACGTACATTTATGCCCACGTAGGGACGTTGCGATGAAATCAGTCAAAATCGATTCAGAGCTGATCGAAATTTATATTTAAATTTATATATATTTCAGTTGAAATCTCAATTTTAGAATATTTAGCGATTACAATATTCACCGCTCGAGGAACTAAAAATGAACAATTTTTTATATAGCTTCAGTTATAAAACATTTCTTGAAGTATTAGAAATATCATTAGGCACATAAGAGGTTTCCTTGAAAGAAAGAGAGAGAGAGAGGGGGTTGTGTAAGTTCTTGTTGGACACTTTAAATGTATCTATTAATGCGAACAATCGTATCTTATGACCTCGATGTTAAAATATATGAAATTTCTACGCGTCCTTTGATATTCTTTCCGTGATTTTCCTTGAAAAATGAGCTGTTGTTTTGTATACAAGTATTTCAACCTACTTTACGCCACATACTATAAACAAACCAGGGTGAAATATATGATATAATAAAGATTCTGTATGAAAGCAATTAAAATGAATCTGGAATATTATGTATCGTACATATTGTTTATGAACTCAATTGGGTTTGAGTGTGCGAGAGGAGAGTGTATATAGTTTGTCTCTTCTACAATATATTGTTCGAGATTTTTATCCTCCATTAAAATTCACAATTTCATGACGTTTAATTGTTCTTCTTTACGATTGAAACGCGTTAATACAAAAATTTATCAAACAATTAAATCTTCTGTACACTCGCTTTGTATAACGTCTTAATATCTGACAACAGTTATGGATAATTAAACGATATCATAATTAACTGTCAGGCTATATTTTTTATTTTAATATCGATAATAAACTGATATTTTGTATTCATTTTCATTTAGAGTAGAATAAACGTGCAGTACAATGTGTGTTTTTATAAAATTCTCGTTTCTCTTTCATTTAAAAAATTTATGTATTTCACGAAATTGATGTCGCGATAGTTCCAACATACCAAATGGAGGCTCTAAGCGGTGAAACCATTTATCTTCCATGCAATATTAGTACGTATGAAGGTGATGATGCTGTTCTAATTTTATGGTATCGTGAAGACAAAGGCACACCAATTTACAGGTGAGTAAAAGACAAGAGGAGGAAGAGAAAGGAAGGTAGATAGAGGGCGCAGGGCAGCAGTTCCTTATATAATAATTATAGATGAATTAGTTAAAGTATTTGAAAAGTATTTAAAGTAAAGTTAAAATATATAAATAATGGAAAGGATCTCTCGAACAAGAAAAGAACTTAATTTTCAACTATTTTCAATTTACTATTTAATTCTAACATTAATTTTTAACTACAGTTTAATCTTAAACTGATCTAGAATGATTGTCGCTTTCAGACTTATCGTCATTTGAAAACAATTCTGTTTTTGGTTCGTTTTAGTGTTGATATACGTGTTGGCGGTTCAAAAGCGGCGAAAAGATGGTCTGATGAAACGATTTTTGGTGGACGAGCTTATTTTATATACGATAAAGAACCCGGAGAACTTTCCATACAAAGTACACAAGAATCCGATTCCGGAACTTATCGATGCCGGGTGGATTTTTTAAAAGCACAAACACGTAACAGCAAAGTGCATTTAACCGTTATATGTAAGTAACATTTTTTGAAATTTAATTTTTGTTAATTTTAATTGTTAGAAATTACTTAAAGTTGCTCAATGTTTGGAACGTTGTCTGAGTGGTTTTCAGAAACTAATGTTGTTTGAAAAATTGCAAAGCTGTCTTAACGATTTTTAATGGCTTGAGATCATCATCTCTTACCATCAGGAGGCTAATAAATTATATTGAGCGATTTTTTAGTATAATTTAAAGCATATGAAAGCTGATTATATGATATTTATAAGCCTTTATGAATTTTTAGAAAAGTGTAAAGCATTCTAATAATTTTTTAATATTTTTGTGAGTTTCAAAAACCACATGAAGTTTTTAATATAACATTCAGAAAATCGTGTATAGAGTTATAGGCACGTTATATTACCAAATAAAAATGTGATTTCAATACCAAACAGATACCCTAACATATTGGATTGAAAGACTATTTATAGTTTTACTGATATTTATTTAGACTAATAAACTGAGAATTTTCTTCCTTTTCTGTCTTTCAGCTCCACCAGAACGTATAGTTATAAGAGACGAAACGGATACTGATAGATCAACAGTGGTTGGTCCTTACAATGAGGGAGATATGGCATCACTGAAATGTGAAGCCTATGGAGGTGAGTCACGTTACCAATTTTTTAAATAAAACAATAAAGGCAATAATATTCGTCATTACAACTCCTTAACATTTAATGACTATTGAGAATATTTGTTAATACCAAACAATTATATTTTAATGATGTTCTGATTCCCTGACTCTGATTTCTAATGCTCAAATCTTTACTTTTTCGTAGGTAAGCCCACACCAACGATTAGTTGGTTTCGTGACGGAATACCAATGATTACCGAAACAAATCTTGTACCCGGTGGCAGATCTGTTCAGGGGGAAATAACGCTTGGTCCTCTTGGTAGAGAGGATCTAAATTCAAGACTGACATGTAGAGCAAATAATCATCCAAGAGCAACACCAATAGAATCGATAGTACAAATTGATATGAATTGTAAGTAAACGAATGTGCTTGGAATAATTAATTAACTGATGTAGTTAAAATGGATGACTAAATATATATATATATATATATATATATATATATATATATATATATATATATATATATATATATATATATATATATATATATATATATATATATATATATATATATATATATATATATATATATATATATATATATATATATATATATATATATATATATATATATATATATATATATATATATATATATATATATATATATATATATATATATATATATATATATATATATATATATATATATATATATATATATATATATATATATATATATATATATATATATATATATATATATATATATATATATATATATATATATATATATATATATATATATATATATATATATATATATATATATATATATATATATATATATATATATATATATATATATATATATATATATATATATATATATATATATATATATATATATATATATATATATATATATATGTGTGTGTGTGTATATATATATATATATATATATATATATATATATATATATATATATATATATATATATATATATATATATATATATATATATATATATATATATATATATATATATATATATATATATATATATATATATATATATATATATATATATATATATATATATATATATATATATATATATATATATATATATATATATATATATATATATATATATATATATATATATATATATATATATATATATATATATATATATATATATATATATATATATATATATATATATATATATATATATATATATATATATATATATATATATATATATATATATATATATATATATATATATATATATATATATATATATATATATATATATATATATATATATATATATATATATATATATATATATATATATATATATATATATATATATATATATATATATATATATATATATATATATATATATATATATATATATATATATATATATATATATATATATATATATATATATATATATATATATATATATATATATATATATATATATATATATATATATATATATATATATATATATATATATATATATATATATACGATATATAGGTATTATATTTAGTAAATGTGCAAAATAAATAGCAATGATATAGATAATTTGAAATTTCGCTTAAGTTCGATATTGATTAATATTCACATTACGAAAATAACGATAGAGGTATTAGTTATTTAAATGTGTGTTAATATTTTGCTTTGTTTTTGTTGTTGGTTTTCTCTCTTTAGTCGCTCCTCTTAATGTTAGATTACTTGGTGCCCATCAATCTCTCTCAGCCGGCCGGCGTTATGATTTGTTATGTCAAAGTGCGGGCTCGCGGCCACCGGCTGTGATAACTTGGTGGCAGGATGGCATGAGATTGGAAAAAACAACCGAAACAGTAAATATTTGATTTGTTGAGAGTTTTACGATTTAATAAAAATTTACATAAAAACTTTTTATTTATTTATGATTTAACAGACCTCAAGTGATGGAAATCAAACAACAAGTACTCTATCCATCAGTTTTAGACGCGAAGATTCTTTGTAGAGCTTATAATCATGCGGTGCATGCGGAGCCTTTGGAAGATGGTTGGCGATTAGATATTCAGTGTAAGCATTAAATAATTTTAATTGAATTTCGAGAGAATATTTAAAGGAACTTGTGTGACAAAAATGATATTTTAATAAAATATTACTTTTTATTGGGAACGTTTTATTCTTAATTTTTTTTGTTTTTTAATTTAGAAAATTATATAAAAGTATAATTTAATCAAAAAGGCATATCCTTTAAAATAATTTAATGACTTCATAATTTCAAGCAATTTTAGTTAATGTTTTATAAATTTTCTTTTCTTGTTTCTTTTTTGAAATTCCAGACTTGCCCGAAACTTATGTTCGATTAGGCATATCTTTGGATCCGAATGCCATTAGAGAAGGTACCGATGTTTATTTTGATTGTTTGGTCTCAGCTCATCCTGCTGTTTATAAGGTCGACTGGCGTCATAATGTGAGTGTTATAATGAATGCACTTAAAAAATACAAATATAAAAGGATTATATATTTGTATAATTAGAATTATGTATAAATATAGTTAGAATTTTTAGAAATATCAGAGTTTTATATATGTTTTTATATATGATAATGCCCGAATTTAGTATTAAACATATCTTGTGCTTTATTACTAAACAAAATAGTCCTTTTACTTTACTTATTAGGATCGTCCATTATTGCATAACATCTCACAAGGAGTGATTATCAGCAATCATTCATTAGTATTGCAAGGTGTGACTAGAGCTACTGCCGGAAATTATTCATGTGTTGGTTATAATGCCGAAGGGGATGGTGTCAGCCCTCCATTCTTACTTAATATACTGTGTAAGTGTTAGAAAGTGGACTGATTTCGTGTATAGAATATTTTAAGTAGAAGAAGAGAAGGAGCTCGTTATGAGTTTTTCAATTCGATTGAGAAAGGGCGGTCTTATCAGACCGATTTCAAGTTTGCGTAAGAAGAAAAAAGGGAACTTAATAGCATTATCAGCAGGGCACGACAAAAAAATGATCATGATAATAAAGAAAAGATTTTTTGTTTACAAATCAAAAGTAACCCAACCAACAGTTGGCGGAAATGCGAGAACAAAAAGGTAAAACTGTGTTAAATCGAGGGTTGTGATTGTTAACTACTCGGATGAAGTAGAAGATGATGAGGAGAAGGTGGTTGTGATAAGGATCAAAATATATTATAGGCTGGTAAAAGGGTTTTTCTTGTTCGGGTTTTAATGTTAATTTGTTGAAAAACTCTCGCTTGTGATTAAGCTTAAAAGCTTTGACCCATTTGATTGAAGAAGGAGAAGGGAGGCGAAGCTAAAAGCGGAGAAAAAAAGAGAAGTAACCTTAAGGTGGTCAGGCGTAAGTGAAAATGCTCTTAGGCTTGAGGTCGTCTGGAATCAACTTAAAATTTCATTAATAGAAATTGAGAAAAATTGTTAAAAGTTTTTTGCAAATTAAAAAGAAACAAAATGATTATTATTATTATTATTATTATTATTATTATTATTATTATTATTATTATTATTATTATTACTCTCATTTTAATTATTATTAATAACATTATTATAATCGCATTGTGCGTTTATATGTATTATGTCTGTGCCTGCAGATGCCCCGACGTGTATGCCAAATCAGCCTCGAATTTATGGCGTTGCCAAACAGGAAGATGCCAGAATTAGATGTACCGTCGATGCTAATCCACCGGATGTCGAATTTAGTTGGACATTTAATAATTCTGCGGAAAGTATTGATGTTGCCACCAATCATATAACACGATCAGGTAAATAAGAGCTCGATATAATGGTTTAGAAGTTTATATATTTTAATAAAGTTTATTAATTGCAACTAAAAATTAATTCAGTGTTAATTAAAGTAAAAGAACATTTATATAAATTATAGCGTTTTTTATTATTTTATTCAATTTCTGAAACTCTTTGAAAGGTACATCTTCTGTAGTGACGTACACACCGATTACAGAACTCGATTATGGAACCTTACTTTGTATGGCATCCAATAAAATAGGTCGCCAAAGGGTGCCATGCGTTTTTCATATTATTGCAGCCGGTAAGTTTTTATTGTATAAAATTTCTATTTGCACAACTAATGAAGTTTTAAAAACAACCCCTAAGAGTAATCAAAAAAGTCGATTCAATGATATATCAAATTATTATTAGAAAACTATTAAGGCGATTATTAAAAACGTACAGTAATCCTTGTTGAAGGATTAAGAGCAAGGAGATGGGCAAAGATTATCTAAAACTTAATTGAATTCAATTTTATTAAAATTCTCGTCCAACTTTTCCAATCTAACCGCAGGACGACCCGATCAAGTGCATAATTGCACTTTGAATAACATATCTATGACATCTCTAACTGTCACATGCAGTGATGGCTTCAACGGCGGCCTCCCACAACTATTTTTGCTTGAATTGAGGGACACCCACACCAGCGTAAGTTTTCCAATTCTAAAAAACTTTCTAGATTAACATCTTCCTAAATGGAAAAAAAGAAATAGTAAAAACAAAAAAGGCTGTAGTAAAAATTACTTAATGATATCACTACTATATCCATCACACCAAACGCTTCAGGGAACAAGGGAATATAATATCACGAAAGTGATATTATATTCGTGCGAAAAAAAGCCAACACTTACTCCTGAGTCAGCATAATGACAACTCAATTTAGAATGATAAACAAAAAAATCGTGTGGAAAAATTTTGAACAGATTTAAAATGATTTATTTACTCGTGTGTTTAGTTATTTCTATCCACTAGTGATAGAACGGTAATGATGTAATTTTGGAATAAGAAAAAGAAATTCCAACATTCAATTTTAAATCGATACATAAGTATTGTTTTAATATTCTCAAATTTAATTTAAAATTTAATTAAAAAAAGCGTTCTAAAAAAAGCGTTCTTACTGGTTTTACTTTTTCAATTCCTTTAAAACATTCTTAAATGCTTTTATAATTTCAATTTTAAAATTGCCTATAGTTTCTCATGGTTATGATTTTCTTGAAATTATTTAATTTTCAATTAATTTTTATTAATTTTTAATTTATTTGTTTCTGATTAATTAATTATTTATTTGTTTTTCAGTGATTATTTTAGTTTTAGTGAATTTTCAGAATCTTTAAATTTTTAAAACTTTAATTTAGTATTTAAATTGTATAATTTTAAATTTAATATTTGTTCACAATTAAAATATTTAAATATTTTTCTCATTTTGATTTCATAATTTTTTAAAAGGTTTTAATTTTATAGTTTCATTTGCATTTTCATTTTTTAACAAGGTTTTGTAACTTTAATTTTTTACTGTAATTTACAATTAGTTTATTATAATTTTCTCTAATCTGAATAATATAACCACTTGAACATTTCAATCCCAAACGTAAGCGTTATGTTTAAAGAAGACAAATTATGCCTTCTATATAACAGTAATATAATTATCCATATAATTAATTTTTAATAATTTTCTCAAATTTACTTTTTTCCATTTAGGAAGTGAAAGCGAACATTACTTCGACGGTGCCTAGATTCTCGATTGCCGCTTTATCTCCGGGGAATTTTTATTCAATATCGATATATGCTTTCAATTCCAAAGGGCGTTCAGATCCGACCAATCTAAATGCAGCCATGTTGAGAATGCCCGAAAAGCAGCTGACGTCGGAAAAAGGTGATTAGAATCTCTATTACGTTTTAGTTACCGGATAGAAGCAAATCCTTCTTTAAGCACTTTGTTAAGAATTTCAAATAAAAATATTCGATTTATACATCCCGATTGTTTTTAGAGCCTTTCGACTAATATCGTGCTTAAGCAGAAGTATATATAAATCTCAATATATATGAGGAGAAGATTAATTTATTTTAATGGGTTGTAAAAGAATGCATTAACATTAGAAAAGAGTAAGAGATTTTATATGCTTTAAAAGAGAGAAAGATTTTATTGTTGAAAAGTTTTCTCGTCACTGCAAGCCACAAAAGAGAGGCTGTGGAGAATGGATGATTGGTTACGGGGTACAGAAGGGTGTAGTGGTGCAAGGGTTTGTGTTTTAGTGGTTAGCTTGGTTTGGTGTTCGGTGGTTTTGCTCATGGATTCATATACGACCCGACATCATACGTACTTAAAAACTTAGGAAAGGTAATTTTCCTTTAAAGTTTTTTTTCCTACTTTGCGTAAACTATTTAATACTCCTTTCCTCTGCCCGATACTCCTGCCTTTAGTGCTGCAACATCTATCGTTGCCGCAAAACATACCACGCATGCATTATATACTTTTAATGCATACGTTTTTTTTATCAACAAAAAGTCGAAAAAGTTTTACTATTAAAAACCTTTACGAATACGTAAAACACAATACAAAAGCGTATATTTCGTGTCTATGCTTTCAAAGGAATAAAAGCCATTTTAAAATTACAAATTTGCTTCGTTCGCCTTCGGAAATTTAGTCCTTCACGAGCTTGGTTTTGAGCACGTCAACACCAGAATTTACGAGCGAGCATGAAAAAATTCGGCTCGGTCGTCTGTTTTCTTCCAATCGTTTTTTCTTAGACTTTTGCAAATGGTTTAACCAAAATAAACCTTTAATGCCCTTTAGTGCTTTTCACCCTGAAAATAAAATACAAAATATGGATGAGAAATCCGGACAACAGAAAAACAAGATCCATCGTCCATAGAAGAAGAAGAAGAAGAGGAGGAGGAGGAGGAAGAGGAAGAAGAACAATTGGAAGGAATTATGTCGAAAGAAGCTGACTAGAAAATGAATTTGGCTAAACCGAAAATTCAGCCAAGATCCGAGAAAAATCTGATATTTAATTTCTTGCAAGTCTATTTAATTTCCTATTACTCGAGTGCCATTTTCGCAGGCAGCCAGTCAACCGTGCTTCCAAACAATCAGTTACGTTCTTCTTCTTCTTCTTCCTTTTCTTCCTTATTTCGGCTTATACTTAACTCAGTTCCTTTACATTGCTTTACATCTCTCCCCCTCGCTCTTTTTTCTCCCGTCTTTCTTTGCATCCTACGCAGAAAAACCACAGGCATCTTTCTTATTTTCGCCGGTAATGTCGTTAACAATCGGTTTAACGTTGGCAGTAATGGTGGCCGGTTTGGCAGTTGTGTTGGCTTTAAGAATACCTTGCAAAACTTCCGCTGGTCGACGGCGGCGACGTAAGGAGTTTTTGAATGACAACGCGTCAAGGGATTGCTCGCCTGGAGCGAGCGATAAGAGCTCCGGAGGAAGCAAAGAAATCGATGGCAATGAAAGCGATGAGAAAAACCCCGACATAATACCCGAAACCATTGAATCGGATGATCAGGTGAGTGTGGCGATTGAAGTTGTGGAATTATTGTATTGACTTGGCCGATGCCAATGATTTTTCAATCTTACGGATCAATGAATAGAAAAAAGACATTAAAAGGTAAAGATGAATTCATGGTTTACAGAGAAAAGTAGAAAAGAGAATAAAAAAAGGAGACGATAACCTTTGAAACACCTTGTAGGTGGCTGTAGAGAGTCGCAATAAATTGATTGCGGTTATGTCTTTACAATGAAAGGATGTTTAACAGAGAGGATTATTAAGGATAGCATTTGGTTATTAACAATTTATACTTATTTTCCGTAAATAAATTTGCTGTCAGTTCAAGATGAAAAATAGTACAATTTGTGGTATTTTGTTTGTATACAAAAACTTTACTTTGTATTAATGTGCTCGTACCGATAAAAGAGATTTACTTGAACGCACATATTGTTTAACCATCCTGATCAATTTTACCATAATTTTTACATTGTTATCGATATTTTTATGAGCAATATCTACCCATCTGTTTCGTAATGATAATTCGAATAGTCTCAATCTTCACTTTCAGAAGATTTTTATCGTTTTTATTATCACTATTTATTATATCATCATTCAGATGGATTCAATAAGACGAAGGCAGCAACACATTTCAACTATTGACACTACGTCTAGTCCGACAAGAGAGCTCCTGGCATCCACATCCAACAGTCCCCCTCATCCAATAACGCAGCAGTTCAGTGCTGCCGGTATGACCCTTCATGCATCACATCAAAACGCCATGGGTTATTGTACTCTAAGAAATGGTACGCAGCCACCATCTCTGGCAACACTTTCGATGGTAAGTCGAATAATCAGAAAAGTAAACACACACACACACATACAGGCTTTCACACATGTATATATGTGTCTGTATGTAGATTTAATGTTGGTGAAGTTGGTAACATAATTGGAGCGTTCGGGGATGTTTGAAATTATACGATCATCAAGCAGCAACCAGATGATGATAATGATTATGACGGTATTATTTTTCATAAAATTTAAATTATGACTTGCGAGGGAAATATACCTTTTTTATGTGGTTTAATGACAGACATTTCCCGCAGACATTCACCCTCGACGTAATCGTTTATCTTCTTAAGTTTCACCTTATCCGTTCTCTTCCTATCCATTATTGAAAAAAATATAACTTAATAAAACGACGAATAGTGTTATTAGTGTGTGTGTGATTATGTGACACATGTCGGTGTTGTCATATCTTTGGGGACTCATGCACGACATGACATCACTATGGATGCTTGTGTTTTGGTCATCGATTATATTTGAATGAGACTTTATTTTCTTCACGAGGACAACAACAAAATACGAGTTTCTTATGCGAAATTTCATCGACGAAAGTGTCACCGATGATAATTCGGGATTTTATGTATATGAATATGTGTTTATATGCAAGTGTGTGTATGTGTGTGACAGCGTGTGTGCTTTTAATAACACTTCATTATATTATGTTTGTATGTGGTCGCATCATATACATCGTATAGTATCGCATCGTATCGTATGCTGTCAGGGTAATGACAAAAGAGAAATTTTATGAGCTGGAAATATTTTAGAACGTTTTTAATGGTTAAAGAGCGGAGAGAAGCTTGAAAAAAACCCTCTGGAGAAGCTTTAGTTCAATAGATTTTATTAGTATAATTATTTTTATGATATAATCGACAGGGTCACAGAGTCCTGACATTATATTATATAAAACTTTAATATACCATAATTTTACAAAATTTCTAAAACTTTGCGGTTGCTTTTTCCACTTTTCCTCAGATATTTTTAAAGAACCTTTTGGATATTTTTTGCTTATTTAATTTCAGAATAATGCACCGCATATTTATTCGAATTCTATAGCTCAATGTACACTGCCTAGGCATACGCCCAGTCATATATGGCCGGCCTATAGTGGCGGTCTAACAGCTGTTAGACATACCCAGCAGCAGCCTATGCCGGCGTCACTTCATCAGTTTCCATCGACAATAAATCCGCATCAGCAACATGCGCATGTTGCAGAAATTGTTACTTCGGCAACTTCGCCGTGTACCCTAGGAGTGGCCGTGACCTCGGGCATTGGTGCAACTATTGCACTACAACAAATGAGTCAAAATAATCAGAGAGCCCGAATGTGTATTGGTTTGGGTAACAGTAGTAGTAGTACAGCTGGTGTTGGTAGTGTTGGTGGTGGTGGTAGTGGCGGTAATACTTGTGCTGGTTCTAGCATTGGATCGGGATTTAGTGGTGGAGGTGGTGGTGGTGGTCTTGTTAATACGGGCAGTGGTTTTAGTAGTTGTTTGTCGGAAGAAGAAGTTACCGTCCAGACCCCGTTGATGATGAAGCGAGAGAGTACGGTATGACTATAGGATTCTCACAGGGTCGGCGATACGGCCCTGTGATAAAGAAGTAAAGGGGCTTATTTATGATAATTATTTCATATTAAAATTTTAATTAAGCTTGAGAAAGTTAATTGAAGAATTTCAGCAGATACAACAAAATGCAACAAAAGATTGTTGATATAGTCAATAATGTCTAAAACTATGCCCTTTTGATATAAACAAGATATCGCTGAAATGGCATATTGCCTAAATACAGATACTTTTTTCTTCGGTTGAACATTTCCTGTATAAATTGGTCATTAATCTTAAATGATTGGTAAATATGATTTTAAAAGTCTTCAGAGGCTAATAGCATACTAAAATTGATTCAATTAAATTCATATAAGACATTGGCATATCCTCTGGATATTAAAGTTATAGTAATGTAATTACCATATATATATATTTTTATTTAATCTTAGATTAAATCTAGAGAAATTAACAGCCTCTTACAAAAATAAGTAAATGCTATAAAATTTCAAAGTTTTTCATACGCCGTGGTGTTCTCTTCATAAATTCATTGAATTCTCATTCTGAAATTTCGAAAAAGAATAAAAAGCAAACAAATTTTTTTACTTATCATCTGTTTGCTTTCGTTGGTGTGATTATTAAAATGCTTCTACCGTATTGTAGATAAATTTTTATAGGCTTGGGATAGTTATGAATAGCAAAGTATGCTACTACACTTTTTGGGCATCTTAATGTCGGATCTTAGAGCAGAGACGTTAAAGCTTGTTTAATTGAGCAAATTCATTCACATACAATATCACCAAATGACTCCTATGGGTCTAATTATCTCATATTTGCGATAATGATAAGGAAAGGTTTTATAATATTTTATATCTCACACACACACACACATATTCACAGCATTTGCAGCTTTCTGGGGGGATTTTTTTAAATCAATGAGAAATATTGTTAAACGGGAAAATGTATATAAATTCTTAATTTTTAACTGAAACTAAACAGAAATTATTTAAGTACGAGTTTATAATTTTTAATTGTTAGTAAAAATGAGATTAAGCAAATCAAACGATGCCAAACCATTCTTAAAATATAACTGTTTCTTTAAAAAAACTAATGGGAACTAATTAAGGAGAATAAATATGAGATTTAATATAAAATAGGAAAAACAATAATTTTGCATGTCTCTTGTAATTCAAAAAATTTTTATAGGATTTTTGATTAAATGTTCAAGAAGGTAAATCCTGAAATTAGATAAAAATTAGAAATATCGAACGAAAATATTTTAGGTTATTTTCCTGATAGTTGGTAGATATTATAATTATAGATAATGATGATAATATATAAATGATCACTTTTCCAATACTGGTATGCGTGTATAACTAATACATAATAGTATTGGCTCAGAAATTTTATATATATAAATATATATATCGTACATATATATCCGTATAGTGTGTGTGTTATGAAAAGAGTTCTTAAGTTATATAAACTGTATCTAGTTCTATAGATACAGTTGCAACTATACAATACCTATAGTTGTATTTGTATCTTGGACTTGGCTCAATCTTAGAATTTGTATGACTTTTATTAAATCTTTCTTGGTTTACTGTATTTTAATGTATTTAATTAGGTTGTATAGTATAAACAGTTTTTAGGATAATAAAAGATATTTGTACAATAATGTTAGAATGAAAATTTTATTCAAAAGTGGAAAATAAATCCAGGATTATCTGTCAAAAACAAGAATAACAATTACATAATTATTTTTAAAATACGCTGTGCTTATGTGAACAAAAATGTATTCGAGAGAAATTATTGCGTAGAATTTCCGTCGTTCAAATTATTAGTATTACATTTTTTCTATTATTTCCAATTTTTGGTGGTTTTGTTTTTATGATTTTATTTCTTTTTTTAATTTTCATTGTTGTGGTTTTTTATTTATTTTTTGTAAATATAATTCTAGGTAAACAATAATTGCAGAAACAACACAGAACTGCAAAAAATTTAATAGTTTTTAAAAACAATATAAAATTATTATTAATATTATGATAACGAAATGAAAAATGAACAAAAGGTCTGATAATTAATAATTCCAAACAAGGAATCATCTATTGAATGAACGAAATGAAACCATAAACGATTAAAACTGAAAAACCCGCATACGTTCCAGCGAAACGAAACGAAACGTAACGAAACGAATAATCAAAATGACACAAAAGCCAATCTGGCAATGAAATATATTCATGACGATGATAATAAAGAGTTAACTGAAAATTTTATCAACAGAATAGCAGCAATAACAAATGGTACGTATAAATCAAAATTATTACGCATTACATTCACAGTTTGTTAAGCGAAATAAAATGTTTCCTTTAAAACAATTTAAAAAGAAGAAAAAAATATTAATAAGTGTGAGTAATTTCTCTGAAGATTTAAGTCAATGAATTTGTACATATATAAAATATTTTAGAACAACTTTATTCAGTCATTTATTAAAATAACTGTGGGTCGTATGAGGATTTAGGTGTGTAAGTTTACATTTATATATAATGATAAATATAATTAAACATAATTTATATACTTGGTAATAGCCTAAATATTATTCTAACTTTCTAATTATTGTTGATTTCAAACGAATCATTTACAAACAGCGATAATTTTTTTTGATATTTTCGTTTTACTTATGAAATTTTTTTAATTTTTCGCAACAACAAAATGATTCACTCAGGTCGTATTAATTTCTCTTTTATTTATTTATTTAATAATTCCGTATCTCGCACGCATGACAGATTTTTGCTGACATTGAAAACAAATATAAACATCAGTAAAGTACTTTACCTTAGAGATTAGAATGAGCAATGACAGTATTGCTGAAGATGCCATAAAACAGAATTGCCTTCAAAAGCGAGTCACAGAAAAATCAGTAAAGCCAACTTTTTCTTGAGAGCAGAAGAAATTTCAATTACTAAATGATGAAAAAATTTCCATGATTGATTTTTTTTATGATTGTAAAAATCTGTAGTGGATCCGAGATACAAGCGTACCAGAATACGAGCATACAAGGTTTACAAAGAAAATTGTTTTCTAGAAATTTTGTTATTAATTATTGTATTGATTTTATGTTGTTAATAATTAAGTAAAACAATTATGTAAAAACCAAAAGCAAAATATAGAAAATAGAATAGAAAAGAAAATGCATTTGCGTTGTATTTTCCGTGGTTCTAGAATTAACTAAGATGAATTAAAATAAAATTATATATAAAACAAATTTTAAATGCCATGTTTTATTAAAAGGAATCAACTAACTCATCCCTTTTAACTAATATTAAACAAAATTCTGGTATTAATAATGACATTTTTATTTTTAGTTTTCTTATAAATTAATTATTTTTTAATTAATTTAATTTATTTCAAAGAGAATTAAATGGGTTTTGTGTGAATGAATTTTTATATATAAGAATAAAATTTTTATTTATATTTTTTCAAAATTATAATTTTTTTATGTAAAGTAATATATTATTTTTATGTTAAGTAATATATTATATGAAATCGTTTCAAAAGTATAATAATTTTTTTTTAATTTGAAAACATTTTTTTCATTAATATTTTTTATACTTAAAGAATATTATATAAAGATTTATTAGAGAATACTATTGTTGGGTTTTTATATATTTTCTATTATATTCAATTTGCTTTTATTCATTTGGTTTTTAAAGAAACTTTTTGTAATGAACTCTTAACTTTAATGAACTCACCGAATAAAAATAACTCTGCAGAACTCAGCTCGTTTTATTAATTTATAGCAGTATTATTCTGACTGAGTATTTAGTTACCGAATGGTAATCCCTTCGAAACTGTTTCGATGTAGTTGCAGACTGAAAACTAACGAAGCACGCAACCGACTAAAGTGTAGATTGTATTTCAGTTTATCCTCTTCCTTGTATTATCTTCGTACACACTCTTTTCTCTCTCCCCTTTCGTTCGTTATCATAGGTGCATAAGAAAAATGCGGAATCATAACAATTAAGAAAACACTAACCGCATCGCTTCTGTTTCATGCGGTGTTGTCACGAAACAACTTTGCGTGCGGTGTTCACGGAATGATGAATGGGTAGGGTTAAGGAGATACTGGGTGGAAGGTGGAGGTGAGTATAAGGGTACTGAAGAATGACTTACACTTGGTGGTAGTGTCTTGCTTTGCACATTTCTAGCTGCTCGCCGCTCTTTATTCGTTGTTCGTGCTCATGTTCTGTGTCGTTGAATCATTTTCCGGAATTTAGATAAACTCGGCGTGTAAAGAGTGCACCGAACAGCGTGGCAGAAACTTGGTGGCGATGAACTGTTTCTTTTTTTTGTTACAACGCTAAATCCTGGCAAAAGCAATGGCAATGGCGTTCGCTGCAGGATAACGACGGCAGCGGCGTAGAAGCGGTGACGGCAATAGAAAAAAAAATAAAAGTGCAGGACGGGGGAAAATGCGGAACGTTCCAACAATTTGCTAGGAGACAATGTAAGAAAATTTGTTTGCCTGGGGCTTGGCGGGAGTGGCAAAAAGCGGGATGCGAGCGTGCTGTGAGAGCGTCTGACAATTGCTTGCGGTAAAACAACTTTAATTGGCATGCCCCATGGCATCCCGCGCGACCATTCGGTGTCAGTGAGTGGTGATAGGCGAGGGGGAAGGATTACAGAGGCATTGTTTTGTAAACAAAACCAGCGACGACATACCTTTGTCGGAATGTATTTTAAATTGCATGATAATCCAAAAAAGGGGACGTCAATTATTTCCACAAGAGGTGTGATGGGGCTGAAAATGCAGTGGGGAAGAGGAGGTGAGGCAAATGCACCTATTGCGTATGTTTAGTTATTATTTTGTAAAATCACAAATTTTTGTTTTACTTGTAAAATTTTGTTCGTAACAATCTCGAATTTTATTTAATCACATAAGGCTACCCTCCATGCGTTATAATAATCACCCTGTTTGGGAATATTATTTCATTCTTTGATGAGAGTTGTAAAATGTAAACAAATGTAAACCAGTAAATGCAACAATTTGTAATTACATGAGCACGAGCAGTATACGAGCAATTACACGAGCAATAAAGATTTTTATAACGTATTCCATTCTTCGTTTTTAAATTTTAAAATTAAGATCTTAAAATAATCAAGATTTTCTGTTAGTCCAGTGTTTTAGTCTTTAAAGTGCGTGATCGAATTAATTATAACTTTTTACATTTCGAAAGGATTGAAGTTTTTATGTATAAAACAATTCTATTTAATGGAACTGATTTCTAGAGTTCAATTAGAATCAAGACGTCTCTTCTTAATGAAATACTTTTTCCGGGAAATGAATTTAAATAAATTGCAAAATTATTAGTTTTTTAAAAAGCAATGGATTCAATCGGTTTTATATTACAATGAAGTTAACGGCATAAAATGAAGTGAAAATTATTCTTAAAAAATTCAAACTTAATTAATTCGAAATTAAAAAATTAAAATACAGAGAGGAAGTAAGATAGAAAAGCAAATATAATCTAATTTATAATGCACGCCACCGAACATTTACGAAACGAGAAAAGGTAGAAGAAATATACTTTATACTAAAAATCCGTTTTAGAATCTATCGAACCGCACTCGATTTGTTTTTGTAAAATGTTTTCATTAATTTGTGAATTTCTATTTTCTAATTCATAAAAATTTAAATTACTTTTAATTTCGTTTATCTTGGGAGATTTGTCTGTGCTTTTATTAAATTCAACAGAAGGATCTTGTTAAACTAAATTGTTCTTAATCGTTTTAAGAAAACCCCGGGAGACATTATCGATATTTCCATTCATGTGTAAAATTCTGTAATGAAGTCAGTAATGATATGATAATTATTATGTATGCGCGTTTACTCATATACACATTTCCAATTTATTTCAATTCTATTATTTCTTAGCTACTTCTAAAGATTTGGAGTATATCCTAATAATATTTCAAAGCTATGTTACAAAATAAAACTCTTTTTTTGTGAAATTTGGTAGAAATCCAAAAAAAAAAAAAAAAAAAATTCGGAATATTAATTTTCCTGGATAAAGAAAAAGCAGCTGTTTTTCTTATTGTTGAGTAATTAATTATTCTAAATCCCGTTCTCTGGTTTCGAGTGGTATGATTTTTTTGGGGCGGTTTTGGTTATGGTTTTGGTTTGTTGGTTTTCGTTATTTGTGTTATTGTTTTGTTTTCCTCGTTTTTGTTGTTATTGTATATATTTTGTATTTTTTAGTTAGAGTTTTTATATGTTTTCGAAGGCCGACTGCTTTTAAGTCTAATTAATGCATAACAGGGTAACTAACCGCTTCCTGGCCTTGAGCTATCCTCCTTCACAAACCCCATTCCCATCATTATCATCATCGCTACCATGGTCATCATCATTGTATAAGTATTCATGATTTAGTTGTTTACAAACGAAGCGTTTGCTTTACAAATGTTTCCAAGTTTGATTTCGTTCCTGTTAATTTCTCTTGTGAATTTGTAATGAGGTTGCCGCTTGATGTCTGCGGCGGCCGAGGCAGTGGCTGTGGCTGCGGGTGACTAACTGACTGACTGGCTGGCTGTTTATCTAAATTCATTCGAGCAATTACTCAGACGTAGAAACTAACAATAACAATAAGAAAAGGTTGCCGCTGTCAACCGGTTGACTAGTTGCTTTACTGCGACTCTTCAGTGCGTTGATCGTTGGGTGTCACGTCCTGGTTCTGACTTCCGTCTTCTCTCCATCCCTCAGTCATTCGCTGATGCTTCTTTTGGTGGTATATGCTGCACCTCGCCATCGCTTGTTCTTGCTGGTTTTGCTGGTGTTTTAAGGCGTGTTTTGGTATCTGTTCTTTTGTTCGCGTTGAATGAAAAAGCCGCAGTAATTTTTCGCATTTGGAGAAAACATTTGCTTTCGTACTCACTTCCTTTGTTTGCCTGCGATGATAGTGATTCATTCGTCAGCACTTATTCACACAGAATCAGTGGCATCATTTCTGGCAATGATGAGGAGATGAAGACAAGCTGATTGCAACTGAAGGTAGCGATGATGAGACGGTGATAGTGATGTTGACGACGGCGATACTGACGTTGCCGAAGACAACTTCTATTGGTTTTATGATGATTCGATGTTGTCGGTGTAGCGTTGGCTACCAAACCAAACCGCTCGCTCAACATGATGCGCTTAAGTTGTCGCTCCAGCTGTCATCATCATTATCGTCAGCTGATTTATAGCTTCCGGTTGTGCCGAGTCGTGTCATTTTAGATTTTATGAGACGCGTTCCATTTCGCTTTAGAGACGAAATCAACGAAACAGGATCTGACACTGTGAGACGGCTTTTGTGACGTACTAGAACTTGCACTGTTTTATTGTGGGCGGAACTGAATTTAACGAAGTCCGTGGCCCGCAGCCCTGAGAATCATGTTGATATGGTAATGCAGAAAGCATTACATCAGTGGACCGCTAAAATCCGTACCAGCGGTACTTTCTTCTTCATTACGGACATAATGATAGAGACAAACGACAGGAAATTTGGTTTGTTCTGCTTGGTGTGTGTGCATGTGTGTGTCTGTATCGTATTTCCGTTAAATAAAAGGAAATATATGATTGGATACAAAGAGAAAAAATTCACGATATATAGTCATAGTCACAGTCACAGTCAGTCGATATATATGTTTATTATTTAATCACGTTTAAAATCACTTTTAAACATGCTTATAAAATTTCAATTAAATGAAATATTTATTTATTTTTTAAAATAAAATATTTTTATCTGTAATTGAAATATTACGATTTTTCTGAATTAGTGAATTAGTGAAGACAGAGGAATCTGTCAACGACCTATGAATGAATAATGACCTATGAATGAATAATTCATATCCGACAAATTGATTTATTAATTTCTTTATTAAGAGTTAGTCAACAAATTTTGAAAACATGTTTTTCCTCTCTCTCTCTAGCTTTATTACAGTGACGAGATAACCCAGTCGGTAACAGGCTATTTCACGTTAGTGTTTAGGGAATTGAATTCGTCCTGAATATTTACTCCATTTGGACGTTTTAATAATTTCAATAGTCAAAAAATATTACTTATTAAAAATTAGTACAATTAATTTTTGAGTGCATTAAAATTATAATTATATACGATTTTTTGAAAACATCTTTAATTACACAAAACGAATATATTATGAATACGTTCTATCGGGATTTTTGTCAATGAAAAATTAACCAAATATTATGAAAAAATCAAATTATACAATTTTTAATTATATATTCTACAAATACAAATACGAATCATTGTTATAATTTTCTTAAGAAGTGCTTATAATTTGGATAAAAATCCTATAATAATTTCGTATAATTTTCCTAAATAAAAAACTCTATTCTAGTTCTCTCTTTTTTACCATGACTTCGCATCAGCTGCTGGGTAGATTTATTAAATCAAATTTTATGAATTTGTCTATTTTTTTATAATTAAAGTGCTTCTCCTTAAGCTTGAAAATATGATTCACTTTACTTTCAAGCAGCATCTTTTGACTTGAGTAGTATTCTATTAAACGCTTCGACTGCAACAAAATAAACATCGCGTAGAAGTGTCAAAGCTTTTGGTTTGGTTTTGAGTGCTCTTTTAAGCATGTGTGCGTGTGTGTGTGGCTATGTGTGTATATAGGTGTAAGTTTATTTGTATAAGCGGGAATGGGTGGGAATTGTGAATGTTGGTTTGGGTGTATGTACGTGTATGATTGTAAATTAGATTGTGTGCGATTGTAAAGAATGTGCATGTGTGTTTGTGCGAGTAATAAAAAGCTCCAATTCATTTCCCAACACGAAATTCTAGAAGTAAATGAGCGAGATTTTAAGAGAAAGAAAATTTTATGAAATTTCTAAAGGGTTTTATTTAGTCATAGAAGAAAAATCAAAAGTGAAGAATATAATACAGTGTGTTTTACCCTTTGTGTTATTAAAAAATTAAAAAATTATGTTCGTGTTTAATTTAATTAAAAATAACATGTAAAATATTCACATAAAAAGTTTTTAAAATTGCTCACGTAAATATTTGGTAATTTAATTCTAACACTTAGTTTCTGTCATAAATATTTTTTTGCAATAATTAAAAAAATGCTCTTTTCTTCCTGGGGCATATTTTGTACGCTTCATTTATTTCCACAAATAGTTTTTCAGGGGCATTGAAATTACACTTTGCCAATTGTAAGTAAAAATAAATGGTCGACGTTGTTGTTGTTGTTTTGCGCAGTTCCTGTGCCAAATGGACGAAATAATTTCCTCTCAATTCTACAATTCGTTAAGTTGTCTTAACAATTTTTTGGTTTGTTAATTCTCTTTTCTTGTTTTCTTTTGGTTCTCTTCATTTTCCTTATTTTTTCATCTTAACTAACAGTTCTTTGCAGGCACACTTATAATCTTCCAGAGGCTTAGCTAATGTTAATTGATTTTAATTTCAATATTACTTAAAAGGATATTTTAAATGTTTATTTCGAATTAACCGGAAGTGGTTTAGGAAAAACAAATATCAAATTTAATTGATTGTGCTTTTAATAGTTTACATTAAAAGTTTACATTAATAGTTTACATTCTTTTCTCAGTTACCAACTTTTATTGGCCAACATGTTGCCATACAAATTATCTGCAGCTTGGTTTTTTGTGTGTCGAACTTTTTATTATTAATTTACTCTTGTTGTTCTCAGTTTACAGTTTATGGTATATAATTCACAAATCTGCAAAACTTCGAATAGGCAGAGTGAACTTTGGCCTAACTACGACCCTGACTTATGGTCGGGCTCATTTCATGCTTGCTTTGTTGCCCACATCCAGTCCAGACCCCGCAACGTCGTCGTCGTCATCATCTTCTATGCGACGCGCCGCTGAGCATCACGCAACATTCATTCATGATGGTGTTTTCATGAGGGTGGGCGTTATTGATGAAGAAAACAGAGGAAATAGTAAGATAAGTGCATGAAGTGTGGCGCCCACTCGAGTATTTGTAGATATGTATAAATAGAGTCTCAGTGGTAAACAGCTCTATAGCATCCATCCATCCATCTCTGTGACCCATGAGAATGTTCATGTTTCATGGAGAGCAGTACCACCAATTGATGTGCTACCACCCCTAAGGCTAAGTCGTAAAATATACGAATAAAAGACAGATGTTAGCTACTCGTATTAAATGCGGGCGCTCTACTTTGGAAGTGATGGAAATGGCCTGTTTGGTTTAGCAGGTCAGGGTGTTGGTGGGTGGGTGGCAAAGAAGGAGAAGAAGACATAAGGAAGTTTTAGACTTTGCTTCAGCCTGGAAACCATAAAGCGTTTCATGGGAGCTTAACAAGGAAATGCAGCAGCCAGGATACGGATAAAGAAGTCGGACGGAACGCATCAACGGAATAAATACAATTTCTATACCCTGTGTGTAAATATTGTTGTGTACACGTATATGTAAGTGCGTGGGTGTGCATGTAAATTTGTTTGTATGTACCAGAAACAGAGGCTGTTCTGGTAAATAACCAGGAAAAATGAAATTTCATTAGCAATAAATCAAATAATTGTTTTTTCATCACCTCACCTTTTATTTATGAAGACCTCTGGTGAAGGACTAAGCCTGGAGGCGCATTTAATATTAATGAGCGTGTTTGTATGTGGCTCGCATTATTGTTGCCAGAAGCGTTTAAGGGATCTTATATAGAGTATGATGAATTAATAAAGACAGCTTTAATTTCAGTTCTTTTAAATAATAATTAAATTATATTTATTACGGATATTTGCTCCTCTTTTACAGTGATAATTATTCAGTTATTTAATTTACTCAATTATAAAATAAGTAATTAAATCAATAGGAGGATGTCAATTGCAATCAGCTGTAAACTGTCAAGTAAGTCACGCACAAAAGAGAAATAAAAGTGACAATTCTTTTTAAATTTCAATAAAACAATCCCTTGCAACTTTCTCTAATCCTTCCGGTTTCCCTTCCTGCCAATTTCAATTTGTATTGGATGTGCTCGAATCTTTTTCGTATCTTTTACTAAAAACATATAACTTTTTTTTACTTGATATTATTGTGAATTCAACTGTATTGTACAAGTTGAAAGAAATACAGCAAATGCTGGGATACTCACTCGAAAGTTGGCACCGAAAAAATTGAGAAATTATAGAAACACAACCATAAAAAAGATGACAGTATTAGACACACAAAAAGTCTAAACTCGACCAAAAATTCGCAAATCCAATTACTCCAATGACTGAGAGGTGATGTTATGGCGAATATGTACAGATATAAAGGAATTAGTGCCCCCCGCTGGGAACAGATTTACAGTGGAATTATCCATAAATAAGCTTCTCAGTGACGTGTAAGGCTTTTGGTATTGGCGAGGGTTTCAGAAAACCCCTTCAAATGCCGTCTAATTCAATCGACAGACGTTTAAAGAAACCCAAGAAACCCCGTCTAATTTCGAAATATTAGTTTACGAATTCGTTAAAATATTAATTCTGTAGGAAATCCTACATAGTCTCCTTGTCTAGAAGGAGGTCCACTGACATGCATAAACATTCTATATAGTAGACTGCATATTTGTAACTGAGACTCTTGAATGCTAGTTATTGAATAATAGCTTATTGATCATCATATCGGTTGGTCGACGCCTCTGTTTGTTCGATTTCAGCAGTTGTGCCGATTCTTTTGAAAATAAATCAAACTGGCGACATTTTTCGATGCAAAAAAGTAAATCAAACCATTTGCGAAATTAAACTTCAAGTTTTATCCAAAACAACAAACTCACGAACTGGTCGCTCGTAACGCAATGTAGAGACAACTGTCCGTTACGGTGATACCAACAACTCTCAATTCGATAACGTTCGTTTGCTGGATGCCATTCGCTGATTCGAATATGAAAGTAAACAAAGTAAGTTACAAACACATCGACGTTGCTTCGCGAACACCCACTCACAAAACACACACACACACACGCAGACACTAATACGGCATACATGCATTCATGGATGCGTGTCGTACGTGGTTCAGTGGATAAGCAATGCTTTACGCTCACTTGCCTGGTAGTAGTGTTCGATCGAGGGGGAGGTTTGGAATCGTCCGAGTGTGCCGTGTGCTGGTAGGTTTGTCTGGATTTGGTAAGTATGCTAATCGGAATTGGACCGTTATTGAAAAAAATGAGATGCATCAACGTCATCAATCATGACGACGACCATCAGGACTGTCATCATGAAGATGTTTCTTTGAAAAATTGCAATGTATATACGATATATTATATATTAAATAGAGATCTTTCAATTGATCCTTTAAAAAGAGGCTGTTTCTTTTAATGATTCTCAGTGAAGTCATTAATATTAAAAATTTAATGAAATTAAATTGAATGTAAAGTATTGTGAAATGCAAGTATTTTCAGGTTTTTAAGCGAAAGTTGAAATTAAGGAAATTACAAATTAAAAACAGAGCAATTTATATCTTTTTTGTTCTGTATTCGACGTCGTTTATAATTATTATTGATTTTTTCACATTCTCGTGAAATTGTCTGGCTGTGATTGATTTTATAGTCTTAATTCTTTGTTTGATCTTCTAAAACTGTTTCAATATTTCAATTATGCTTTTGACTTCGACGCTTTACATTCTATTAAAATATTCCAAATATTTTCAATTAAGTTATTAAGGGACGCAGAGTGAGTGTCCTTTGATAATGCGTTACATCAAATGAATATCTTTGTGTTAACGCCTCAAAGGATCAGGCGGTGACCGACTGGGGGAAGCCCAAGATATCTGCATGGAAGACTGACAGAATGACAGGAAGGCAATATCATTAAATGAATGCTTAGCATATAATCATTATATATTCATACAATACAGAGTTTTTGTTGTTGCTTTTCTTTATTGTATGTAATCATTTATATGAGCCCATTTAAATTTAATCCAAAAGCGATAAAAGATAATAAAAATAAGTATTAAAAAAGTCATTACAATGAAAATGTAATTTTTCAAAAATAAATTGATGTGTTTCGGTCATAATTTCAAGAACTTTAATTTAAATGTAAATTTGTGAAAGTTAAACAATCGTGCGTCGGAATTCTATATTTGCATGAGCTGTCGATTTAGTAGAACTGAACCATCTACTACATCAGGTTTCGATATATGGTTGAACAGACAACGACGATTTGGTGTAATGGCGGTCAGAAGCGCCTTTTGCTTCTCCGTAAAATTCAGTTCCGTTCGGCTCAGTTCTCTCTTCAAGTGTCTGCCTCGTTCGGTGTTCAAACCCAACAAACAATAATTTCCATTTTCGCAGAATCAACTACGGTCTCGGTTAGGCTTACGCATCACGTAAAGTGAGTGGCAACGGCAACGGCCACAGCAAATAAGTCGGTGAGCCCTCTATGCCATGCATACTCACATTGGCAACCGCCAGCCGTAGCCGCGCGTCGTTCAACAGCTGGGTTCATTCCAACGCAAACTGAGCCTAAATTTAGCTGATCAATACTTTGTTGAATGAGAGCTGTTGGAAGGGCTGTAGATTAGAAGCTGCTAGTAGTTCCATGCGATGAGACTTATTTATGTAAATATTATGCAAATTGATACAAAAATTGTATACACAAATACTATACGAGGCTACTGAGTTTCTCTCATTTTATAGCGGACTGAACTTGTACGGAAATGCATTGTTCGATAGCCACGGCTGCGTCGACTAGTCGCCAAGTTGGGTTTGACCACTTCAAACCGAGTTCGTATCGCTCCTTCATCCCTTCGTTCAGGTCTTTCCCATTTTGTATTATTCGTATTTATAATTTCATTAATGGTAATGTGTGCGTACTTGTCTCCATAAAATCGATTGGAAACTTGTGTTTGGTTTAATAGTGTGAGAATTATGGCATCCGTCATGACATTTTGACATTGAAAATTTTAATATGAAATCGATTTACGATTATCTTTCATGTCTTTTTCGGAACAGGATTAATTCGGCGTCCGATTAGAAACGGCGACAACTGTTTAAAAAGTGACAACTGCATACAAGTTATGTTTGGTGGAAATTCAGACAAGTTTAGCATTAATTTGTTACTTATAATCAGATTATTTTTCGGGTATTTCTCTTCACGGGTCGTATGAGCAATGTTTTATTTTTTCCAAAATTTCGCAATTTTTAAATTGAACGTTTATTTATATTTATTTTGTCTCTTGAATTATATTACAAAATTTTTTTTTGAAAAGGAAATTGTTTATTATTTGGAAAACATAGCTCTTAAAATTGAATGAAAATAAAAAAAGGTAAAAACAAAATACAAATATTCTCAGAATTTTCTCAATTTTGTTTATGAAGTAAACACTTATCTTTCAAAAGAAATGGTTCATAAAATATTTTTATTTGATTTCAATCATACTCTACAATTTCTCGAAAGTGTTTCCAGTCATATTTCAAGCACGGTCGTCATCACTCAAGTATAATAGTTGTATTTGTATATAAATTGAAGAAATAATTTTGTAGTGGATGATCTTGTGGATATTTCTGACAGTCTTCCTCTTATTACGAACTAAAATAAATTATATTTAAATAAATCAAGGAAGACTTTGAAATTAAAATTTGGGGAGAAATAAGGGAAACATCTACAGAAATTTCTTTTAAAATCTCGATTAATTCCTTACATGCACTCAATGCACAAAAACTAGCACATTTTCAATATTGAAGTCAAATTTAAAAAAAAGGTCAATTTGACTGGAGAGCAAACATTTCCGAGTTGACAGCTCCTCGAGGTTAATTGCACTGCGAGAAAATAATTCAAACAAATTCAAGAGGAACACATGCCACAATGAGAAAAGTAGTAAGGTAGTAGTAAGTAGTAAAGTACTTTCCCGCCAAGACAAATGAAAAAATTAATTCGTTAGTTTGAGGTTTGTGTGAAATGAAATATCGTAAAAATTAAAATGAGATAATTCTTAAAATGTTGACTTACGTTTTCTGAATGAGATAGTTTTAATTTTACTGATTTTGATGAATTTTTATTTTTGCACTATTTAAAAATATTGTTTACGTTTTCGTGAAGAGCATTACAATCCTTCACGATGGCAATTGATGCCGTTTAGAAATTCGTGGGATAGCTTATCGTTATGGATCGATATTAAGCCGAAATTGAACTCAATCTTGCTTGCGTTGCTTCTATTTCAATACAATAATGCAAATATATATAATTACAACTTTGTCGAAAATCTTCACAAATATAAAATGACAACTGGAGTGAATTATTTTCTGAGGTTTCTCAATAAAACAAATTTCTATTAAGGATTATTTAAAATTTTTGTTTGTTTTGTTTGTTTGTTTTACGGTTTATTTAAAATTTTTGTTTTAAACATATTTAATAATATGACTCTATTACACATACTGACAATATAATACGCAGCTGATATCATTGACACATTTTGTATCCAATACCACGTCTGACGTGACGGTTATTTAAAATTCTATTGATTTTTTTCAATAATTAATCTCGACACATCATTCTGATAAAGATAAGAAAGTGTGTCTTTGTATTACCGGCACCGTTTGCTCTAATGATGTGTGGACAATTCTGGCGTTACTTCATAATATACTTTTATGGCTTCTTTCAAGATATTTGCAACAGATAAAATTAACAGGTAGCGCTGAGTTATGCACTTCAGTGCATTCAGCATCAGCCACTCACGATTTCCAAGAGCTTCATCAGGGTTTATACAATTTTCATTTGGTCTAATCAGAGGTGTGCAAAACGTGAACGTATCTTCTTTGAAATATGTATCCGAAACGTTTTTGAAACGACCTGATATTCTAGAGTTGGTATCGAGTTTTGCGAGGACGTTGAGAAGGGAAGGGCGGACGGGTAGAGATTGGATGAGTTGAAAGAATATCTTTAGTCGAGGATTTTGCAAATTTGAAATAAAATCTGCAACCACTTACTTTTACTTGTGCGCTTTCTTGGGAAGGACTCTCTGCCTTTTGGGAAGGACAAAGTTTTAGCTGTGCATGTTGCGACTTGAGGTGGCTGATGGTATTCGTTAAAGTGAACAAGTAAACAAAGGAGAAGGGAAGATATAGAAGTATTACTATAAGTACTTTAAGGACAATGAGGTTCGTGGATAAAGCGCAGTATTTAGGAATAAGGCTACTCCAATGCACGTAGACACACGTACAGACTCGTACACACGCACACACATACTCGTACCTATAGATACTAGAATAACAACCATCTCTAACCATTTACAACCAATAACCCCGCCACCACTAACCACTAACGGTGCATCATGTTTCTTTCGCTCGTTCGTTCGAACATTCCGATAAAGAATGTTCCAAAATAATGTCGAGTTGGTTTGCTACGCGATGCACGTTCTCAGTAACTCGAAAATTAATTGACAATCGATACTTAAAAATTTGTCATGTTTTGTTGTCACGCGACGGCGGGCACGAATCGTGGCGAGGCTGCACAGAGCGCTAAGCGCTATGCCATCGGTGCGCCGTGATGTTGAACTGGTGTCTATGTATGTATGGGTATGTATGTATGTGTGTGCGTGCGTGTCTGGGGCCTTCTAGAAGGAATGCACTGAGCCAAAATATTGCAGTCGATTTGTTACACGGAAGAATCGATTGTCATTCGAATCGATTCTTAACCGAAACGTATTTTCCATTCTCTAATTTTATATTGCCCGAGGACAATAAGGATCACATTTTTTGTGTTTGTTTTTTTGAGAAGGCGGAGATATTAAACGAAAAAGTCATTATTACGAAGTAGAATATAATTACTCATTTATAATTTTAATTAAAAGAGTAAAATTATGAACAAACTTTTATGAAATTTTTGGGAAGGAATAAAAACAATTAATCTTCGAAGTTTGCAATTAAAAATCTTAGACGTGAATTTTGAAAAAAGCATCAATTTCGTTTTAGCAGAGAACAAAATGAGAGCCAAAATGAGAGGCAAAAACAAATATTGTAAGACTAAGAGATTCTTAAATTGATGTTAAAATCATGACAAAGATAAATTAATTTATTTATTCAATCCTTTTGAAAGATATCGTTTTTAATAATATAATACAATAATAATGTCCATAATATAATAATGATGAATGTAACAATGACAAACTTAATGTGACAATGACAATATTGTTGAATGGATAATGACTGGCAACGAACACGTTCCACAAATTGAAACGTCATAACTTAGAAAATTTGCCAATGATTCAATAGACAGCGTGCAATATCCTGGGGCTTTCCGAAAAAATACCGACTGCATAGGAATCAAATTTTTTAAAAAATTCCTTAGGAAATTCCTTTTTAAATTAAATACTTTTAAAACAAATCGAATTTTCTTTATTTCTTTTCAGTTTTTTCTATCATTTCCGATTACCGGAAACCTAAAATTGAAGAAAGGAAGTTACAAAAGAGGAAAAAATGAATGCTTCATTCTACTACTTCTGTTTCCCCTTCCATTTTTCAATACTCTTTGTTAAATGTGTCTGCAGGTTGAAAACCAAGCGAGGCAATCTATTCTTATCTCGAACACGCTCGTTCATATGAGTAAGAATTAAAAGCAGAATACTCAAACAAGAATCCCCCGAAAAATCCAAGTTCCCGCAGGTAAAAACAGAAGGTGAGGAGGAGAAGGAAGATGAAGAAGAAGAAGAAGAAGAAGAAGAAGAGAAAGAAGGTGAAGACAATAAGAAATTGATTGGTTGGTTGTTCAGCTATTGCTTCTAAAGTTCATCTTGTGGAAGAAAGCGGAAGTGGAAGAGTGAGTGAGCGTATACGAGATATTTTTAAAAGTATTTGTAAAATTAAGGCAAAAGGGCAAGTCAGAGGAAACAGGTGATGGGAGCGGGGGTGATGAAATAGAACGATTTCAAAAAAAAAAACAACTTTGGAATTGAAAAACTATACGAGTATCTTTTTTAAAAATTTATAATAATAATTTAACTTTTTGAAAAACAAGTCTCTAATAAGTTTAATTAAATATTAAATAAATATTAGAAATTTTTGTAATAAATAATTTATTAAAAATAGATAAAAAAACGAAATAAATACGAGTATTATAATGAAAATATATTGGACTTTTTCTACTTTTTTTAATACTCCAAAATTAAAGAAATTTATCTTTAAAATTGTTATTATTAAACATTTATTATTATTAGATTATTAGTGTCGGAACAGTGAGAAAACTGAAAGAAAGTTAGAACAAAAAATTAATAAATTATAGAGGTTTTTCATATATTTAAAATTGCTTTGTTTGAAACAATTTCTAAAGATTCATTTTAATTGAAATGTATTAAAATATAGGAATAATTATTTAGTATTTTTATTTTTGGTTTAAAACTCTTTCATTAATTTTTTTCATTTTATTTCTTTCTTTAGAAATGTTATTACAAAAATAATTAATATTAATAGAATAAAAAATAAGAATCGTAATTTAAAGAAATATAAAAAAAACAATGATATCCTTCATATATTTTTAAAAAAATACAAATTTCCTAAGGTTTTATTATTTATAATTTCGAATTTAAAATTAATTTAAAATTGATTAAAACTCAGACCAAAATAATATAAATGTTTCTTTAATAAAGATTTGAAGGATTTTCATTTTTTAAAAGGAATTGGGATTTTTAATTTCGTTAAAAAAACGCTCTAAAATAATAATGATTTAGAGTGTCGTTAAAACGGGTAGAAAGACTATCGCATTTTGGGGAATAATGGAGCAAAGGACAGAAAAATGTGAAATAAAAAATAATCTATATTTACCAGGTGGGAAAGGGGTGGGAGGGTAAGAAGGTAAGGAAGAGAATTTCTATGAAAAATACATGATTTAAAAATGCGTAAAGTGGTTCTAACCTATTAAACATCCCCATTAATGACGTCATATTGAATCCCTCCTTCTCAACTATATCCACAGCAGCACCTCAGCACCACAAGACATAAATGCTTTTATGTCTTTTCATTTCTGAATAGAATTTTCATAAGAAAATGCAAATATATTTACGGGTATAATCGTTTGCGTTTTTATACATGTAATCCGGTAAGTGTGTATGTGTTTTTGGTAATGTATGCATGTATATTTCCACGCATGTATTTATGTATGTACGTATGATTTCCCCACACATCTAGTGTTCACGTGTAAAATGTCAAAACCAAGCTTCGGTGTACGACAAGCATCGTAATGTCGCGCCGTTAAGTGATGTCGTCTGTTCGACGGTCGCCGTTGTTTTCGTAAGACAAAGGATATTCTATAACAAATACAAGAAAAAAACAAGGTAAATTTATTGTTTCTCCCTTTTTGACTTAAACAATGTTGTAATTATTGTTGTTGCTCTCGGTGGTGTTGTTTTTGTTGTTTTATTATTATTAAACTTGTTGTATTTTCGTTCCTGTTCTTATTTTTTCTGCTTGTAAAACAATGTCAAGTAATTGAGTGTGACAGAAGTTGAAATAAATGAGAGTTATTTTATGCTTTTCATTTCGCTTCATACGCAATTATTTCATTTCACAAATCGTGATGATTTGAACTTTTTTCCATGTACGTGTCTCACTTTGAGATGGTGGAGATGACTCTTAATGGATTCCTTCGGATTCAGCAAAATCTATTCAACAGCGCCCCCACCGCCTCCCCTCTCCCTTTCTGTTAATTAGCCGGCTTCAAAAATAATTACTTGCGTTTGTTTTCGCGTAAGTGGCGGCGGTAGAAAAAGGAGAGGGGTACAACATGAGCTAAATGAATGAATGAGAAAATGAGTGAATGAGTGGATAAATGGTTGTTTTTATATCATGTAGTAAAATCGTTCCGATTAACTTGTTTGCTGAACGGTCATTAAGTATTTCTTATATGATTGATACAGGTAAGGCGTTCCTTGGTAAAGCATTATTACTTATTTATTTATCATTTATATTTATTAAGAATTGTTCAACTTCGGTGTTAAATAGGTGATTTAGTATTCAATAATTATGAATCACTCTGTGGCATAAGAATTAACCCCGTCGTATCGTCGGAGAAGTGACAAAATAAGCCTCGGAGCCTATAAAGATAACCTTTTGAAGAATGAAAAATGAATTCTGATTCTTGTTATAACTCTTTTAACCTTAATTTGATTAGACTGAAAACATTCATCGTTGAAATCTTTTTGAACACAGTTGAATCAGTCTCGGTAGGTTTAACTTAAGATCAAGATTGAGATCGAAACGTTTGCAAGCAGACGTCTTCGAAATTTATGCATAACTCAAATTAAATAGAAAAAACGCAAAGATTCGAGCCCCAAATTCAAAAAAAAAAAAAAAAATCCACACAAAATTCGTTAAAGGTGATGCCTTTTGCATCAAAAAGCATTTCATCGAGAACGAGAAATCGGAAACATGTTCAATTTATTTATGAACAAAAATAACTTGCTTTCGAAGAAGAAGCAGAAGAAGAACTTGTGGAAATCATTTCTTCGTTTTCGTGCAACCAAAAGCAAAAAAATGAAAAAGGAAATAGGAAGGAAAGCATAAAAAGAAACCGAACTAAGAAATCGAAGAAAAAATGAAGCAAAAATGAAATTGCAAACGAAAACTTTAACCGCAGCTACTTCCGGGCCGTTTCGCCACTCCAAAGCTTCTCTTTACTCCCATCACATGGAGCACGCCAACACAGGACTGTCCAAGCAATTCGAAGTAGACTAACATAGTAATACTTGAAGAAGTCACAACAACAACAACACCAACAATAACGACGAAAACAATAACAACGTCAACAATGACAACGTCATAAAAAACAGTCTCCTCTTGTTATTTGAAATGTAATAAAAAAATGGCAAAAAGAAAATTAGTACTACTTGCGCATTTCTTTTATTATCATTTTTAAATCAGATTTTTATCCGAGTGACCACACATTTCTTCGTCTTCTGTTGATTCATCTAAAACAACAACAACAACAACAAATTGGTGTATTCAGTATTCAGTTATTCTTCGGTTTCTTTGACACTTTAAGATGCGAAAGGGCTTTAAGTGTTTAAAATATGAAATATATCCATCAGGCGTTTATCATCAAAATGGTCTAAGTTTGTCTTTGCTAATTGACTTATATAATTGTTTTAAGGAAAGAAATAAAAGTAATACAAAAATAATTGGCTCAAACAAGGGGAACTATTATGAGGAGGGGAGGGGGTGTGTTGCTTTTTTGGTTTCATTGGTTATTTTTTATAAATTCTGTTAAAACAGCGTCTACACATTTTTACTATATTTTATAATATAAATGGTAGGCGACCTCGGTTGGCTCCCTAATTCCATGTGCTGTGAAAGTAATTTTTCGGGCTGAATGAGACGTTATTGGATAGTCAGACAGAAAACAGCAAGAAATCCATTTGATGGTTAAACTGTTATTGACATTTTTTGCAAATCGTGATAAAATTTCGATGTAAAAATCTAAGTTTAACATTGCTAAACTTTTGGAAATATTTTCCGCAAAGCATTGACCACGCCTGATTTTTAATATTTGTTATTTATAATCATTCGCATACATAGATTTTCAATTTTTTGTTTTATTCCTGTTTTGTATTCCTGTTGTTTTCTCTTTTTATAGTCTCCTATGTCGTTCTTCTGTCAAAAGGAAACCATAGAAGGATTTATATTTTTGAGCTCGATATATCGATATTTTATTTTTTTTGGCGTTTAAATAAAACAAAAGTAATTTGTTTTTCAGAGACAAATTTTTGTTATAGGAAAAACTATATAGATTGATTGCATATGCCCCCATCGCCTTATCCTCCTTCCGATGCTTGTATTTCCTTTGATTCATTCGTCAATGAATTGCTTTTCTTGTTTCTTTGAATAAATTTTGGCTGACGTTCTGTTTATTATGTTTCGACATTTTTTCATATTAAAATGAATTTTTCAAATAAAATGAATATATTTCTTACTATTTACTCGTTTTTATTATTTCCTCCGAATATATTTCTTTAAAGATTTTTAATAAATTTAGATTGATAAATTTTAATATAAAATCCATAAATAGTTTCGATATAATTATTTCTATTTATTTACAAATTTCTTTTAATATGAGCGCATTTGGAAAATTCCTTAAGGCTTCAAAATATTTCGAATTAATTAAATATGGTTTTTTGCTTCAACAGTTTCAATAGAAACTTCAATGCTTTCCATGAAACTGAAATCATCTTTTATGTATTGTGACACTATAATTAGCCGTGTCCAATATATTGTTGATAATTTTGTTCATTAAATGTTTTCATTATCACATGCAATTATTTCTATCGCGTGTAAAAACTTCAAACAGTGGACTATTCTCAAAGTGCTTCATAATTCCGAGCTTGCCCACGGAGCAGCTAATGATAATGCACTCTGACAGAAACCGAATGAAGAGACGGAAAGGCCGGGGCCGGCGCGTTTGGGGTTTCCAACTATCGAATAAGTATTGAGCGGCGAAGATGATGGCGAGTATAATGTTCATGCAAGCATAAAACCAACAAAGGCCAGTCTATCGATAGCCTTTCACAGGAAATAATATCACAGAAAATGTTGACAACCGGACAATAACAAAAACACATACAAACGCTCGCGTTCGACAAACATAGTCATACAAAATGCACACATAGACATATATACACATTAATCCGTATATATTTGTACGTTTGTGATGGCTATTTATTTCGTCACTATACACTCATTTGTGTGAGTGTGTGTGCATGGTTGTGTGTATGTGTGTAATACGATTTTAATGTTTACTGCAGCCAATTCAGCAGGATTAAAACAACTCTCTTTTTTAATAAACCGTTTTTATTCCGGTTCACGCTATCTCATACCGGTTCATTTCCTCTCTACTCTCCCAATTGTTCCATCTTGCATCATTTTTCATCTGAGAGATCCTTTTCACACACATGCATTCTCTTCGTTACTTCCTTCCTTCCTTCCTTCCTTCCTTTCACTCCTTTTTTCCTCACTCCTTTTATTCGGGCCTTGGTTTTCACACCTGGCGCATTGAGGCTTTGTTAACGATGCACCCAATTTGTTCGCGTTCTGGGATTGTAATATTCACCACAATGGGATCGGTCGATGAAATGGACAATCACGCAAATGTTTCACACACGATACAGTCAGTAACGATATCGGAAAATGTTACAGCCAATAAAGTTAACTGCTTATGATTGACTGTCTCTGTTCATGTCTCTCTCTTTGTTCGTGTGTGTGTGTGTCTGTGTATGTGCGTGTGGTTTTGCGTTTTTTCATCCGATTCTGATACTTGTATAAAATTTAAAATAATATCGATAACAGTTCCGATGAATGGATAGATCGCTTAATTTTTGATTTAATGTATGATTTCATCTGAATTTTATTTTACGCTGAATTGATTTTGATTTTTTTTTTGGAAACTATATACGAATTTTTTTTATATTTTCTAAATGCAATAAAAATAAATTTTAAGAAAAATGCAAAATTTGTACCCTTTGCGTTATTTTAAATTCAAATTGTTAGAAGAGGTAAAGCATATTTTATGTTTAAATAATATTAAGGATTATTAATAATAATTTGTAATTTTCTTTAAAATTTCCGGACTTATTTAAAAAGTCCTAAATCTTCCCGGTTCTTCAAAAACTAGTCTTTTTAGTAAAATAACTTAAGCATAGAATTCTGCAATAATTTTCTTACTAACTCCTTGATTTCTATGACTGTTTAAAATAATTGCTCTTTTAACAGTCTGAGGATTTTTAAATATTTGTATTGAAAATGAAAATATCGGGAGAGTTTCACGATTATAATTTAAAGTTAAAATAAGGCTATTTCTGTTCATTCAGTTCAGTTACAAGAAGTCATAGCTTTAAAGGAAGCTAACGAAAACATCATCGTGACTCCCAGTCTGGAGGGTCTAATCAAATTTAACATAGCTTTTGTGTTCGTTTTGTACTTTGGAAAGTGCCTTCCGATTTGAAATAGAGCCTAAATTGACATGAACCAATATCTCGCCTACCTTAAACTAACTTAATCTAATCCAATCTAACTTTTCTTAACCTACCCTAACTTAATCGAACCTAACAATTTTTCATTTGAAGTCTTAATTTTGAAAATATGCTAATTCTTTAATAGATCGATACATTCCTATAGAGGTCCTTAGGAAGTATTGGGAAAGATATCTAGGATTGTATCGTTACTGATTAGCTTTCGAAATGGCAATCTTTCAAAACCAACATTCTTCAAAATATCCGAGGTTGTACAAGCCGAGAGAATGTATGGACGTGCTCGAAAAAGGCAGACAAATTAACAAAGCGCAACACTAAACCGAATACATTAATTATATCGTACGGAAGTCAGAGTAAGCAGAAATGTGTCATTATACAAATGTGTGCGTGTGTAAGAGTCCCAATAGTATACGGATAGATAGAATGGATTAATGTCAAGTGCGTAACGATGAAAGTAAGAAAGAGAACAAAATAGAAACATGGCAGAAGAACTGTGATAGTAAATGATGGTAACGATAAAGGATCATGAATATTTCATTTATTTTCATTAACTGAATCTACGAGTGTTTACTTTATCCGAAGGCTTTGCAATATCCTTCATAATTTATCCAATGCATGGAATAGGAATACCGTTGCTTTCTATGAGTATAAAAATTGTTTTGGCTTAATTTGAAGAGTTAGCCCGATACACGAAGAGCTTAGAAACAACAAAATGTAGGTGCAATTACAAATGATTTATTTTACCGGAGGGATTCCATTTTCATAGAAGATATTCCAGAAATTCAGGAATTCAGTTTGGTACATTAAATTAATGACGTCCAGTAAAAATATTAATTTCTCGTCAATACTATTTTATGATCTGAAATTGCCAAAAAATGTATGCATATTTAAATGATTTTAATTAAGTTCCCATATCTCTGTAGTCCTTTTAGTTAATTGTGTGTAATAAAAATAAATGTACAAATTTTTTGATTGATAGAAATTTGATGAATCTTCGACAAATTGACTTTTCCGTTTAACCAATTGTCATTTTGTACAGAAGTTAACAAAAGAAATGAACTTGTTCATACTTTTCTTTTCATTCATACTTGCGTAATGGGGATGATGATGATGTTGGTGAAGGTCATGGTGACCATGATTATATTGACGATAAAGATATATTGGTAAGTAAAATTTAAGGTTTTGATGTTGTTTCAATAGAAAGGAGTAAGAGGTTAAAGGGGGGGGGGTGGTAGGAGTGTTGAGTGTCACCGAGCTCTTACTTTATCCGCGTACTGGTTCATTCAATTATTACAATGATTAATCACTGTCGGCAGCCGATTTTTTCATGTCATGAACGCTGCTTTCTTCAATAATTCATTATGTGCTTAACAAATTGTACAAAAACCAGACACATCATCCTGTTCCTTACACACACGGTTATTCCTCTTGTTACCTGTCGTTACCTGTCGTTGATTGTTGAAAGCGGTAGCGAAATGGAGGGGGAAGTAGTTCGGTTGGTCAGTCAGTTAGCTGTCAGTTGTTATCAGTCGTCAACCCGGATCTTATCGGTGACACAAGCATCGGCGCTATCAAGTCCTTCTTGTTCTTTGTCTTCTTCATTTCCTTTTGAAAGCTGCTTGCTCGTACGTAGTGTTATCATCGACGCGGTTTTACATATATGTATAGTATATCTTCTCATTAAGACTCCGCTTTAATTAATTTTCCAACATTGGATGAACAAAACCAAATGTCACTTCGGTTTCAATTGGATGGATCACATCGTTTGAAGGATAATGCACTATAGATAGCTATATGTTATGAATGTGTTTGTAAACCGGTTTTCCACCCACTGCATTGATGTCGGTCTGACTGTATTCATTAGAGTGCGTGTGTTGGTCTGCATTGAGTAATGGTATAAAATGGTATAAAATAGATGATCTGTTTGCGGTTGCTGAAGGATTAAAGATTTCGAACGGATATTGCGGCCAGAGTAATGAGTTACCCATTAATGCGCGTTGTTACAACACGAATAGTCATCTATCTTTTGGTATCGATCTGCAAAACATTTACTTGCAGGTACTTGTCTATTTTGTGTGCTTCGGTACGTCAGGTAATTACAATACGATATCAATGGAAAACACGAAATAACACGAACGTCATTACAGCGCATGTATTGCCAATCGAAATCACAAAAGACTCAGGATGGGCGGAGCTGACCACACAAGAATTTAGAAAAGGGAATTAGTGATTAAGAAGATTAGAAGGAGAATGAAGATCCAAGAAAAGCTTCGCAAATTGCTGGATTTATATGAAACTATAATTTATTCGTTATCTCTGGTTTGCTATATTATTTTTATTATAATTATTATTATTATTATTGTTATTATTGTTATTATTTCGTATCATTTTTATTTGTTTCGTTATTTTTTCCATTTGGGTTTTTTACGATAACTTTTATTTATTTTTCAATCGTATCAAGGAGTTTTTATTACTTCTACAATTATTTTATTATAGTCAGTTTTTAATCGTATTATAATTATTAATCTTCTAGGTATTACTTTTTTAAACTTATTTAGATATATTCGATTGCGTCGAAGAAGTCTGGGATCGTTTTTCATATGCGCTTTTTAAAACAATACAATTGATAATAAAAATTATTGAGGCATTATTTAGAACTTAATCAAAGAAATAATTTTTTATAGATATCGCCAACGATGAATTTTTCTATTATCCGTATAAAAAGAATATTCAAAGCGTGCAATTTGACTTCGAACCATTGGGTATTCCATTATTAATGTCATAAAGTCACAAAATTTTTTATGAAAAATAAGATGGTAATGACGACGATAATGGTAGATATTGACGAAGAATATAAATGGAACATATTCGGAAAAGGCGCCTGGTAATGCTTTGAAATATGAGTTTAATCCTTGTTATGCTCGAGATACGAGGAGTCTGAGGATATTGTGAGAAGCCCATTAATAAACTACAGTCAAATGTAAGATATTTATCAACAAACAAGAACGGAACATGGTTGGGAGACATAACACACATATACAAAGCCACCTACACACATACATATGAATATGCATAATATTCTTGACTGAAAGCTCTGCCCAAACCGAGTCATTTATGTATGATTCTTAGAACGGAACAGAGTTCTAATGGTGTTTGTAAGCAGGTGTTCTTCGAATATATTTTCCCCCTTCGTGCTCCTTTTCTTTCATCTTCTTCTTTCAATTATCTCTCTTTCTCTTTCTCTATCTCTGTCTCTTCTGTTTTTATATATCTTCCCAATATCCCAATATCCAATATAGAATCCATACATTCATCTTTACCGTCCAAACAACGACGTGAATATGTTCTCATACATTCAAACACATACACATGCTTACGCACATGTACTGCATATATACAATCTGGTCCTCATACAAATAATATAAAGTAACATAATTTCCTAACCTTTTCCGAGGGCATCGATTTTTTTTCTTACCCGCCGCCACTACCGACGTCTCTGATTTGCATAAAAAAGGAAATTCAATTTTGTCTTTTCTCGAGGGAGAGAATCAATGATATCATATTGTATTGAAGAGTGAAAAATATTCACTGGATTTTCTTTCTTTCCTTACCAATCTTTTTTATTTTGCTTTTTGGAAAATTAAATAGATTTTCTCTACTTTCGCCTGAAGTATGTTGAAGAATTTTAAGTATTTTTCATATTGAAGCAGACGAGAATCGCACAGTTAGAAAAAGAACAAGAGAAAAGAGAGGAGAACTGATAACGTAGTGATTTTTCATTGACTGTAAAAGGCAAACAATGCGTTTTTCCATAAAGAAAAATTTATGTTACTTATTTCTTAACTTTAACTTTCTTTGGTTTATTGATGTAAACCAAAAAAGGAAAAGGATTAAACACGCTATTCGTTTAATAATTGCTCGTGTATGAATATTCTTGATAAGGTCACGAAAAAGGAAAGTATTATAAAAGGAAAATATTGAATAGTTTTGAGTTTTAAAACAAAAAGTATTACCAAATTGGAATGTGAACTGTCTTAGCCTTTTTTATGGTAACATACAGTTATGGCAACATACATTCATACCGCCATTATTGATAAGACATCAAGGTCAGTACACATTTCTCGAAGCGAACATATTATAATATATAATAATCATTACATTAGGGGATTAAGTTTGAAACTAAGTTAACGCGTTTTATTTACGATCGAGAATTAAATTGCCGAGAGTTAAGCCATCGCATGATGATTCGAGATGTCGTCTCATCTCATCATTTTCAGGTGGTGTTCAACTGCTTGACATAAACATACAAAACAAGACTGTGCCTGTAGTAGTGTCAAATAATTGAAAGAGAATTGGAAGTGACAAGACGATTATTTATCCCGTTATTATTTTATTATAAAGATTAATTTAAAAGGCGAAGAAAAACTTAAATGCATTTCTTAAGTCGTGAGAAATATTTTTAAAAAGAAACTAACCGATGGTCAACTACTAGTCTTCCGTTTCTATTATGGAATGTAAGATACTAAGGTGCTTCAATTTATCTTGGACGTTCTTTTACCTTTCTCTATGTCTTCCATTTCTTTGTCTATCCCTTTCTATTCAATTATTGTAATAATTATTTTCCATTGTTATTTTATTATAAAGATTAATTAAAAAGGCGGAGAAAAACTTAAATCAATTTATTTTATTTTTTTCCTCGGATCGAGAACTATATGTATATCAAAATATCGAAAAAACAAATAAAAGAATAACAATATTTTCTATAATTTGGCACGTTTGGCACGAGATTGTTAAAAAATATTAATGTCAGCGCTTTAGACTTTTACTTCGTATTTCCCCCTCATCATCGATTCGTATCGAGTGAATATATTTCTTTATTTCTTTGTAAATTGGACCAATTTTATATCTTTTTCTCGAGCGTCATCATTATTATCATTATTGTTTTTAAACGTTTCAACTTTCGAATTTTGCGCGCGACAGGTTTTTCGGAAATTTGGCAAATAAACCGAATTATTGACTGAATCGAAAAGGCTGCCTCTTTGTGGGCTCGAGGAAGGTATTGGGTTAGAGTGTTTAGTGATGGTGATGGTGAGAAGTATAGTATATGAAATTATGATAGAACTAAAGAATTTTAACAAACGTATTTTCGCCACGTTGTTCTGAAAGCTGCTTGACGATGGGTCGGTGTATTTGGTTGTTGTGTGGGGAGGCGAGTTAGTAGCAAGCGGCCTGCCTGGTAATGATGGTTGACAAGAATGTATGTGTTTGTATAACTGTGTGAGCTTGTGTTTGTGGTGTTGTTGTTGTTGTTGTCGTCGTCTTTGTTGTTGTTGTTGTTGTTGCCGGGTGGACACGTGTGTGTTGTAGCAACACGGTAAACATTTGAACAAATTATTGTTACCTCATCCGTTTCTCATTTTAAATTTCCGAACTAGTCTGTAGTGAATCCACATCCGAATCCAAAGCAGGGTGGCGACCGTGGATCGACCAGCAATGGACTAGCTTTTTCAATTTTATTCAAAAAGTGGCGGAGAATACTTTTCGATTCGTTCAGGGTTTCGTTCGACCAACCAGGCTGACTGTCACGATTTTTGCTTGACAATTACTCTCGAGTGTGATTTTGGTTGGCTGGTAGGATGATGAGGATGCTGAGCAGGTCTGCGGGGCGGGTGCGAGGGTAGATGGTTGTCGGTCGGGTGGCTTTTGTCACTTTGGTCATTTTGTCTGTTGGTTTATATCAGTAGAAGGATTTAATATAAAGTTTTCCGGTCACGAATTTTATTTTTCTTTTCTGAATTACGAGATATAAGCGCTTACTTTCAATTTATGCTTTCATCCAGGGAGTTATTTTCTGACAACAAAGCCAATCACAGTTTTCTCACAACTTCAACCATAGTTTTGTGGAGATATAAGTAGATGGTTGGGGAGGGAGTGGACAGAATAAATTGTGCAGCACTAGGAAATTTAAGCAAAAAAATTTACCCATAGTTTTTTTTTGGGAAAACCAGGTAAGAACATGTTTTGGATTAAAGGATTTAATACGAGAGAAATGCCAGGGGAGGAAGAGAGAGAGAGAGACACACACACGTGTGTATAGAGTTCTATAGAAAGAATTACGACATTGTGTGAAAGGTTTGTAATGATTATTTATTTTATTTTTCTTATCATTACATTTTAAACGTATAATTATTTAGTGAAACGGGATAGAAAATATTATTTCATGGCATATTTAGGTAACGGTTTTCCACCCTCATCTTTCCTTCTCATTGACAATAATATGGCGGAAGTGATGTTGAAACTCAACGACGATGACGCGGTACCATGGAACTAGGAACAGCAATTAATATTACTAAATAACTAAATAAAACATGATAAAGAAATTTCACTGAAATTTTTGACATTTTTCGCTTTTTGCATTTTCCAGAACTTTTTGTCTGGAACACAATATATAATTTTTTCAACATTTTCATGATCATTAGGATGATATTGACTAAATTGCGCAATCATATTTAACAACAAAAACAACATTAAGAAACAAACAATGACAACAACAACAATCGAATATGTAAATTAGTGCAAAAATGGACGTGTTGCTGACTTAATTGAAAAATGAAAACAAATGAACAAGATGAAAGAGAAACGTAAATAAAGAGAAACAGGAACAAATAGGAGGAGAAACAGACTCGAAAGGGAATCAAATAGAAATAGACGTAGCTAAAAAACCAAATACTGAACGTTGCAGAAATATGAATTTATTTTCCTCTCTTTCGGATCCGTTCCCTTCATCCGCCCTTCAAGCAATCCTAAAAGCAATTTTAAATGAACGACATTTGTTCCCTCAAAGACAGTTAAAATGTCAACAGAGACCAAACCCATCGACGGTTTTTATGTAGAACGCAAGCCGGTATTCCTTGCCGGCAATATTGAATCGTTTGTAATACAAGAAATATTGCTTTTAATGCTTCATTAATACTTCATTAACATTAATCTTAACGCATTGTAATGCAAATGCTCTCGCACGTAACATCTACAACAAACAACTATACGTCTCTCGCTCTCTTCCAGTCTGGTAATTATATCTCGTAGAATCGACGGCTTTCAACATTTTCGATTCAATTTCATCGCAAAAATTATTTATGTTTTTTCTGATTTTCGAAAGTTTTAAATTTTTTAATTGATTTCGATAATTACATAAAAATAATGAATTTGCATAATTTTTTCTTTACAAAAAAATAAATTTCACTCGACTGAATTTCACTTATTGCAATTTATTCGCCAAACTTGGTTGGTTAATTGATTTCATCGGCAAATTTGTTTGCATTCATGATCCCAATCATGGGCGTTTATTTACAAAACCGACTGGCATGTATCCAGCGTGTCTCATTTACGTGTCATCCTTAAGTGCTTTAAGTCTGTGGTCGGTTTGTCTGTGACATAAAGTCTTCATCAATTAAAATCAAGGAAAAAAGTTGTTGGCGCGTCGCTTTGCGTCGTAGGCATGATTGCCGATTATTAAATTATAAGACGTGACAAACTTTGATGCGGCATCGACAAGTCAAAGCAGAAGAAATGGAAAAATAATGAATGCAGCAAAAAAGGAATTATACTTTTTGTATGAAATCATTATTATTTCAGGCCTTGATACGTAAATCTCGTGGGATGCTGATTAATTACTATTAAATTTGAGCAATTATTCATTATAAAATCTGAATAGATAATATTCCACGATGATTGTGAAAAGATTGAAAATTTCATAAATATAATAATTATCGAAAATTATAGATAATTGTAAAAGATAAATGAAAGAGTTGCAGAAATTATGATTCTCTTTGAGATAAATCAGAATAAAATTAATTTATTAACACCAACGAATATAATTAAGTATTCAAAAGTGTCTGCTAGTTTCTGAATATTTTATATAGTAGAATTTTTTATTAAAAGGATTGTCCCTTACGTTTCCAGCAGCTCTTGTACAAAGTTAGTAATAGATGAGAATAACGAAATATTTGTAAAATATCTAGAAACCTTTAAGAATTTGTTTTTCATATAAAATTCTGAACGAATAATTAAACCATCCGTAAAATGGGTTTATTTTTTCTTAAAGAATTCGTTGAATTCTCTTGCTGAAACGGAGTAATAATTTATTGCAATGATTATAACATTTTTTATGATCATTTAAAATTTTAACCAATTACATATTGTTGTTCACCTCAGTCTGGAAGAGGTGTGGTGTACTGCCAAGATGCTCTAAATGTGTGCCTTCTTGAATGTCGAAATAAGTCTGTGCTTTAAAAGAAAGCGTATGAAGTTGTATTCCAAGTGATGCCTTTAGTTGTCGAAAATTCGATATATATTCATATTATCCCGTGACAGAATAATGAAGAGGGCGAGATTATTGTTCACGATAGCGGTTTTCGTTCATTGCGTTAAAGAAGGATTCCAAATGTTCTTAAGTAATTATTCTAAATGGTAAAACTTCTAAAATGGAAAAGTTTTATAAAGTAATTAGAATGTAGGCGGTGTATCAGGGGTGAGACGAGACGAAATTGGAAGCCTTTTTCCCTATGCCTGACGTAGAGTAGGAAACAAATAGTATGGGATCAAGCTCTCTTGCTTCTCTTTATCATAACACGTACATAATACAAGCCAATAATGACAATGATAACGATAATAATGATATAATTTTTTTGGTTCCTTTTGTTATGCAATGTAATATCGATTGTTTTTTATTTTGTTTTTATATTTAATTACACTTTTGGCACACGCTAATATAATTTTTTTCCACCGGTAAACAATGTTGCACGTCATGCATAAACGTGATTAAATACAGGAGGTTGTGCGATACGAATATATATTTATATAAGTATTTATAAATCTAGGATGTGTTGTGTGTGTATGATTTTTGAACTCTTTAACTTTGCTTCCTATGCTTTGCATTTAATTATTGTGAAAATTATTACTATTATTATTTATTATCCTTTAACAATTGTGAGTGTGCTTTTTTGGTTTCCACTCTACAAAAGAAACAATGGGTAAATATAATCCGAATAATCTCAGACGCAGACATGAAAGCGATGTAAACGGAATAATCATTCATTTCGAAAAAATTGGAATACATGAAATGAGTATGAGTATAAATGAATTGTTTTCAGGTAAGAGGTAGCCAAAATGGAATTGGTTGACAAACATACGAAAATAAATGATGGTTCATCGAAATGATTCTTCATCAATCATCAAAGGAGTATGCATTTGATTATAACTATAAATATTTTGAAATAATTTGCAATAAATGGCAAAGGCAATGGTATTGCAATGCACGATTGTATGTATGTACAATTTTTTCCTAATGGGATAGCTCGTATATGAATGTGTGCATGTGTTTGTATTGTTTGTATTGAAGGTATGTTCGTTACGTTTGCGGTTGATTCTCAGCAGCTGCAGAAGCGCTGACAAGAGTCAGTGAACAATTAAAATTGCAAAATTAAACAAAAACATTTCATCATCACTTGAGGATTTTATATTAAAAAAATCCTATCATTAATTCATTTAATCATTCTATCATTTAAGCCTTCACGTGTTTTTAACACGCATCAGAATGTTTCAGAAATGATGAGCTGATGATGGTGCGACTTTCTTTAAAGGAATTATTATTATTTAAAGAGGAAAAATTGAAAATCCCAAATTTGAATGAAATTTTTAAAGAAATTCAGAAAAAAGCCAATAATCACAAAAATTAATGTTTCCATAATGCAGTAGAAGTAATCATCGTTTATTTAACGACACTTTTTAGTATCAAATGAACAAAAATACTCTTCTTTCTCAGCACTTCTCCTCCCCCTATTAGACAATCTCTTTCTTTTGCATGGCATCGATTTCATACTACTGGAGAAAGTGTCAGCAGTCTTTGGGTATTTTTTATAGAAAATGTCACTCATTATGTATTATTGTAATAGTATAAAATATATGAATGCGTCCTAAAAATGTGAGCAAAATTCGATAAATCGATATCTGTTAAAACTATAAAAACCGGCCGTTCGCAAAATTTTGCTCGAGTTACATTTTTTGAATGCGAATTTATGAAATTTTTTCATTTAGAATAGATAATGATTCGTGCTACTGAGTTTCATACCCTGAGGTTGGCAACGGACGATATCCTTGTTATACCCTACAGCTGGATGATAAGTAACGTACATTAACTTATTTCCCCCAATAAAGGATTTAAAAAAGGCGTGGCAGGTATACAAAAGTATATATATTCCCGTTATTATAACCTCCTGGGTCGATTTATCCATGTCCGTCTATCACGAAATCACGATTTCAGACGAACGGAGAGAGATATCGATCCTTTATCACAAGTGGACTTGTTGGGCAAAGGTTGTGTTGAAGATGAGTTACTAGATCTAAAAGAATCAAGTTAAATAATCAATCAAGATAAATGTATTATTAAAAGGGGCGTACACCGCCCACTGATTATTAGGATCAGACCATAAATTTATATTGCGTGAGTAAGGTATACGAATTTCGGCTAGACCGAAGTTCGCTTACTTACTTAAGTCCTTACTTGTTTTCTTATCATCTCTCTCTTTCTTTTCCTCTTTTTCTCCATTTCATAATTTCATCAGACCCTTCTACCGTTGGGTGGTATGGGTACGGATTAATCGTTATCGTCATCATAACTGCTGCGCCAACACTTATTGCGACATCTCTCTCAGTCTCTCTCTCTCTGCTCTACGTGCACAGAAAAAGAAAGAGAGCTCTAACTGTAGTTATTCGAAGACATTAAATCAGCGTCGCACATTTGCTCTGCAGCTCATTTGTTCGTAATGTGAGTGTATATGCGTATATGTACGTGTGTGAAAGTTTCTGGGAAATCGAACTATAATGTCATGTGTGTATATGCGCCTTCGTGTTAGTTTGTTTTTTTTAATTCGTCCTCTAACGACCATCTCTAACTGAAGTTAAATAAAAACGATTTGGGAAAAAAAAAACGGAAAAGATGATTGAGTGCATGAGCACCATCGAAGCGGACTTCTTGCTCAGCAGAAAACGAAAAAAAACAATAAAGAGCGGAATGAATGGTTTGCAATGATGAACTGTTTATGACATTTGAATAGGTCGACCAGAGAAGGAATGAATGAGCGAGAGATGGATAGATAGATAAGAATCCTTCTATGAAGGCCACTCCTTCGCATGTGTATGTGTATGTGTGCTCAATGCACACAGCCGCGCTTTCATTCACACAGCACTTAACGATTTAATTTTGATGGTGGATGACCTTTTAATTGCAATGATTCCCAATATCCTGGTTGCTCCTTGAACGATCCTTGAATGCGGTATTATAAAATCTTCACAGACGATGAGCAGCAAATTGTCAACCAAGAAACTAATATAAATTATGATCGTTTTTACAGGGTGGCAAACAGCTAACGATTTTTAAATGGTAGATGTTTTTGAAATTCGATTATTATCTATTCGATTATTATTATATTCGATTGTTATATATTCGATTATAATTGCATTTGTTTAAACGTCAGTTATCATTTAATGATTTCAGTCATGGAAAAATTTCCATAATAGTTTAGTCAATAAGATATTCCAGGAGATTTTCATGATATTGTGAAACAGCTGTTCACTTCAGAGATTTTTAACATTTTTTGTCTGTTGGTTAATAAATTATTATACCTTACTCTCGGAGGAGGTCCCAAATGATCCGCCTATTGTATGGGCGTCTCTAACATAAATTTCCGGTTTCTGTATGTCCCTTGGTATTACTAGTAGGCGTGGTCGGGTCAGTGCCATGATTACCCCTTAAGTGCGGTATAAGTTTTTAGGCGTTTATAGTTCAGTTTCTAGGCTTGTAAAGTAAACTAAAAGTTAAGACTTAATTTTTATTTAATTTAAATTAAATTTAATTTTTAATTTACAGTCTAAGATTTGAAGAGCCTACTAGTACTGGATTTAAATTATAAATTAATGGTGCCGGCCAGGCTGAAAACAACATGTTTTTATTTTGTTCTCGGACAATTTAAAGGAATAAACATGATTTTTGTGGATTGGTTTCAGTCGCCTTGTTTGAAAATATTTATTATTCGTACGTGTGTAGAAATGTATGTATATATGTGTGAATTAATAAGTATTCATAAGAAGAAATACAATCAATAATAACTTCCACGTATGATGATGATGATGATGATTGCCATATATTTTCAATTTCATAAAAAATATTGAACTTTTGTTATACGCCAAAAAAAACTGCAAGTCAGTCAGTTCATCAATCAATAATTACAGTTTGTTGGTGATTTGAGCTACTCCGTTAATCAGTTGGTTAGTTAGTCAGTCAGTCAATGTTATTTAAAGAGTATCAGACTGGATCTATTCTCGCTCTTAAATGACCCACATCTGATAAATCTGATAAGTCTTCATTCCTTCGAGTTGTTTTATACCTTCACAGTGTTCGTATGCATTTCAGTACTCATACACACACCCACACTTACGTGCATGCTTTGAGCTTATTTGCACAGTTCATAGAAATTCTTTACTCACTGCCGAAACGTCACCATAGCAACTTCTTCTGGTTCCCTTTTTGCAAATGACCGACATCAGAGTCATCGGTTTTTCTGAGTTCTAAACTGTAACTGATCAATGTGAGATAAGATTGAATATTCTGTAGTTTTCGTTCTCATTCCGGACATCTTGGACGTGAGCAGTTTGCTCTAATTTGTCTGTGTATTGGTAGTGGCGGTGATGGTTCAAACTTGGGCTTTTCAGCTTCCTTAACACTATACATCGTTTGTAAATGAAACAGATTTACACTTAGAAAAATAAGATGAAAAATGTGCTTTAAAGCTTAAAACAGCAATTAAATGCTTGAACTTTAAAACGACTTTTCTCTTTCGAATGTTTTTGAATTTAGTATTCTTTAAACGTGAAACCATTTATTTTAATTTTTTGCTCCAAACACACTCGGAAAAAGACGTGAGTAATCGATCACCTTTAAAATTTGGCGGTGTTGCCACTGCATATTAGGATTCACTCTGGCACGCTTTGTCAGCAGGGAGAGGTTTATATATTTTTCATTCGTTCGTTATGAATAACATTAAAAACTTTCATAATTGAATTATGAAGTCAATATCAATTCATAGAAGTCGGTTAGTAAGATCGTAGTGGCTTCATATTTTTTGTTGTTATTTGTAAAAATTCGTATGAAATTTTAAAACGAACTTTTATAAGAAATTTTCTTTACACAAATATTTCCATGTTTTTTGTTGGTGCGTGTAAAATTGCGCCATCACGTTCATGCCAAACTGAATAACAATAACAACAATACCAACATCTGCAAACAACATTCGCCTTTTCTTAAGCCATTTGCTGTCTTTCGTGTGAAGAGAACAACATAAATGCGATGATGATGACACTCGGCGTAGTGAAATCAGCACGAAGGTAACTCTTGTCACTCAGAATAGCATCAGATACTCCTACCGAGTAATACTCCGCCACCGCCACCATTGTCGTTATTGCTGTTGTTGCAACTTTTTCCATGCGCGCGTTATTTTCAATAGCAAAATCGTAAAATAACGAAAGAAAAGAAAGACGTGTCGATGCAAAGAATATATCTAACGAATGCATACCTTGGTAATACGGAAATCTTCTTCAGGAGCTTGAAGAGGAATGGAGTGGAATTATTATATGGCTAGCTGTAAACCGTAAGCGGCAAGTCGACGCATCGTTTCGATTTGCAAACTTGCAAAAGACGACTTTTTGCGGCCTAATAAAATCGTCCACAGTGGCTTCATTTAGAGGAAAAGCAAAATTAAACGGCTACGAAGAGGATGCCAAATAAAGCGATACTCGAGTATCTTTTTCATTTTCTTTTGTCTGGATGTAATCTTCACCCTCCACAAATGTCCTGCGTGTGTGTTGATAATAAATTTATTATTAATGATAATCATCAGGAGGGCGAGCTTACAATCCAATAGAGAGCTCAATTTAAGGATTTATTTAAGACTGAAGCGGAAGCTGATATTAATTAATTGGAACGCGACACAACCCCTAAAACACATCACACCAATTCGGGGACATTATTGCGGAATAAAACTATTACTCAGATATCAAAAGGAAACATATCAAAAATTACCTCAGTAAGTTTTCTGTGAGTACGTGTGGAAGTATGTATTTTATGGAAAGGAATAAGAGAATGAAAGCAGTGTAATTAATGAAGGACAACTATTACATTGATCCGATTATGTAATATCAAAAACACAAAAACCATAATGAACCCTGAAGTAATGCTGTAATTAATTTCTGGTGAATCAGAAACGTGGCAACCTTGGCACATTTTATTATTTATCGAGACTCTTTTTTGCTTTTCAGAACGAAAAAGAATTTGATATTTTTATTTTTTTATTTTGAATGTTCAAAATGAAAGAAGTATAATATTTTAAAAGCATGAACTTTTCCTTAAACTTTTTTGAACATCTGAAAAACGTTGAGTTGTATGCAGTCCACTGTACCGTTCTTTAGCTTCATTGCTTCATTGGTTCATCTGTAGGTTCAACGCGTATCAATCCTGAGTGACCTCATCACCCCATCGTGAGCACAGCGAATGTGTGTGTATGCGCAAAAGTTAAGTGCATGCAAGTTGCAAAAGTGCTTGTGTGTGGATCTGTATATTTGCGTGAGTGTGCATGAGTGTGCGTGTGTGTGTTTTTGTAAATGCATGTGTGTCAATTGTGTAGCGTGTTTATGCGAAGCCGGAGATTCTCACGGGCGTTTATTGTTCAGTATTCACGAGCGTTCTTCAGATTGTGGTGTGTTTGTGTGGGCGGGTGCGTGGGCGGGTGTATGTGTGCACGTGTGTGTTTGTTTGTTTGTGCACGCATGATATTCAAACCGGAATAATAAAGCCTGTCTGATAGCGTTTTTTGCTATATTCGTCATGCTTGATTGTGTGCAAAGTTTCCAAGTTTCAAAATTAAGCAGCCAACATTTTATCCTCGCAGCAACAATAACACCTGCACCCAAGAAAAAAACTCTCGCCTCCAGGTGTTACCGGATTAAGTTAATAACTCGCGTGCAGTCCGCAACGAAGCAGCGCTCCGCTGCGCAGCGACGAAAGCTCTTCTTTTTCTTTAAAGTTTTTAAAGATTTTCATTCGATGCTTTGGTTGCTCGAAGAAGCGCACGCAGAATCTTTAGGCGCAAGCAATTGATTTCAGAATACACACACGCGAACACATACATGCATTTTAACAATACTTAGATAATGTATTACCAAAATTTTCGTATTTAATTTCGTATTTTTCGAGAAGAAGAATTTTAATAGTTTTCTTTAGAGTTTGCGAAAAAGAATTAGCGAATAAAATGAAAACTGCCACAAAAAACAAAATCGCCATAAACCAAAGAAAATAAACCAAAAAGCGAATTTCCTTTCTTCAGTTTTAAGAAAGTAATTGTTTTTGTAATTTGTTGTTGGGAAGGTTTCTCTTTGTCTCACTTTCAAGGAGAATAAATTTGTTGATCGACTGAGAAAAAAACTGACTGTGAAAATACATTTCTTCTCTCTTTCTCTCCCTCCCCTCTTCACAGGATGTTCTCGGGCGCTTTTTCCATCAACGCCTTTGCAACGACTCGCACAGCTCGCACGCCTGGTCACCCAATAAAACGCGAATCCATAAATTTTCAAAAAGTTTCACCTGCAAATTTATTATTTGGTACACTTGAAATATGTGTAAAAGTAACGCAGATTAATGGCTTGTTTTTGTTGCTACAGGCGTGGTTGGAGAGAGAGGGAGAGAAAAAGAGAGAGACAGTAGAATGGTGCTTCAAGATGACGCCGAGTGATGCCGCGAGAAAGCATGAGCGGGAACATAATTAATTAAAAAAGGGAGTAAAATATATTTTCAGGGGAAAAATGTTGATGAAAATCATAACTTGAATTGTAATGTTTTTAATGAAAACTGAAATTTTAATTCCAATGAATTCTAAGGGAAAATAACAAATTATATATAATTTCAATGAACATTTTCGATTTGTTTCTTTTTTAAGGTTATATCGTTATGATAATTAGTTATAAATTTTAGTGTTGATTCAATTTAAGGAAATCAAATCATTATTATTAATCATTATCACAGTGATTAATAATGAATGATAAGTCATCTATACGAAGTTGTCAACATTGAAAAAGGTAATTCGCTTCGGAAAGGGCAGACTGACAGGAATCCTAATATGATTTTCCTGGAACCCTCTTAATCATGTTGCTTCCCCCTGAGAGGATATCCGAATAAGATGTGTGTGTATGTTCATGTGTGTTTCCATCTGTGAATGTATGCTTGCTTGTTTGCATGAGAATACGTTAAGTTTGTTGATGCCTCTATGTGGCGGAGAATATGTGAATGAATGAATATTGGAGCAAAGGGGCCGTTACGCCGGGGGTTTAAGGGAACCCCATCATCATCATCCAGCTGGGAACTTAGTGCACTTACGAATATTCGTCAGCCATTGAATTCCTTCAGTGGTTTACCATTCATACATTTATTCATCCATTCATTCATTCTCTCATTCATCCATTCATTTATTCATTGTCTGACGCTTTGGGGAAAACAATTATATACGCAAAAGTTAGTTCTCTGGTATTTGGCAGATGCAAAAAGTTTACTAGGGTGTTATTCCCTTTAGAAGCACACGCACACACATACCCATCTGCACCTATCCAGATATCTACAAAGTACCCGCGCGTATTCGTTCGTATCCGTGCAATTCATTGCGCGACCGTGAGTTTATTTGCTGCAAAACTTTCCGTTATTTTCGCTGAAATGTTTTTAACATGAAGTGACTAATGCTGCTTGCATGCCCTCTCTGCCGCCACTCCCACAACGCTTTACTCGATCCAACCATAAAGTCTCCATTACCAATTCGCCGAAACTTCCTTTTTTCTACCCCTCTCTTTTCTACCCCTCTCTTTTCTTCTTCAACGATTGTAATGGGAGAAGCTTTTCAAATGCGTATTGATTTTTCGGAGCCTTTAATTTGTTATGGCACAATAAATGCATTCACATTCTGCGTCCTTCATAACAACAACAACAACAACACACGATGATGAGAACAACAACAACAACAGCAAACAACAACAACGACAACAACAACAATTACGACAATATTGCTATTTGAGCTCTAGTTCTTAACCCTCAAGGGTCCTCGATAGTCAATATTAAAAAAACAATAAATGCGAGATATTTTTTAATTTCGGATTTCAAGATTTGATGATGCTGAAATTTTTTAGATGATTTTTTACATGCTAATCATTTATTGCGTTGCAGATTTGGAAAAAAAAATTAACACTCTGTATTTTTATAGTATTTTGTATTTGATTTTGAATAGAATCAGGCAATTATTGCAAAAGCTTTTAAACGAGTTTGAACGGATATTGAGAGCCATTAGTTTGATATTATCTGCGTACTATTTTTAACTGCAAGCTTTGGATCGTTTTGAAACCGTTTTTATTAAAATTGTAATTTCAATTTCTTGAGAACTTCTAGATTAAAGTCCATAAAAGACTGCTTTTTTGTAAATCTTTTTTGTTCCTTAGAGCCTTTTTTATATAATTCTTACGTCCCTTACTCCTACTCGAAGAGATCACGTGAAGGGTTTGTGTCAAACGCGAACTATTCTGAGATTTTTATGTGTCTTTTTCATCCCAAAAGAACGGCCTTTTTTTAATGAATAAATCGTTTCGAATTATTTGAACATTTCTTTAGGAGGGAAAGTTTTAATATTTTGGTTTCCTTTTTCCCCTCTCCTCCTCCCACTTCTCTCAACCTTTCTATCTATCTTTATGACTCTTTCATTTTTCAGAGCTGCCTTGGATTTTCGATAAACAAGGACCTAAATACAAACTTGCAATTTCTTACTGAGTCTACGGAACTCTTCTGTGTCTTACCAAAGCCCTTTTCTATACAAATTGGTAAAAAATTAAAAAAAACGCATAAAATAATATACTATTGAAAAATCTATTAGTCTGGATTGAAACCAAACGAAAATTGTATTAGAAGTTTTATGAAGGACTTTGTCTTCTTCCGCACTCGACAAATTCTGCATCTTTTAACTGTCGTCTGCTTTGGCCCTTAGCTCCTCTGCCACTTTTCTTTTCTTACCGCTTGTTGTCTATTAGGATTATACTATTATTAAATCCTTTAGCAAAGCTAGTTTCATTCGTTTAATCCTTTTACTCTCTCTTTTGCAGCTGTTGTTACTACTACTCATCCTCTCGTCCTTCTCTTCCCTCCCTTTCTCTCTCACCATACTTTTGATGGTTGCAATTGAATAATTAACACTTTGCATGTTAGTCCAACCGCACACCATCATCTTCCATCCTACTGATCCACGTCATCAGTGAAGGAACTCAGTGATATGTTTTGTGGTGGAGCAATGCGGTTTCGAACGATGTATGGATGATGACACTGGTGGTGGTAGTGCCCGTACTGCTGCACGGTAGAGCTGAAACCAACCCAAGCAGACCAACCAAGTCAAACCAAACATTTTCGGCTAGTACCGCATAAATCTAATTATGAATGAATTTGATTTAGTTAGAAGTTAGAAACAGTTTTTCAACCGGCAAAAGCCATGAATGCATTCCATCATTTCGGATGAAACTTTGTAGATGCAATTTGCAAACTAAAAACTTGTAACTTCAACATAAACCTGTAAGCGAGCGAAGCATTGGTTGGGTACGGTACATACATCCTTTAACAAATTTGTAACTATCTTCTTCTTCTTCTTCTTCCTCATTTTCATCTTACAATTCTTATACGAAGGAATGAAAAACAGAAGAAAGGAAGACAAACTCAGTAAGAACCGCAACGAAGAAACTGAATTTGTCATGCGATGGGGGTGGAAAAAATGGATGTAATGAAAGAAGAACAGGGAGAAGAAGAAGAAAAAGAAATAGCCGTCTTCACGAAATTTTAATGCAAAATGTTTTCAGTGCAATTTAGATGAAATTAGTTTCATATTCAAAGCCGATATTAGTTTTTAATGGAATTGCCAAACATGTGCGTACAAATGAGTGGATGGGAAGAAAGCAAAAAAAAAATAAAACAAAAAATTAAAAAAAAAACCAAAACCAGAAAAGCAACGAAGGAATAAGAGGAAAAGAGAGGGAACGGTGGGGAGTGATTTCAAGATTCTCGAGAGATGCTCAATAATAAGAAAATGGAACGAACGAACAAATGCATTCAGTCGATTGTCGTCATCGTCTTTCTTGCTCATAAATTCAAAGAAGAAGACGTACTTGTAAGTTTGTATGAATGAATGAATGAATGGACGAATGAATGAATGAATGAATGGATGGTGGATGGAATGAAAGTACATGAATTGAATGGATGCATGAGCGTATGAATATGAATATACTAATGCAATGCTATAAGTGTATGTTTGTGTATGTCTCCTTGATGTTTGTTTGTGTGTTTGTTGTAATTGAAGCAAGACTAAGAAAAAGAACAAGAGCATGCATTCTCATTCATTCATTCATTGTGTAACGAAGTAACGAAGTGAATACGGATACGGAAGTGCATCAATAAACTGTCCATTCTCTTCGTCTCTCTCCCCTTCTACACCCCTTGCTTCTATTTACGATCCTTTAAGCGTTTGTTTTTTGTTTTCATTTTGCCTTTTATCAGGCTTGTTTTATTTTGTTGTTTGCGTATTTTGGATTTATTATAAGACGCTCCACGCTGTCTACGAATATCTGTACAAGGATTTATACATGTATGTGTGCATGTGTGTACAAAGAAATAGATATGGATATATATCTAATAATTTAGCATGAAAATTAAATTAAATGAAGTTACATTAAATTTCTTGAAACAATTTCGAAGTTATTTAAAAACGTATTGCACTCTTTCTTTCTTCTTCATGTGGACATAAACTCATAGGCAGTAAAATAGAAAGAGAGCGTGCATGTTTTTCAATGAATATTGGCATTGAAGGGCATATACTGTCCAGACTGACAGTTGATTAGTGTTGCCGTTTTAAAATAAAATATATCAGGACGTAGAGCCCACCACTAGAGAGTAGAGAGTTACAGAAATGCCAAAGTATAATTTTTTATATTCTGATATAATTCCGAAAGCCTTTTCTAAAATAATTATTTAAGAAAGAAACCTTAAAACCTATCCCGATCCTTCAAACTAAGTTTTCCTTCAGTTTAAACGAAAATTTTGGCCTGACGTAATATTTTTAAATGGTTCAAGAAAATATGAAAAAGCATAAATTTACCACCCTTCCTCGCCTGTTATTGATTCCTACTGTTCTCCCTCTCTGATTGATTGATGTTCTTATCCTTTACCTGCAACAATTACGAATTCATCTGAAGTTGTTTAAGGAAGAATACAAAAGATATTCAATAAAAACAACAGCAAAAAAAAATTGGTAGAACGAAACCCATAAAAAACATGACTTTACATAATATCCTTCCTTCTCCTTTCCTTCTTCTCCATAATATCCTTCCTTCTCCTTTTTTCAAAAAATATTAATAGTATTATTTTCAAAGAATGAGATTGCATTAAATATGAAAGTTAATCCTGACTGGAAGGGAGTAGATTTGCATATAATTAAAGACAAAGTTCCCATGGTATTTTTTCATGATAGCGTGGTATTTTTCATGATAGTAATGAGCTGAAAATTTAAAACTTCATATCTTTGAGATGCTTTATTTTCCCAAAGTATGCAAATTAAGGATCAAGTTTCTATCTTGCGAGTGATTTTCAGCAAGTTATTTTACACTATATATTTATTATAAAGATGTGAATAAATTTTAAAAACATTTTCATGCAATGGAATATCCTAAGCTTTTTTCTGTATCATCGCAAATTAATATAAAGGAATTTTTGCATGCAGTATTTTTTTAGTGATTGATATTTTTACGATATTTTTAAAGGGTTTACAATTTCTTAAGGACCTCCTTGCTTTCTGCATCCATTATATTTACACTTTTTCGCTGTTGTGACGTTCTAAAGGAAGATTTGGCTCGGTTCAAACCGAACTCATGAAGATGGATTTCTCCTCCGGAATGCTGAAGTCATTTATCTTGGAAAAAGCAATTTCGAAAACAAATTAAAATTTTAAGATCAATTTCCAATCCATTCTTTCAACACCGATCACTTTGGGGTGTGATCGCTTATGTTCCCAAACTTTGTGTTTTTTATTTGTGTCGAATCGCAAGAGAATATTTTGTTACTAGTAATTACGATGATTTTATCATTTGTCATATTTAATGCAATATTTATTATGAAGCTCTTAAGGCAAAGAATTAAAGAAGGGCAATTCAAGTTGCTTCAAGGAATGAATTTCGAATGACAAAACAATTTAATCGTCCGTCCGATATTCTTGATTCATGCTGGTGAAATGGCAAGTAATTTTGTTGTAATTTTCTTTAATTGTAAATGCTGATGTTGATGATGATGAGGCTCATAGCATTGCTGAATAAAATTGAATGAAACAAGCAACGTGCTTTTTTAATTATATGCCCTCGTGTTGTGCATTTTCTTCGTTTAATTAATAAAATTTGGTAAGAGACAGTTGTGGACATTCAGAGGAGGGGGTCGGAGGGGTGGAGGTACATCAATTAAATTTTTCACAGCAAATGAGAGACGCATCGACTTCAACCGGAGCAATGGTAACGGTAATGATACAGACAACGGCAATGGCAACGGACATTTGCGAGCGAGGACCCGTAGAGGCAATAGAAATACAAACCGTAGAATTAATGACAAAAGCATGAGACATGAAACAGTGCAGTGAGGCCACCATTGAAGACACAAATAGATGGTAGTGAAAATAGAAGCAGCAACAACAAACAGCAACAACAACAACAGCGACATTTAAACAGCATCAGTTTTGCATCACTTTCATTAAAATAAATTGTTCTCTCTGATTTTCCGACAAAATGGTTGTTTTTTTGAGTTTTCTTATTTCATTTTGGTTTTTTTCCGGTAGTGCCACAGGCACAAGGTGGCAAAACGAATGACAAAAGTCCTCTAACGACAACTGATAAAAGAAGAGCAAAAGAGAACAGAACTATGTGGGAAAGGAGCGAGAGCTCAAATACCAAAAAAAAAAACAGGGTGAAAGAAGACGAAAAGAAGTAAAAAATAAGAAGGTTTTTGAGATACGAAGAAGGAGGAAAAGAAGGAGGCAAAGAAAACATGAATAATAGAAAAATAATTCAAACCCTTCTTTGACTTCAAAACTTCTGTAATCACATTCGTATTTAGATTCGTATTAACAAGATTTCTCGTATATCTTTCTCGCATTTCTTTCTCGTAATGCTTTCTTGCATTTCTTTCTCGTTTACCTTCCTCAAGATTGCGGTGAAATGGGATGGATTGGGGCCCATGAGGTTATTTTCGGGTCGGGCAAAATTAGAAAGAGAGCTTGATTGGAAAGAAGGAGGAAGCAATTTTAAAAAAGGACTTCTTGTTGAAAATAAAAATTGAATTATTTTTCTTTTGTTTCTATTCCATTCGAATAATTTTAAGTATTCGAAAACATTAATGAATTTATTTGTCACGACGTGTTTAAGAAGGAAGAGCCATAATATTGCTTTTAATTGCTTCCTCACGAACCAACGGTATAGTTTTTAAAGGCTTTGTAAGTTTGAATTATTGGATATTTTGCTGGCGGGAAAAAGTGGTTTCATGTCTTCCTTAATTGATTGGTTGTTGGTGAGAAGGCTTAAGGTGAGTTGAGTTTTGAAAACAATAGCTCTTTTATGGAAATAATAAATGTTTTCCAAAAACATTAATTTTGTGGATCCGTCGGTGAAAAAATTGGAAATGGGTAAAGAAATGACCATTTGCCATTTTATGGTTTAAAGAATTAATAGCAAAATTTTTTGTAAATACTTATTGTATATATTTACAACAAGTGTACATGTAAAAATAATTTGGCTCATAAATTAAAATATTTTGACTTTTTTCATCTTCATCGCAACAAAGAAAAATATGGTTTCAGACTTTTAAGAAATATCCTTAAGAATGTTTTTTTTTAATTTTTCTTAGAAGTTCATCGCAAATGCTCTCAAAATTCGTCACTATTTTGTTACGGTTTCAAATGCTTCGTTGTTTGAACGGTTGTTTTTCTGCTCCATTGGATCACTGCAAGGGCTTCTTGCATCCCCAATGCATCCGTCTTGCACAATAAAAGCAACACCAGTAGAAACAGTAGATTCAGCATTCACTAACAACAACAACAACAATAATAGAATCGACGACGATGACGATGGCGACGGCAACAATCAAGAAAATGGCGGAAGCATTCGCTTTGGAATGTTCGTTAGCGAAAGCTTCAGCGGTAGTTAAAAATTTCCCAGAGCACACGTTAAACGGCAACTAAATTACTTCCAATATTCCCAAGCTCCGTGCCTGTGAGGCACTCCGGTGTTGACTGGGTGCGTGGAAGAGAGAAGGAAAGAGAAAAAGCGAGAGATAGCAAGAGGTAGTAGCAATGTATTTTTTAAAACTTCTTACTGATCTTATTCAAATCAGCAATCAGGAAAGAGATAAGAGAGAGAAGGAGAGAAGGGCAGAATGAAAGGCAGATAGACATTTAGTCATGGAGAGGACGGGCGAGAGAGAGAGTGAGTAGAGCGGGTGAGTCGCAAAGAAAAACCCTACTTAATGAATTTTTTAACACCTCATCGTTTTTATTCCGGTGTCGTTTATTGCAAATATGTGTGTATGTGTGTGGGTGAGTGTGTGTGCGTGTTTGTTCCTGATCTGAAGGAGTTTCCTTCTTCTAAATCACATATAAGGATACTCATATTTTTCGGACTAATGGCTTCCGGTTTTTGATTCTGTGAAAGACAATTCCAACGAAAAATAGTATGCGTCTATGTTTAAGTTACGAGACGACAAATTTCTGGGTTTTGAGAGAGTTTTATTTAATTGTGTTTTAATTTGTATAAACAATTGAACAAGTGAATAAATGAATAGATAAATATTGATATAATTGTTATGAAGAGAGAGATATTATTAGTATAATTATATATTATATTGACAATATTTACAATATTGAGATAAATGGATCTGAACAAAAAAATTATTTATAAATTGTTAATTTTTTGAAAAGTAATTTTATTGAATAAATAAAATAGATTAATTTCTTTCTATGACTTTTCAATAACAAATAAATAACTAAAGATAGTTTAATTAACGAAAATGCAGTAGTTTTCAATATTTTTATATAATATCCAGAAAACCTATTAATCCTATTAATTATTAAATTATAATTTATTACCAGCTAAAAAATTAAAATGAAATTCAAATTGTGAATTTTAAGTAGAAAATTAAATGAGAAATAAATTAATTTTCGATTATTATAATAACTTCAATCGAAATTTATTCAGTAAATTCAATTTTTAATTATCATATTTTAAATAACTTCAAAAAATATATAACGGATTGAAGAGGTTTATACAAAAAAAATCCGCTTAAATCATATTCAGGGAAGATAAAATCATATTGCTGTTACGAAAAAATGCTATTAAAAACTTAAAAAATTATCCTCATAATACGCTTGTAGTGATAAATTCTTACAAACAGACATATATATGTACATGCAAATGCATGCGTGTCACACACACACATGTACCTTGTGCATGCACTTCCAAATTATTATCTGCGTTCTTAAAATAAAATATTCATACAATATTTACAAAATCGTTTTCATTATTAAGCAGCTTAATACGGGCCAAGCATGCAGTCTATTATTTTAATATTGTGTACACACTTTTTCGCTTATGATATTACGTTTTTATAAAGTATTTTCAAAGGTTTTTATAGAATTCAGGAAGATAGTTTTTCATAAACGTTGAATAATAAAAGTCCGCGAAGTCAAAAACAGTTGTAGGAACGTGCATTCGGGGATTTGGTGGAGGTTTTCATTTCATAAATAATCGGCAAATTATATCTGTAATATATCTAGAATCGGTTTATAGGTATATACCGGAAATATATTAATTTTGTAATATTTATGATTTAACTTTTTTATTAAGAAAAAAGAATTTTATTATGAATTTTCCAAATATGAACCGAAATATTAAATTAAATTTAAATTCAATTCAAAAAGAGTAGCAGTTCTTGTTTTGGGAATACATTATTATTGAATATTCGATAACGTGTGATAGCACTGATCCTGAGAAAAGTCCTCGATTCTGATATAAAAAGTGTTTGGATTTCAATTTAAATCGACATTTATGATGAACAATTTGTTTTATATATTTAAGGTTTACCTTTTTTATTGATTCTATTTATTTTATAAATTGAATTTGTAAACTGATTTATAATCTGAATAAATCTAATTCCTGATAATTTCTCGAGGTTGTCGTAAGTAAGAAAGGTGGGAGTGGCAGGTAGGAATGAGTAGAGAATGGCTGTAAGACTGCTAGGTTTTTTATAATTTTTACTGAATAAATTGTTTTTCACAAAAGCTTTTTGCAAAGCTTTTTCTAATCTCTCGGGTACGGCACAGTTTGGGTTTCTTGAATTCCTTTAGTTCAAATAATTGTGATTAAAACTTAAGAAACGGTTCATTAATGTCTTATGAAATTATCAATAGAACGAAAAGGATGATTTCTCTTTCTGTTTCGCAATTTAATCAAATCTACTTTAATTTAATTTATACAAATTATGCCATTAAAATTAATATATATCATAATCTTTGCTTATTTCCGCTAAATCTTTTTATATTAATTCCGATATATATGTATATAAGAATATATATATACAGGATACATTTAACATAAGTTTATTTCTTCTGACAAAGGAAGTTTTACATAATTTAATTATTTGCTTTGTGCTGATTCGTGAAAATTTTATCTAATCCCCTTCAAGTGCAGAGGATTTAGTTTCTATCGTAATATTTCACGATTTGAATTAAATCCGTATCTTAATTGTTGCTTGCTTCGCTTTTGCCCGCATCTTGCCCCAGAAAGATACGATCAACATAAACTTAATTAAGAGTCTTAGAGGCTCTTTTGTAAGTCATCGCTCAAAGCGAGCCACTCCTCTACCCTTACAAGTGTCAGCCCTTTTCCCATCACAATATTTCGTTATTGCCATCACCGTGCCGGCATGGCAAAGTAAATTGGCACCAACATATCTCAAACCCCTCTCCCTGCATGTAACGTTAGTCCAAGCAATTGTTTGCTGCCGCGCACACTAAAGATTGCTAATTTCAATTTTAGTACTGTTTAGTGACAACCTCAGCGCTTTAAAGGATTTTAAAGGATTATGCAAGAGGAGAAGCCAAAGTCATTCAGGACTCATCAGATTTTGATGAGGGTGAGAAATTCTGATTGATAAAATGCCTGCCCGGAACATTTGACCTGCGAACTCATTCCCACTTTTGTCATTGTGGGAGGGGGGAAACGCAAGTATGCAGAGCGTATAAACCGATGTTTAATCATCGCCAGCAGGGGAAAACATCTGTTTGGTGAAATATCGACAATTTGAATGATATTACGGTTGTGATTGTCGTTTGTGGGTGAGGGAGGAAAGAAGAAGGAAGAAAGAAAAAAGAAGGAGGAAGAAAAAGGAGGAAGAAAACAGGAAGCAGGAAAATGTAAAAAGAAGGAACAGTTAAATATACAACATTTACTAAACACAATTTCTATTGAAATCATCAAGAAAGTTAATTAAAATTTTTCGTATAATTCAAAACATATAAAAGGGTAAAGGCCTTTCCTTCGTTTATTTGAAAATCTAGGATGTTTACTAAAAAAAATCAATTCTTACTACGAAGCGAAACGAAACTCTTAGAAGCAATTGAATGAAATTTTCTTCTAAGAAATTGAAAATAATAAAAAAGTTTTGATATAATATTAAGAAAATTAATAACAGTAAATAAAATTTTATTAAACCGAAGAAAACAATTTGAATGGATTGAACGATACTTTTCAGGATTTGGAAGGATCTAAATGGCTCCTAAAAATTGAGGCCTAATTATTTTGACATTAAGATTTGGCTTGATTTAATGGAGCAATTAAATATTTATGACCGTTGTTGATTAAAATTTATAAAGCTTATGAATTAATTACATTCTTTTTTAAAATTATTTTGAAAGATAAACTATAAACTAATCTGTATATAACTTGTAACGAGTTTTTGTTTCCAGCTGGGGCAAGATCAACGGCCCCAGGGTCCATTTCCGAGGGACCTCGTAACCCTCGGCTCAATACCTCGTTGTTGGTGTTGTTTTCCGAATTTCGCACAATTGACGAGATCGTCAATTAATTCACTGACTATAAATAGTTCAGCTCGGACGGTATTGGAACGCTTCTTCGCTGTTGTTGTTCAGATTTAAAACTACTTTTATTCAAATATATTTTCTATAATTTTAATGGCTTATTGCTATATAATTCAGGTGACTTAATTCTATACAATTCAAGTGCCTTAATTCTACGAACCTAAATTTAATTACAATTCAGCTGGCTTAATCCTAATACAATTCAGGTGGCTTAATTCTATTACAATTCAGGTGGCTTAATCCTATTACAATTCAGGTGGCTTAATCCTGTGAACTCAAATTCACTTACAATTCCGGTGGCTTAATCCTATTACCATTCAGGTGGCTTAATCCTGTGAACTCAAATTCAATTATAATTCAGGTGGCTTACAGATTAACTTTAGCCCTATTATATTCCAACAGCGTATGGTAACCACTAACTCATGCGGCGGATGAGCGGATATTGTAGCAGGCGGAATAGTTTGAGCGGGCGTATTAGCCGGAATTATTTTGAGCGGGCGTATAAGCCGGAATTGATTTTGAGCGGGCGTATAAGCCGGAAATGTTTTGAGCGGGCGTATAAGCCGGAATTGTTTTGAGCGGGCGTATAAGCCGGAATTGTTTTGAGCGGGCGTATAAGCCGGAATTGTTTTGAGCGGGCGTATAAGCCGGAATTGTTTTCAGCGGGCGTATAAGCCGGAATTGTTTTGAGCGGGCGTATAAGCCGGAATTGTTTTCAGCGGGCGTATAAGCCGGAATTAATTTGAGCGGGCGTATAAGCCGGAATTGTTTTGAGCGGGCGTATAAGCCGGAATTGTTTTCAGCGGGCGTATAAGCCGGAATTAATTTGAGCGGGCGTATAAGCCGGAATTGTTTTGAGCGGGCGTATAAGCCGGAATTGTTTACTTAGCAGGCGAGTGCGCCAATACCTTAATCTACCAATGTATAAACCCCGAAGGGCGTCAAAAAGTGGCAGCCGTGTCGAAAACCTTTTAACTCGATTTTCGATCAAGCTTTTGCCGGACCTCCACGAGGAATCAGGAAATGGATTTTTACTTTTCCAAGTTCTGTTTCGTGAGCAGGCCAATTTGTCCACTGCGGAAACAGACACTAAGTAGCACTGGTTCGTTGAACCGATGCGGAATTATATTAGAGATAGTTTTCTAAAAACAACTATTGAATAATTTAATTTTCATAATGGCGGTCGGTAGAAGGTATTTTGTACAGACAACAATATGATATTATTGTTAGCGTATGACTAACAATAATACTTTGCCATATGACGGATTTGCGGAAAAGACGGTTGAAAATTATTATATTTTCTTTTTCAATATAGAGATTTGAACCTCCGACTACTGCACCGAAGATAAACGCTCTATACACTGAGCTGTCATGCCATCTTATATTCGTTGGAGTTATGAAGTATAAGAAATGGTCGACCTTTTTTTGTAGTATGGTGCCTTTAAAAATATAAGGCCTAAAAGTAGGCTAGGTGATTTGTACCATAACTATTGCCATAGAGGTGGGTGTATTAGCAATTCGGTAATTGTGATGACAGGGTGACGGGAAAAATTAGTTGTAACGATTATTGGATCGTTACAGTCCATCCCTTCTAAGGGAAGCAAAAAGAAAGAAAAGGAACGGCGAAAATTACTTATACACTTCTGCGCGAAGTAGAAACTTTCACTGACCATCTTACGAGGTTCAGCTCGGTTGGTATTCAGTCATAGATTCCTATATTTAGCGCGAACGGTTTGTTGAGGCGCCGGCGTGTGCGATGATATCGGGTGCCATTCTTCGCGTTGGCATTTTCCATTTGTGAAATACCATATACGTTCGGGTGGTGGCTTTTATTGGCGGGCGATACGGATTTTACGGGTTGTATGATGTCACTGGGCAAAGGCTGCGAACGGCGGAATTTAGTACGGTCCTTTGCTGTGTTCATGACGGCGGTGGCCATTAATCTGACGAGAGGCTTAAGGCTTGGCTTGGGGCGTATATATTTCTTGATGTCATTCTGCATCTTCGGGCAGAAATAATACTCTCGTGCTTTTTGTGAAGTCTTGTAATATCCGAGATGATCTGCGGCGGATTGATCAGGAATTCCTCGGAGTAGGGTTGCCTTTTGGTTGGGCGGTACACACTCTTGGCAATAATTTTGATCGGTGTGTGATTTTCTTCTTCTTTTGTAGAGTTGCGGTTCACGAATTTTGGTGTCTCGATGTTTACCTGCGAAGTCGCGAATCTTCTGTATTTGTGTATTATGCCAATCATGTTGCGCGGTCATCAACATTTGGCATGGCTCTGTTGCTTTCTTAACGGTGGCTCGGGTGATCATATTGCGGTGACGGTAGCGTTGTCTAAACCTTTTGGCGGTTGAACGGGTGGAGGATTGATCCTCTATATAGTCTTCGCTCTTCTTTTTATCTTTTGTTTTATTTCGGAAGCTCTTAACGAGATCTGGTTGATATATCAAGCGTACATGTTGCTCTTCGTCTTCTTTCGGCAATCTTTGAATAGCTAATGTACAATTGAATTTTGTTAAGAGGTCCATTCCTATGATGAATTCGTTCTGTAGACCCGGTAGGAAATAAACTCGGTGTTTTGATTTCTGTGGACCCACCTCAATGATAACGTCATAACATTGTTGCACTGTGATTATTTTACTATTGGCCAGTAGGACAGTCTGTGTTTCAGTAATTGGAGGAAGCTCTTGAGATAAGCAATCATTTAGACTTGGTCCGATAAATGATAATGATGCTCCAGTATCAAGTAGAGCTTCTATTGGTCGTCCGTTGCAGGAAATTGACATTTGAAATCGACCATTTTGTGGTGAGATTGTTTTCTGATATCTTTCGGAAGTCTTTCGACATAAGCAATCCCTTGATCTGATACCCAGTTTTCCACAGTGGGAGCAAAACATTTGCGGCGGTTGTTTACATGCTCCACGCATGTGTCCAGGCTGTCGTCAGTTCCAACAATGAGTGTTTCTGGAATAGACTTGTTTCGTTATCAGGTTAGATACATGTGGGCGTTGATTGCGAGATTCTTCTCCCCGAATATGCTCGTATTCATCGGTTTGAGTCATAAGGGAGTCAACATCTTTAAAATCCGCTCGCCGAATATATAGTCGATATTCTGCTCTCAAACCTTCGTATATTCGATCGAGCTGATCTTCCTGACACAGTCTTGGATGTTGTCGTATCATGCCCATCATTACCAGGATGTAATCCTTGGCCTTTTCTCTAAGCCCTTGACGTCGACGTATGAAATCTTCCTCTAATCTTTGAAGATATCTGGGCGGTAAGAAGAATTTCATAGCTGCGTCTTTAAATTCCGACCAGCTGCCAACGTCATCTTTTTTATATCGCCACCAATCTCTTGCGCGTTCACGTAGTAATTCTGTCATTGGCAATAGTAACTGATCGTGCTGAATTTTATAGCAATTCGCTAGGCTTTCGATATTTTCTATGAATTCAAGAATCGATCGCGTGCCGTTGAAATGTATATTCCATTTCCTGACTGTATTCATTACTACGCACTCGACTGGTACGTTCACGGCAGCAGGTAATGAGTTCGATGTTGTATTTGCTGGTATGCTAATCGAACATTCGGTTGTTTCTGGTTTTTCAATTTTTCGGTTACGTTGTTCTTTGTAAAATGTGCTGAAGCGTTGGCGCATTTCTTTGACTGTCCCGTTTGTAGACAATCCCAGTAGAGTCATCTGAGCCTCCAGCTCCTCTTTCTTCAGCTTATAAATAAAATTTAAATTCTCGGGAAGGCATTCTTCCTTAGAATTTTCGGGATACGGTGAACTGCTTCGCGAAGAAGACAGTCCCTGCTCGGGCGCCATTTGTAACGAGTTTTTGTTTCCAGCTGGGGCAAGATCAACGGCCCCAGGGTCCATTTCCGAGGGACCTCGTAACCCTCGGCTCAATACCTCGTTGTTGGTGTTGTTTTCCGAATTTCGCACAATTGACGAGATCGTCAATTAATTCACTGACTATAAATAGTTCAGCTCGGACGGTATTGGAACGCTTCTTCGCTGTTGTTGTTCAGATTTAAAACTACTTTTATTCAAATATATTTTCTATAATTTTAATGGCTTATTGCTATATAATTCAGGTGACTTAATTCTATACAATTCAAGTGCCTTAATTCTACGAACCTAAATTTAATTACAATTCAGCTGGCTTAATCCTAATACAATTCAGGTGGCTTAATTCTATTACAATTCAGGTGGCTTAATCCTATTACAATTCAGGTGGCTTAATCCTGTGAACTCAAATTCACTTACAATTCCGGTGGCTTAATCCTATTACCATTCAGGTGGCTTAATCCTGTGAACTCAAATTCAATTATAATTCAGGTGGCTTACAGATTAACTTTAGCCCTATTATATTCCAACAGCGTATGGTAACCACTAACTCATGCGGCGGATGAGCGGATATTGTAGCAGGCGGAATAGTTTGAGCGGGCGTATTAGCCGGAATTATTTTGAGCGGGCGTATAAGCCGGAATTGATTTTGAGCGGGCGTATAAGCCGGAAATGTTTTGAGCGGGCGTATAAGCCGGAATTGTTTTGAGCGGGCGTATAAGCCGGAATTGTTTTGAGCGGGCGTATAAGCCGGAATTGTTTTGAGCGGGCGTATAAGCCGGAATTGTTTTCAGCGGGCGTATAAGCCGGAATTGTTTTGAGCGGGCGTATAAGCCGGAATTGTTTTCAGCGGGCGTATAAGCCGGAATTAATTTGAGCGGGCGTATAAGCCGGAATTGTTTTGAGCGGGCGTATAAGCCGGAATTGTTTTCAGCGGGCGTATAAGCCGGAATTAATTTGAGCGGGCGTATAAGCCGGAATTGTTTTGAGCGGGCGTATAAGCCGGAATTGTTTACTTAGCAGGCGAGTGCGCCAATACCTTAATCTACCAATGTATAAACCCCGAAGGGCGTCAAAAAGTGGCAGCCGTGTCGAAAACCTTTTAACTCGATTTTCGATCAAGCTTTTGCCGGACCTCCACGAGGAATCAGGAAATGGATTTTTACTTTTCCAAGTTCTGTTTCGTGAGCAGGCCAATTTGTCCACTGCGGAAACAGACACTAAGTAGCACTGGTTCGTTGAACCGATGCGGAATTATATTAGAGATAGTTTTCTAAAAACAACTATTGAATAATTTAATTTTCATAATGGCGGTCGGTAGAAGGTATTTTGTACAGACAACAATATGATATTATTGTTAGCGTATGACTAACAATAATACTTTGCCATATGACGGATTTGCGGAAAAGACGGTTGAAAATTATTATATTTTCTTTTTCAATATAGAGATTTGAACCTCCGACTACTGCACCGAAGATAAACGCTCTATACACTGAGCTGTCATGCCATCTTATATTCGTTGGAGTTATGAAGTATAAGAAATGGTCGACCTTTTTTTGTAGTATGGTGCCTTTAAAAATATAAGGCCTAAAAGTAGGCTAGGTGATTTGTACCATAACTATTGCCATAGAGGTGGGTGTATTAGCAATTCGGTAATTGTGATGACAGGGTGACGGGAAAAATTAGTTGTAACGATTATTGGATCGTTACAAACTATATATCTAAATCTATGTAAAATGGAAACGTCATTATATCATAAAATTCGTTGGAATAATATTTGATTGATCGTAAATCTTAGAAGTTACTTTGTCATGTATATCGTCATTTATCCTGAAACTATATAAAAGCTTTGACCTTAGGCTTTATGTTTTACGTCCTCACCACCCTTCAACCCTCTACACCACCATCCCTTCGTTTTGCTTCTTTTGTTTACTCAAGTGAATTTGCTTTCTCAGACTCAAGCAAGTCAGACGAAAATGAACGATGACTCTCCTGTAAACTTAATCTTCTCGTAATTGCAAATAAAAGCAAATCAATCGTATGCTTCTATTATAATAATATTATTTTAGGGTGAGCTTGTAGAATAAGTAGAAGAAGATAGAGGACAAATTTTATGGTCATACGAAACCGCAAGACCTCAAGGAATTAAATTTAATTATAAAAATGGAAAACCTTTCTAAACTGAAATTATGTCCAAAATTATTGCACAATTGAATTAATGTTAAACACAAAATTGTTATACAATATATTGAAAAGTATTAGTTCAATTTATTTATTAAGTTTACTCAAATTTCTTACATTTTTTTGATCATTTAATTATTATTAGAAATTTGTTATACATTTGTGGAGTTGGTTATGACAACGAAACATTATAAGAAACATTTTCGTGAGTGCGTCTTCACAATCCCACAATTTACTATATTACTATATTACTTTTCTAAATTTATAATTCTTCAAAATTAAAAATAATTAACTCAATTGTAATTAAGCCATTGAGAAATTATAAATAAAATAATTAAAGCTAGAAAATGAAGTAATTATTGCTCTTAATTTGATGATCTTAAGCAAAGCCTGCATGAACGGTGTCCACCGGTAATGAAAGGAGCATTTTATTGCATAATACAATAACTCTACTGGGAACAAACCATAAAAAACAGTTATTCTTGCACTGTTGATACCTTCCTTTGAAATCAATAATAAATTTCTCGACCAAATCTTCCTCTCCTAAAATTTATGAACTTGATGGTAGCGATGATTTCATAAATTTTTGGCAAATTTCAATGATGCAAAATTATCAAATTTCTTCATGAATAAAATAATTTATCAAAATAATGAAAAACAATATGCTGATTTCACTAGATGGAGTTTTTACTCCGGCAATGTGTTCTTGCATAAACCTCTTCAAATAAATCAGCACCCAAATGATGTTTATATTGAATTAATTTAGAAAAGCCTTTGACTAACTAATTCCGCTCATAACGAATATTTTAATATTATAAAAATCGCACGAATGGCATCTCGTGTTTGAGTCTTCTTATTTAGTATAGACTCTTTAGTATATTCATTATTACTTCAAATGAAATTCTTAAGGAAAAAAGAAATGAATAAATGCTTAAACGAAGAATGCATTCAATTATTTCACTCTTCTTCAATTGCATTCATGAAAAGTTTTCAAAAGGAACAAACTACAAAGTAACCGCTAAAGCAATTAATTTAATATCATTAACGATAATTGAGAGGCGTCTTCAATGGTTGCGAAATTGAATATTTTAATGTCAAAGCTTTGAAAAGGCTTGAAATATATACATGTATACACATTGTGTGTGTAGGTGTATTGATCATAAGATTGGTGTGTATGTATGTGAATGACATATAAATGGTGACAACTGTCATGATACCGCGTCACCAACATTTTGTGACTTTAAAAGACCGAGAGAACCGATTGGCGTGACAATCTTGATGGTATTTTCAAGTACGTTACAAAACAATGTTAATTATTCATCCTCTTCAACAAATTTCTGTGTGTCATTTTCTTTGAATTGTTTTGGTGTGGATTCGTTAATTTTTTTTTGTAAGTAACAGTTTTCGGTTATGGAGCTCGAGTGTTATGCAGGAAGAGATGATGATGAACTGGAATAAGTAACGTTAAATTTGTGCATTAATGGTCCATTTGATAACGGTTGAATTTGCGTTTTGACTGTTACGTCGCAGGCACTTTCGTAAGAAATGCTACGACGTGAGTAACGGGTTCGCCGGTTTCAACGGTTATCCTAGAGAGACCATCGTGGGAGATATGGTCGGTCGGTCGGACGGATGATGGCACGGAAGGAAACGTTTCTCTTTCAAGTAGAATCAGTCATTCATTCGTTCGCCCATCGTTATGAACGTTAATGAACAGCGAATTTGCTAGTGTGTGGGAGGTTACTGGTATGGCCAGCGAGTCGGGACAACGGCAACGCGGTTGGACTGGTTGGTTATTCGCTCGTTTATTTGCTGAGTTGGCAAGGTAGCGTCGTTGGCGTCTGTCTCACTTTTATTATTTATATACAAAAATGTCTGCATTTTTGCAAGGATTTGCCGAACAATAAAAGGATAAAAATTTTGAACAAAATGAAATTGAGGTGGAAAAGCTTTTAGCTCTAAATTAGATTTCCGTTGATTTTTTATTTTTGCTTTTTGCTCTACCTGCAGCAATTTCACCGTTCATTTTGTCTCTTTACCGTTGTAACTACTTTTATCTTTCCCTTTTTCGCTGTCTCTAGCTATCCCTGTTTTTGTACTTTTCTACATCTAATTGTTAGTTCGTTATAAAACACACTGGAAATTAAAAAAGAACGCATAAGGGTCTGAAATTTCAATGATTTTCGTTTGCGTTGAATTTAAATGGGATGCCTATAGCTCTCTAAAAGATAACTCTTAGGGCTTTATAGAATCGAAGTGATATGTTTTTGCAAAACGGTTCCTTACGTTATTTGCTTTGCTTTCGGGCAGAAACAGAGAAAAATTATAGGAAGGGCAGAGGACTGGTAAAATTAAATTAACAATATTGTTTCATATTAATAACGCAATAACTCAGTCTCAACTATGACTAATTTTATAAGACTTTTTCGATTTATTGTTTTGTTTTTTCAAGTGTATTTGTTTTTTTCAAGTGTGTTTCTCTGTACTACCAAAAGCGGATCACCCCAAAATCCAAGTGCGTTTAATTTTAATGGCTTCACTTTTTTCATATCTTAATTTAAAATTGTTTCGCGAAGGGTTTCGGACAAAACTGTACCCAAAAGGATGTTGCAAAATTACACGAACAACTACACTCGCAACAACGACGACAGTTGCAGCAGCTGCCACTACTGGCCACTAATACAATGATATTGTGTATAGTATATTTCTTAATTACTTTTATTTAAGAAATTATATTGTGTGCGTTCTGCAATTTAATAAAATTTGTTAACAAGTTGTTTTTAATTTGACCTGAAGAGTAACGAAATTTTTAAATTTGAGACTTATGAAATAAATAATAATGTATAAAGTTTTTTCGGAATTATTGAAATGCTTTGGTTTTACGAATATTTTACAAATTTTAAAAGTGGTCGAAATGACAAAATCATTTACAAGAAGCAAAGTTTTTATGATTCAAAGAAATGATCTCAAACGTTTGGGTGAAATTATAAATAATATGTTGAAAAAATGATAAATTGGCAACTCTGATAATAAAAATAAGGTTTTCTTTTTGATGGTGTTGGAAGCAGTTAAGGGAAATTAATTTTCTTCTAAGATTTATAATTTTTGTTTCTTCGTTATTGTGGGTGTGGCTTTGTTTTGTGACTTGTTCAATAAATAACAATTATTTAATTTATTAAAGAAAATGTTTTACAATTAAAAATATTTTTACAAATTCGTTGTCGTTTTTAATTAATCCTACAATTAATTTAGCGAAAATGAAAAGTTTTCAGTAACAATTTCAAACAAAATTAATCGTATGGTGTTAATTATTTCCGGGTGATCCCAAATTCTTGATTTGGGATGCGTATAATTTTAATATTTTCTTATGAGTTCGTCTCATTCGTTTCGCATAATTTCACCCGGAAATTGTCTTAAATTGTAACAGATACTAATTCAATTTGTTGTCGATAAATACAAAAGCACACACATATATTAACACACACACATACTATACTCATGCGTATTATAGCGATTAGGCCCTTATCCGGAAATTTTGGTAAAGCTCTGAACTGAATTACAATTTTATTAGAAACATTTGAAGTTCAGTCTCCGAAATATAGAGATGCTGAATTCATCCTCTTTTCGTCTGATGCTGCTTGATCAAATGTATGAACGGGGTGGGTGAGAAGGGCATCTAACCATCAGTAACAAATCATCGTAATTCACTCAAGCGTAATTGACGTGTTATCCATTTTTGTACGAAATTTCATTTGATTTTCAATTTTTCGCAGCAAGAACCCTCGACACAGTCGTTCGTTATTACGTCCTGGCGGCATTACATTGCCTTTTGCTGACAAGTATTACATATTCTATCTTCTATCAGGTCAAATACCCAATTTATACGACCCCACCCAATTTCATTCTGCGGTGGAAAATACATAATTTCTCTCTATTCCGGAGACTATTAGGGATTGCGGAGACTACACGGACGTTAGTGTCGGTATTGGTGCGTGTTGTGGGGAAAGGGCTGTAGATGTGGTGACGACAATGTTAGTGGTTGTTAGTTGAATTTGGGGAAATTATAGTGGGATGGTTAATGACTATGTCGGTACAAGCATGTGCGTGTGTGTACGTCTGTCTTATATTGTGTGTACGTGTTGCATGTGTTGGGCGCGTAATTGACGCCAAATTAGATTTTATGTATTTATGGATGGTATTTGTGGTCGTGGAGGTGAGGCAGTGAGAAAATGTTGATATAATAAATGATAATAATAATAATGAAGTCGAAATGTAGGTAACCGTGGAAGAAGAAGAACAAGATTGTTGCAATGTTGAAAATTACGCGAATGAAACCAAGATGAAAGTCAAGATAAAAAGCTAGTAGAAGAAGGCGAAGGAGAAGCAAAAGCAGGAGAACAATAAGAAAGAGGAGAAGAATAGTAAAACTAGTGAAGGTAGTTGTTCTAAATTATGCACACATGTGCCGCCGTTTGTGGTATCATTGATTAAAATCTTAATAACTTCATCACAAATTCAACAATTTTAATATTGAAGAAGAAGAACAAAAGAGCGGTATGAATATATAACTAATTAAGTTTCGCGCATAAAATAATCCATTGAGTAAAACGCTTTTATGAAATTCTTTTCTTAGTTTTTAGCGAAAATAAATTAATTAAATCAAATCAAAATTATCGAGTAAAAAGTAGTTCCTTTTTGCTTTCATGCAAATTCTAGAAACACTAATACAATATTTCATTATGTTTTTCAAAAAAGAGTAAAGTGCGGTTAAATAAATAAACATTGCATATGATTGAAATATTTTAGTCGTGTTTACAGAGATACACAGAGATGCGTGTGTGTGCGTGTGTTTCTATGCTCAAGTTGGTTAATAAAGTTCTCAGCAATCCCGCTAATGTTTGGTTTATTTAAGTCGGCAAACAAAATTTTCAGCTGGAGTTAGTTTTCCCGCACGCGGGATGATCGTGCGGGTAAATAAATTGGCAAGTGAGGGTGAGGGTGGGAAACAGAGTGAGCAGACATTCAGACAGGCCAGCTGACAGATAGATAGACAGCAAAACAGACAGTCAGATAGATTTAACAGCAGTCAAGTTATTTTGATTACGGCGCGAGGGGTATCTGTCAAGTGTGCTTACTCGCTTGACAACAAATTGAAACCGTTGTAAAATTAAATTATCTGGAGAAAGTTCTATCTGAGCGATAAATTGAAACTCCTCTAAACACACTTTCGCCTCAAATTAACCAAAACTTTATCAACTCATTTAAGCTTAAAATTGATGATTGAAATGCAGACACGGCCCCATACGTACTTAACCCAAAAAGAGACATCCATCCATACATGGAATTACATATTGCTCTATATTGTGTCTTTATTTATACTTTCACGCTTACACAAATTACCCAAATTGTCACAGACACAATTACTCACATATGGGTGAACAGAATTTAGTTTACACTAAAAGAATATTGAATTATCCAAATAAATTTTTGTCGGTTTAAAATTAAATTTCTTCAAATTTTTTTTAAAATCAATTTAGTTAATTTTTTGTTCAACTTTTTTTGGATATTATCACGATATAAGAAGTTATTTATTAATTTGAATGAATTTGTCAGAAAACTTAATCCTTAGAGTTCTTTACTTCGTTCGGTTTTATTGAAAACATCAAGAAAATAAAAGCTCATTATCTGTCTGTAAAAGCGATTCCATAATAATTTCTTTCAGTGCATTACGAACATATTTACGAACGGAAATATGTGCATCGTGCATTTGTCGTTTTCGCTTTACGTCGTATTCGTATTTTCATTTACATTCAGTGTCATAAATATTGAACATCCTTCCTATTTGTAGATGATTTTTTTTTCATTTTGTTTTCCTTTTACTTGGTTTTTTTGTTTATTTGTTTTTTAGTTTTATTTTTTTCTTGAAATATAAAAGTACATGGCGTATAGGTTTTCCGGCGGATGTGCGATAAATAAAATCCAAATGTGATGATTTATGCATAAAAACAGACTACAGACATGATTACAAAAGCATTGAAAAATGAAAGGGATCCTGCCGTATTGAGGACGAAAGAATTACTCGTTACAATAAACGAAATAAACAAATATATTTGTTGCGCACACATACACAGACACACGCACACTTATGTATATATTTCCATCTACGACATGTCGTATGAGATATATATATTGTATTTTAATTGACACATATAATTTCATACATATGGATATATGGATATATATTTTAATTGTGATTCGTGATGTACGAAGAATCTATACTGCATTTTTTGTTCAAATTCTTCTTTTCGAAGCATATTTTTTCACATTATATTATTGTTCGCAAATGTAAACAAAGAGAGAGACAGAGAAAGAGGCGACAATTCAGTGAGAATGGAATTGTTGAAATACAAGCATTTAATTCTTAAAATATTCCCCCAAAAATTTCATCTTCGATTTGCGCCAAATTCAAAGTATTTGGCTGAGTTTGGTGCTTTTTGGGAAGCAAAGGGGTCAAGAGAAATGTAAAAAATAAAGTGGGCGGCATATTTAAATCGCGCAAAAATAATTTAGAGCATTTGAAGGTTTTGATTTCCCATAATGTTAAATCATTGAAAGTGTTTTCACTGAGCTTTAAACTCGGGTGCCAGTCCCGTTGCAGTGTGGGCAACAAAATGGCAGTGACAGCTCAGGTCTGTTTTAGTTCACTAGCCACGGACTAGACTTGGCTAGTTCCGAAGCCTTACCAGAGGCGATAAATTGGTGCCACGGGTGATGCACAATGCATAAGGGTCCTTCCAACCCCGCTAAATATAAAGCCCACAAATATAGTGCATCGTGGGTAGGCCCCCTAGTGGGAGCTTCGTGGTGGCTGTGGTTGCCACCCAAAAATACGCGGGTAGAGACCATGAGTCTCCGCGAGAGTTGCGCGAGGAGGCAGACCTCCGTCAACTCAAGTGCCGGTGTTGTCCCAGCCGGCACAAGGCCTTAGATAGTGCCGAACTAGTTACCTGCGAGGAATGTCCTGCCACACACAGGCTTCCACAGGTACACGACAAAGCTACGGTTGGCTGCCGTAAGCGAAGTGGGTGCGGTTGCCGCCAGATAATCATAAAAAGTACGTTCACAGAGTTCGTACTCGCAACCCCGTGCGGGATGGCCCGCCGTGCACTTAAGCCATCATGGCAGGCGTGCACGTTAAGCACAAGGCAGAAATCTGAGCTTTAAACACTAATATTTGGCGAATGATTGCAATATTTAAAAAAATATTTCAAAATTTTTATTCGTTATGAAATTCCTCGAAATTATTTCAAATTTAACGTAAAAAAGAGGAAATTAAATTTTGTTAGAGTTATAGAAAAGGACTAAAAATCAAGAATATTTAGCATAAATAATTTTAATGTTTCTTGATTTAAGTAGTCGAATATCAATTAAATTTAAGGTTTTTGTAGAAAATTAAAAGCAAATTTTTTCCTGGATTCGTGAACAGTTTAAATAAATTTAGTTTTATTGTTGTTATTATTGTTATAATTATTATTATTATTAATATTATTATAATTATTATTATTTGTATTTTTGTATTAATATTATTATTATTATTTTTATTTCTTTTGTATAATTATTATTATTATTAATACTTTTAATTAACTTTATCAATATTTTATTTGCTTTTAATATTGAAGTATCATGTTGAGATTTTTCTGGTGGACGTTTTATTAATTTCTGTTTGGAATAAAGAGACAAACGTTATAAATCTTATGAGGATTTTCCAGAAAAAGGTCTAAAACCTAAAGAGGATAACTTTTGACCAACTTTTGAAAATCTTTCTTCAAAATGAAAACCACCATTAAATGCTCCAACAACTTTTATCATTGAACTTCTAATTGTTTTGTTATGCAATGGTGTTGCCACCTCTTCATCAGTGATCCCTATCCACGATATATATACGAGTATATATTTGTTATATTTTTGTGAGCTACGAATATTTCGCAATAATTGGCTTAATTTATGTTTTAAATACTCCGCAAGCAGATTTTGGTGAATTGGAGAAGCTTCGGGGAATATTTTCTAAAACTTTTAATTGAATCAAAATCAGAATCAGAATCACGAACATTTTGTAAGTTCTTATCGAGTAGTAAAGGAAAAAGCTAGCATTGAAGAGAAGTCCAGCATTCCCTGCTGTCTCTTGTCGTGTTTGGTAAATTATTTTTTATAGCTTTGGCAACACTGATGACTGAAGACTGAACTTGTACACCGCAAGGCATACAAAAAGTTCATTTTTTGTTTCGTCCTTCGTGTAACTGGAAAGTTATTATTTAGTTTTTAGTTAAATCAACACTAAGGAAAGAAAGATAGATAGAAAGAAAGAATACAAAAATTAAGAAAATAACAAAACTACTTCTTTCTCTTCTTGTAAACTCCCCAACCGTCTCCATAATACCTTCTTAATTTTCTTGTTCATTTAGTACAAGAATTTGCCAGAGGCTTGTCATTTTGTCAGAAACAGCGGGAGATGTACAAACAACAGAATAAATAGGAATCATAAAGTCCAACGCGTTTAGAGCAATTTGAATGATTTTTCAAAAACAAAAATATGTACAAATATTTTTTAAGAAATGTCTAAGATTTAAGCACCGATTAAGTTTTCAATGGAAAGCGAAGGATCAAAGCATCAACTGTCTACTTCTTTGCTTTGCGATGTAATTGCTGTGGTTGTTGGAATGCTGCTCCGGTTTCGTGGTGAGTTACACGCTATGCGCTTATGGAGCGGGCTGATCTTTGATTGGGTGATTGGTGGCCGTTGTTGACTCTGGCGGAATGACAGCCTAAACAAGCTTTAATGGGAAAAATTCAATGCTCTAGATCAGTCTCTTGCCTGGATTTCAAATGAAGCGGAAGTAAGTGGAAGAAGAAGTAAATGAACGCAAAGCTATTGACTTGTTGCATTTCTCTTGCTGTTCGTTTCTCATGATGTTTCTTTGCTTTGTCAATTATAAAATATCACCAGAATGTTATGTCGAACAAAAACAGTCATTTCGTATCAAAAAACTTCACTCTGCAGAGTTTTGCCAAACGTGGAGAATAAGTCAACTACTTTAAGAATTTTGGAATGGATTTAATGATTTCGACAGTGAGGTGACGATCTCACCTCAAAAGTAAGATAATTGTCAATCATCGACATACAAAGCACAAAGAGAGCTTTTAACTCGCTTAGGGGTTAAGGGTAAGTAAGATTATCGTGATTCCATTACGAAACATGAACTTAATTAACATAAACTTCATAATAACCTCGAAATGAATGGAGAAAAATAGCGAAAAATATTTGTGGACAGATTTTACGTTTTCGCTCGTGTCACTCTTTTATGAAAAACGTTTCCTCCGAAAAGCGTGGATGCAATTTTGAAACATTTTTCAGTATGCTTCTGTCATTTTTTTGATAATATCATTAGTTTTTTGGTAAAAGTGTCCATTTTTTGTGGTGACATCATCATCATTGCCATCATCACCATCACCGGCATATGCCGCATATGTTGCGTCATTTTGTGGCAACTCAGTAGGGCCGCGGCGCGCCGCATCGGCACAAAGTTTTGGGTACAATTTTGTGTTGTGATTTTTTGAAAGGTTTTAGCAGAAAAAATTGTGCTTTTACGGGGCGATTCAATTAGAAAAAACGACAGTACTAATAAAAACAACGACAAGACATCTATCAAAAAAATTTCATTTTCCCTTTTTGTCCAGGGGTCATGCGGATGACCAGGAGTGGATCGGGCAGGGTTGATGGTGGTACATTTGTAATTCTAACAGCACTGGATTTTTTTTTGCTTAACCGTGCAGTGTTAGTTATTTAGCAGAAGTCTAAACTTTTGGTAACTAAACGGAAATTCACGGGCCACCTCGTTACGGAATTAAAAAATCAACATTTCATAGAACAGAAAAAAGATTCCAAACGCCGACCACACGCTTCACCGATTCATCTGCAGGGCTAAGTGAAATATGGAAAATATGCCCTTATCGCCCCAAAAATCCGAGAAGTTTATAATGCATGATAAAGTTTAATGCTTTTTTGGGTACCAACTCCCACGCTAAAAAAAGAGAGAGCGATAGAAGCGCAACAACGTGATGTAGAATAAAATGAGTTTGAAATGTGTGAAGATGATAAATTCCATCACATTGTTGCCAACTTTAAGGGAAGCTATCAAAAGAAAAAAGAACAAAGGAAAGAATTGAGAATATATTGCAGCATCCTTACTATTCAATCCTTGCACGCCCGAGCCTCAGCAATATTTTTGTATTATATGTTAACACTCCCACATCGTTAGGCTTTCCTAAAAATGTAGTCTCTGTGTCTGTTGGTTGTGGCGGGGCTTGTTTGAACCGATGCTATCAATCTCGATGCGTGTCTCCTACTTTCTCGAGTGTACTGCTCTCTATGAATCTCTAATTTACAGCACTGTCGACTATCAACTAATTTCATTAGGCTTAGGCTTAGCTTCAACTAGTCATCCTTCACCCCTTCCCTGCCTCTCTTAAAAGTAGCCTTTCATTGTGTTATTGAGAGGATACAATAGCCTGATACTTACCATCCCAAGTGGGCCAATGTACCGTGTGGCCTGTTTTATGATTTGTCACAGCAATAGAACCCCCTTGAATCTCATCCGGCCTCTACCGAATATGTGCACAGTCGTGCCATTGAAGATGTCCGTGGGATGTCAAACACTTATACAATGCCAATTGTGCTTTCATGTGTACTCTTTGAATTATCATGGCGTCCAGGGGGAGGGGAAGGCTTTGGTCTAAACAAATTACTAAAGCTCAAAACACAATCAGCCTGCCACTGGCTCGATATGAAAACACTGGAACTGGGCTGGACGCTCCCGATTGTTTTCTTCCACTAACTTAGGCTATTGTTGCTGCCATTGCTGCTGCTGATTTTCTGCTGCAGCTCCTCATCATTTTCATTGTTGAGGAAGTGAAGTTCTGTGCACACAATTTGCAGTTCCATTATGTGGAATCCAGTAAATTGGATAATAGATTCCCAAACGTTACGAAATACAAATACAATCCAGAGTCTTCTAAACATGAGGCGTTGTCGTTGGCGGAGACGTGCGGGGTGCGGAGGTACAATACTCTTTTACTCGTAGTAAAAATCGCCAACATACTTCCAGTATTTACCGATACCGAATGGTACGACTAGTTAGGAATCATTCTTTTTGTTAAGATTTATTACCACCAGAACCTGCTTTGGATGTCAAGCCGTCGCCGAATAACACATAGTGATATTGATATGTCGGTTTACGTCGGTTTACATACAAGTCGTATACTCGCACATGCAGGTGGAGATACATACGAAGATTGCGATTGCTAGAGAGGGTTAGTCTTAGATTTATTATATTTATTGTGTGCCGTCCATTCGTAGATTTTCTTTGCTTTAGAGAATAAAACCAAGTGAGCCATGCACTCGGTGCGAATTTAAGAATGTTCTCGTAATTTGTGCAATTCAATGAATTCATTTCATTTTACAAATAACAAAAATTTGTAAATAACTTTCCTCGGGAATGTTTTGCTGTTGGGGTTGTTTATTAAAGTCTATTCAAATTTTCGTTCTGGTTATGAAACGGAATAGGTTTTAGTTAAAATTAATTGGACGTGAGTGCAATTCTGAGTGTGATATACATTTCATTTTGCTTTAGTGATATTTGCGGTTTTGCTTTTTGAATACCATGAAAATTGTTTCTCTATGAAAATTTTAAAGGTGAAAGTTTGTCTCTGAACAATTAAAGAATCCCTTTCGAGATTAATGATATTCTTTACCAAATTAGTTCATTTATTTGATTTTCAAAATAAGCGACTGAGTGACTTCAGTTTTTTAGTACAATAAAAAAACCATCACAAGGCTTCAATATCTGACTTCAATAATTTGAAACATTTTTTCCATCAAGAGACATCTTACTTATGAAACTTCAATCATTCGAAAAATCATTTGAAGTCATGAAGCAGACTTCTTAAAATCAAATCAACCAGTTTAACTTCCATAATTTTTAATAAAAACATAAATCCATTCATGAGACTTCAATAACCTTTCAATCGTGAAACAAATCTATTCATCCGATTTCAATCAATGATTGTCGCGCATTTCCAGTCGTGGCAAATTGTTTTCAAATCTATTGAAATGATTTATCATTCGAAATATCATTTTCAATAAAGTGACAAATGTATTTATGGATCTTAAATCGTTTGACAAATCTTTTGAGATCGTAAATTAAATCATTCTATATAAGACTTCAACTAATTTAAATTAATTAATTTTCAATCGAAGGCAATTCAGTGCATAAAATGCAATAGTCTTTCAATCACGATACAAAACTATTCATGAGATTTCAAACAATGATTGCCGACTATTTACAATCTTCATTATTTTCCAATCGATTTAAAAGATTTCAATCGTTTGAAATATTATTTCCAATCAAGAGAAAAATATATTCAGGAAATTTCAACGATTTGGTTTTCTAATTCAATAATTGTTCATTAATTCAATAAGATCAATAATCCAATAATTGTTTGATGACTTTAACTAGTTTGATTGAATCATATTTGGAAAATGTATTTTCCATGAGAATTATCAGGAAGAACATTTCCACCTCATTTGTTTAAAAATCAATTGATTTGCTTGAATGTTTGAAGAAGTTTTAGGATTTAAATGATTTTTAATCCACATCCTTTTCTTTGATAAACGAGTTTGATAACTTTTGACAGAGAGAATTTTTCTTAATTTTCTTGCTGTCACCGAGAGAACATCTGCTTTTTGGATAAATGTGCGTCACCTTCAAATCGTACGATACTCCTGGTTTTTAGCCGCCATATTTTCTCTTTTCATCCTTCAGTGTTCTGTCTCATGATATTTTAATCTACCGAAACAATTTCGCAACCTTTTATATGAGTCTTAATAATAAATTCAAATTTAATTTGGCGCTTCCATTAAATTCACTTTTAATTTCACGTCGGTCTCGATTAAAATTTGACAAATTTAATGTTACTAAAATGAAAATATTAGATTCCCGGGGAGGAGTTGAGAGAGCTGGAGGGAGTCTCTGGTTGATCGTCAAAATTTATTCCTTCTATTTTGGCGTTTTATACTGTAGTCTCTTCCACAGCACTCGCACCTGCCCCCTTTTCATGACGAGGAACTTGTCACCTGTGAACGAACTGCTTGATAACCGAGCTTATCCTTTCCTTTCGGTTTAAATAAATTATTTGGAGTTTATTTAGAGTATTTTTATCGCATGTTTTCCCTCTAGAAATTCTTTTCAACGCTTTCAAGTTGAGAACATTTGCCATCACACGTTACCACTTTACACTTCTTCTTCTTCTTCTTCCTCCTCTTCTTCTTCTTTTTTCTTTCACATCTTCTTTTCTTCTTTTTATTTTTATTCTTTTCGTTCTTCTACTTCATCTTCTATTGTCTTGTAGGGCATGCATGTGCGAGTGCTAAAATTGTGTTTATTTTTATTCGTGTTCGCAGTTGGCGCAGTTGTTTTTATTTGCACGAAGAATTTTTAATATTGTAAAAATTTGTGAAAGTTAAAAGAGAGAGAAAATTAAAGAAGAAACACGTAAAGATGAACGGGCATGCCCGTCGGCCACACTTGTGCCAGCATCTTCAGCTGCTCTAGAAAACACCGTGGGCAGAGACGGAACGGAGTCATCTGTTAAGAAAACCGGTGACGAAAACTTCTTACCAGCAAAAATAATAAAGCATCAGCATCACCAGCAATACAGACAACAACAGAAGCATCACCGGCAATAACAATAGTAGTAGTAATAGCATCAGCATCACAGTTATAAAATTGTAATTTAGGTTATTGTTACTGACGACAAAGTGATGATACTTCTACAGCCCCGTCCGTGTGTCCGTGTGTGTGTGTGAGAGAGAGAGAATGACTGGCAAACAGTTGGGCCTCTTCACATAGTTCAGATATATACAACTAACCCCCGGGGTATGGAAGTGGGGTGGACACAATTCCTTCTTTTACAATATCTTCGAATTGTTGCGACGAATAAAAGGATGTGATTTTTTTTCTTTTATTCTTTCAAAATGAAAAATTTTTAATAGTTTAAATTTATGAGCACAAATATCACATCAATTATCCAAGGGCGACTAGATGGGGATGAAGTCGGTGAGTATGAAGTTTAGAAAATTCTATAGAAACTCCAGTTTTCATTTTGAAAATGCCATAAAAAATTCCATTCAATATTTTTCAATAATTTTATATAAAATATATTCGATACATTAATAAAAGAGTCGGTGTGAAGAAATAGAGTTTCATGATGAAGATTAATCTACCTAATAAAGATTTGCGGCGGTAATCATAGTCCTTAAGCAACACGCATTATCTTAAGCCTCGAACTTCCTTCTAGAGGACGAAGTGCGTAATCAATCGATGAACGTCCTAGAAATACTTACAAATTTATTTTATTTAATTTATTTCTATTTTAAAAAAAGTATCTTATTGATTTTGAAAAGCTTTTCAAAGAAATGTTTTATAAAAAGATTATGAATTTTTAATTGCTGAATTAACTCAGTAATTTGTTGAAATCCTTGAAATTAATTCCTTCAATTAATTCAAAAATCTTGATTTTAAGAAGTATTATTTCTGTAGAAAAAAATTGAAATACACTAAAATGAAACTTGATTTAATTTCGTTCGGTTTACTTCTCAACCTTTTTTTCAATTCTTCTTTTCGAATTTCTTCCTTGTCTCAATTATTATTCAAGAGCTTAATTCGAATCGACAGAGCCGATGAAAATTTCTGGGTCATGCATCACAAGATATTGATTCCTCCTAGACAGACCTAAGAAAGTTTTAGTTAATGATTTGAAAAATAAGATGCCAAGTCCACGACTTCGTGAAGAGGAAGGCCGAGCACGGGGGGGGGGGGTGTAAAATATCCGTATTTAATTTAAAGTATTTCTGTGAGGCAAAGATTTGTCTTTAATGAAAAAAGTGATAAGTGAAGAAAAAGGTAGTCTCTGAAAGTTGAATACTATATATTTAACATCTTCCCAGATATTATGATTATGTGATGTCTCTAATTGCGAACTTTGGTAGAGGAAAAAGCAAAAGGCAAGAAAAACCTTCAAAGAGGAGAGCTTTTAAACAACTGGAGGGTAATTAATTTGATAAGAAAACGGCTTTATGTCTGAGATAAAAATGTACGAATAACTAAGTTGTGACCTCGTCGATCCCACACGATCCCGTTCCACCCCACCGTCCTCTCAACTCTTCCCTCTCAACCCACTTACAATTTAACACTATAAAGCTAAACCCCTCTAGCAATGAAAGGGTTCTTCAAAGAGGTATCATAAAAAAGGAAATTTCTCTTTGCCAATATAGAAGAACGGGAATGTAAAAGCGGTTGAGAGCGAGGGGGGTGATCGGTGTGAAGGTAACGATGATTATGATGAAAATGAAGAGGAAGACAAATAATCAAGGAGAATGGTTGAAACCGTTCTGGAACTTCGTTAAACTGTAAAAAAACAAAAGTAATTTCAGCTCAAAACTTTTTTGGGCAATTGAAGAAGAAACTTCTCGCGATGCAAGAAACAGTCAAGAGATTGAATAAACCATCAAGAGTGAAAGAGACACACTCACACACATAGACAGAGAAGGTGAGAGGAAGGAAGAAAGAAAGCGAGGTGCGTGCGGGTGGGCGTACATTTCTTAAGAGCCGCAATCCATATTGAAACTTTTGCTTTAAGTCGAAAGTTGAACACTCAGGCAATGAGAATACCCAAAGAATCAAAGGATCTCGAGTCCTTCGAAGATAATAGGCTTCGAGTGGTAGGTATGAGTGGGAGGTAACGAAGCTGAAACTGGTGTGGGTTTTGCGTGCAATAGAAAATGGGTGTGGGTGGTTATAACAAGAATAAAATAACCGAAAAACGCAATAAAATAAATAGAAATAGAAACAGAATCGAACAAAGAATGAACAGTTGCTTGTTCTCCTTTTCTTTATTTCTATAGCAATTTATTTAACTTTGTTCGGTTCAACATTTAAACGATGGAAATAATTGCTTTAATTCCTAAAACTTTCTCGATTTCAGCGTTCACGTTTTCGCAATTGTAATTCTCTTTCTCTCTCTCGCTCAATCCCTTTTTCTATATTTATCTTTATCTATTTATCCATCTCTTTTACATCATCAACCAAATTAGATTTGGCACGCTTTTACCTGGGCTTATCATATGCAGCGATGTCGTTTTATTGGGGGTCACAATCGAGTTATTCCTATGAGGGCGACTTTTTTTGGGAATACAAATACTTGAAAATTAAAATTTTTTGTAGTAAAATTTACGTTAGTAACGTAGCACTCTTTGTGTCATCAAATCAATTCGAGTATTTTCCTCGAAGGGGTCGCGAAGACTTCTCGTCCCCTTTAATTGCTACGTTACTTTTTGTAGTAAAGTGTATTTACATGCGAGAATGTGTTAATATCTGCTCGGACCGAATCAATCTGGTGTGATATTGTTGTTGTTGTTGTTGCTTTATTGTTATTGCTTTAAGTGACATCTGTGCGTAAGCAGATTAAAAATGTTTACAATTCGAAAAAGTTCCTAAAACTCATTTCAAAGAGCAAAAAGCTTAAGGTGTTTACAACTGGGTCGATTGGATCGTCGGTCGCTCGCTGCAACACGTTGGCGACTTTTAAATAATTAGAAAAGTTTTAAATAAATATTTAAGCACATTTTAATTTTAACTTTAAGAAGTTAATGACTTAACCATCATTTAAAAAATATTGAAGTAATTTCGATAACCGGGTAACCGGTATTCGTCCGAAAAGTTTTAATTTAAGTCTTACGGCCAGTACAATTTGCTTTTGAGGGAAGGGGAAATTGTTTGCTATGAATTCTGATTTATGAAGTATGTGTATATTTTAAAAAAGTGTGGGTTAGGCGACCGCCACGAGCTTTAAATTCCGATCATATTCTGTCGCATCAAAAAAATTAGAGTAGGGAGTCCTGATCCTGAGATATCAAAATGATAACACCGAATATTTACGTCATTTAATCAAATACGAATATTATTTACTTCAATCTGATAACGCTCATGACAATTTTAATAACCTTCATAACAAAAAAGTAACGTATTTTTCAAAAAAGTTTTACACATCCGTTTCTTCACTTCAAAAGGTTTTTTGAATTTATCAAACATGACCTGAATGAAGCTTGACAACAACCCTTTGCAGCAGTAGTAACAACAACAGGAATAATAACAACAACAATTACAACAATAACAAAAGACAATTCTGGGACAAGTGAAATGAACAAAATCCAGAAAATCTCAAAAATACGATATTTACAAAAGTTATGAAAGAACAGGAAGTAATTTTTATACCCTACACTCGATGGGATAGCGTATATTGACTTACTTTTCCGTTTGTGACGCATTAAAGGAGGCGTGACAGGTTTAGAAAAGTATATACGTTTCTGCTCAGTCTAACCTTCTGAGTCGATCTAGCCATGTCCGTCTGTCTGTTTGTATGCCTATCGGTCTATGCCTCTGTCCGTCTGTCTGTGGAAAACGCGATACTAGTGTTTCGTTCGATTCATGTTCGGAATATCGACATAAAATTTTTCACAAATATTTACTGTCATCACAGGCTGCTTGAGATTGAAAATGAGGTAAATCGGATTAGCGCCACGCCTATTATTTATAAAAAAATTACCTTCAAAAGCGGATTTCGCTGTTTCTATATACGCTTTCAGGTTGGAATTTTATAGCCGATGTGTTGATATTAGAGATTATCACCCCACAAAAGTGGGCGTGACACGTCCATTTATCATATGTTGACTTTTATGCAAAACATTGTTTATTAGGATCAGACTATGAAGTTACATTACGATTGTAGGGTACACGAGCTTCGGGTGGGCCGAAGACAACGTTCTTACTTGCCATCCTTACACAATGGAAATGAAGGCAAAATATTGCAAGTTGTTGTTGTTGTTGTTGCGATTATATAATGCTGAATTTGTTTTCATACAAGCAATCGAACTTTTGATATTTGACTTCTTAAATATATTTTATATGAAATCCATCTTATAGTTACAACTCCTTCGTTCTCTCTTTCCATCTCTGTCTTTTAATATTGCAGTCAATTCAGAAAAAATAACAGCTATTACTTGTGTGTTATTAAATTTTACATTTTTATAAACAGACAGACATTCTGTACACAAATATGTAAACACACATACATACACGTACCAACTAATATTAGAAAGCTATCTATATCAACATTTGTTAGTATTTTTATGCAAATATTTGCACATTTATTGCATGAATATGCATTATTTTACAGAATTTTTCTTTATTACATTTTTATTTATTTTAGGTTGACCGCAATGAAAATTATTCGCATTTGTTTTCTCATTAAATATGTAATTTTCAATAATTAATACGTAGTTAAAAATTAATTGATGTGCAACACCTTGATGAAAGTAAATCAAACGAATTAATGAAATAATAGACTAAATCTAAAAATTTTTCTTGGAAATTTTTAATATTTCTAAGCAGATTTCCAAATAAGCTTTAAAAAAATATGAGCTAAAATGATTATTCGTAATATAATACGAAAAATGAGTGGAATACAAAGAATTTTGTTACAAAAAAAAGGCGATTATGATGCAATAAATGTCATATTTTTTAAAGATTGAACAGAAAAGTTATAGTTGAGACTTTAAAGACGCTTCATTCAATTGGAGTTTTTTTGGAATCTCTGTAGATTAAATAGTTTGCTTCCTTCCTTCCGTTCTATAAGAAAAATTCATTTGAAATCAATGAAAATTAATGCAAAAGGAATTTATATTAAAATCGTTGATAACTGTTAGTTAATCCCTTAACAGCGATTTATTCTGAGTACGATAGTTTTTTCTAGGCAAATATCAAGGTGGAAGAAGAAAAGAGAGAAGAAAATGAAGGCGAAGAAGAAGCAAAAGTGTCAGACATACTCTCTAAAATCATCGAAATTTAAATCATTTCTCAACGCACCGAAGAAGTATGAAGCGAATTCTTGAATTTCGTTCAAAGAAAACACAATCCCGATTTTTTAAAGCGATTTTCTGATCTTTTATGTATTCTTATCTTTCTTCTCCATTTTCTGTTTTGATCTGCACTTTATTCTAACACGAAAAGTCTCTTTGGGAGTGCAGTTAAGAATTGATGTTAGCTGAAAGGTGTTGAAGTGACTGACTGTTGACTGTTGACTAACTTCGATGACACTATGATTGACGGGCGTACCGACCGACTGATTGGCTGCCTTTTAATGTTTTTTCGGTTGTGTCGCATGCAAGTATTTTCTTAAGTGGGTTTTTTTGCTTGAGTAAAAATTTTAACCAGAAAAACAGTTTGTGAGGACTGAAGGATTAGCGATAACAAAAGAAGATTGTTTTCCTTTTATTCCGCTCGTTTAAATTGAAAATATCGTTAATCTCTTTATCTCTAAAATTTCGATCTATAAAAATTCTTTATCTATGAAAGCTAGTTTTGGAAATTCGTCGATCATAGTTTTAATATTGTTAACGGCAATAATGAGTCCGTGACGATTTTTATATAGGATAATTTCTTCTGATGATTTTTGATGTCTAGGAGTGTGAAATGTTGTTTCCATTCTTTACCTTTCCTCTCACTTTGGCAGAGGAGCTGAATAAAATGATAATTATTTAAGGTTTTGGCAAATACAAAGAATGCCGTAAAGGAAGATTCACTACAACTCATCAATCTGTAAATCAAATATTAATTAAAATTCAGAAAAGCAAATATATTCAATAAATATACAATAGAAGACAGAATAACATTTACAGAAAATGTAGGAAAAAATTTTTACAAATCGCAAAAATAATCATTTGTTGTTAACTTTAAAGGATATTTATATTAAACGACAAAGACTTTTGGTTGATTTTAATTAAAACGAATATAAACTCAAGCTAATTAGTCATTTAACAAACGTAAATAAAGAAAATTTCAAGTTTTCCCTCAAGGCAGAAGGACTTTATATCGAGATTCGTTATGAGATGTAAATCATTTTAACTTTCTTAAACACACACAAGACCACACTCACACACGCACACATGGCCATATGTTCTACAAATTTGTGTGAATTTGTATGCATATCCTTATTACGTCAGTAAGGATATAAGTAAGGAAAAGATTAAATAAAACCACGAATTCACGAATACACTGAAGAAAATTATTGCAAGTAACGAGCAACTTTTATTGCCGAGAGCGAGGTAAGTTTTCAAAGCGAGAAAATTCGGTGTCATTTTAATTAATAAAATAATTGCATGTTTATTTAATTGTTTTTAGTTTTTTTTAATTGAGAAAAATTGCTTCTGATTGCATTAAATTACATAAACTTTAAATTATACGAGATGCCAATTAGCCATTTTTTTGATCGTGAACGCAGTTGAGTTTTTCTTCATCTATGCGATTGTTTGTGCCGGGGATTTTTTTGGTGTTTTCAATATGAAAATACAGGGAGTTGAACAAAATTTGAGTTTGAAAATGAAAGATATCTGAGCATCTGCGTCACGTTTCATGCCCGACGATTGATTGACTGATTGATTGATGATGGCAATGATCGACGACTAAGGGGGGGGGGGGGGGAAAGACGCGGTATTTACGCGGCAATGATAAATTACGTTTGAATTAGCGCTCCGTAGTTTGGATCCTTTAAGAGAACAAAAGTTAGTTATTTTTTGCAATAAATTCAAATTTTCCTTGAAAGTCTTTGTTTGAGTTCTTTTATATATTTTTGGACCTTTATAAAGTAATCTAATAATTTTTTTAGGTATATTTTTAATTCTTGAATTATTTAAAACACGAATTTTTGTTTGGCAATATATCGAAATAATAATAATGGGTTCCATTTGATTACTAATAAATCAAAGGGTACTTTTTTATGGCGTTTAAAACTTCCACTTATTTAATTTTGTTAGTTTCATCAGTTTACGATCTACTAAATTATTCATTTTAGAAGTTTCTTTTCATTCTAAAAATTTAGAAATTTAGAATCACATTTAAGAATGGAAACAAACTTGCACAGCTGCGGCGATAGAGGTGGTGGTATGGTAGGTAGTACGGAGACAGTCGTCTCCATACTAATAGTAGTAGTAGTAGTAGTAGTAGGAGTAGTACTCCGTAGTAGTACGAAGATTCATGGTAATCAATATTGGCATATCTTCAATCACATATCTTCAAACTACTCTTGTTTCAAGATGCAGTAGGGCGACGTTGGTCCCTCAACGAAGAAATGGCAAGGTCCTTCTGCTTAAAAAAGACTGTACGTAAAAAAATATCACATTAAAAATGAAGTTTCTTCTTAGAATTATAAAATTGGACGTCGCCGATATTGCGAGGACGATGAACGGATGGATGGATGGACGGATGGATGGCTGGATGGGCGGTCGGTGAATCGTTCAATTCCACAACTCAGTTGCGAGAGAATTAATGGATGAATGAATAAACGAATGTGTTCCTCATCGCACATACAGCACACACACACATACACACATACATACACACATACACACACGCAAACAAATATGATTGAAGATTCTACTGGGAACTTCTTTGTATGCAATAACTGGAATGGCATCGTTGTTTCGTACGTTCGTCTCATCATTCGTTGTCTTCATCGTTCGTTCATTCGTTCGTTCTATCATTCAATCGTTGACTTGTTGTTGTTGGAAGAATAATTTTGTGTTTCAGCGAAATGTCGAGAGCAATGATGTCTGACAAATTGAGTTATTTTCTTCGACAGAGAGCAATTGGTGGACCGAAAGGGAATACAACCACCAGCCACCAGCCAGCCATTCAGTCGGCCACAAGACTTTTTTGTCATTTGTCGATTGGTGTCGAAACAAAACGAAACGACAAAACGAGAAGCAAGAACAATTGTATGGCTTATAATGGTGGGATGTATTTGTAAGTGTGTTTGTGTGTAGATATATATGTTGTATAAATGTTGGTTTATGAAATCATGACATAAACCCTCTTCTCGTTATCCTTCCTGTAACCCTTTTTTTCCTTTTCTTTTTCTTCTCATGCTGCAAAAAATGGAAGAACAAATGCTCTTTCATATTAAACGTTAAACTTTGTCACATTTTTCATATTTCAAATGTATACAAACATGCACACACAGAGACGTACATTAATTCATATCCATATGAACATATAAATAACGTTTGTGTGTGTGAGTGTGTGTGTTCTTATCCACCAACAGACGCCACCAATTCATGGCTTTAGCCCTCAATCGCCTTGCCGTTTCGTTTCTTGTCTTGATTTCTTTCGCTTGTCTTGATTTTGGATCATTATAATGCAGTAAATCATCGTCATGAGGAAATTCCATTAATTTTTTTTCCTTGTTTAAAGTTGACATCTCCATTTTTATTCGTTGCTGTTGTTGGTATTGCTTGCTGGGAAATCTCGCTCGTGTTTGCGTGTGTGCGTGTGTTTAATTTAGCAGAAATCCTTCATCGCTCTGATTGAATTGATGGCATTTTTCTCTCGTTTTTGTTTATCTTGAATTTGCATTTAATAACTATCTATGAAAACTTTTGTTTGTTTACATAAATGACTTAAAATAATTATGCTTTAAAATTCAATTCAAAATTTAATTTTATTAAATTCTTGAAACGCGAAGAACTCAAAAGGTTGAAATATTTTTCAAAAAAAAGTAAAAAAAATAATAAAAAAATGGCCTCAAAATGACAGAATGGGAAGCAAGAAGAGTGCAAGAATGGGAAGCAATAGGAAAGAAATGAAAGAATAAGGAAGGGAAAGTATTCTTTTGCCGCAATATATCAACTTGTTGCCTCCATTCTGACCGATGATTAAACATCGATGGATTTAAAAATGTGTGTCTGGGTAACTCATAAGAATATTATTGATGTAAGCAAAACGGTAAATTATACATTCGAATAAATTTTAAAACAGAATATATATTTTATCTGAGAATTAAAAATGTCTTTTGCTTTTTCCGTTTACCGGAATTCCGTTCGGAATGCACGTTTAAATCAAGTGCGATAAAGGAAAATAATTGGAGCTTATTTTGCGAAAGGAAATTAACATTAAAGAGAGAGGAAGAGAGGGAGACAGTTGTTTTATGAAAAGATATAATTCATTAGATATGACTTTAAAAGAAATTGTTGACTAAAAAGGGCGACCTAAACAATTTTAAATGCTTGCGACCGAGATTGGACTCAAATTTCAAGAAATTTTGGTATTTTATTACCAAACCCTCGGTTTCTGCGATCCCTTCCTGCAGCGATGAAATTTTCACAAACACAATTTTCATCGTATCACAATTCTTCATAAAGGCGCTTAGTTTTTCTGGGAAAATTTGGCAACATTTTTGCGATTATGACAGTTTTTATGATGCGATTTTTTCTAGCGATTTTCTACATCACTTCGATGTAAATAAAATAAAAGAAAAGAACAAAAGAAATAAGATAAAAAAAAATAAAATATCCATATCTTCCATTCATGCTTTCTTTACTGATTTATTAGAAATTTGAACTTTTAAAAGAAAATTTCAAAAAATAGCTTTAAAATTTTACGACAAAACTAAAAACTAGATAAAGTATGTCCTGCGCAAAATGCACATCCTCGACGTTCAGAAATATACGACACGAATTTGATAAATAAACTAAATTTTCTTCACTAACCGACGGACAGTCAAACTTTCCATTTAAGCTTTTTCGTTATTTTGAGCTTTAACTAGCACAAAAAACGAAATGATGATGATAATGATGATGCTGAGGTTGATAGCTTGATTGACACTAAAAAAATGATAGCTCTTAGCAGCAGCAGTTCGTTTTTGGATTCTCTTCTTGTTTTCCACAAAATTAATATCAAAATTTTATTAGAAACTTTAAGATTGAGAGAGAACTTTTTTCAAATCGGCAATGGTTATCTCTTACACATCATATAGTGCAAAATCATGTACTTCCGGTAGAAATTTGTCGGTAAAAGTGTTGCATATTTCTCAATTGACCAACCGCATCGACACTATTTACCTTTTAGCAAATTGCAAGGAGAAGAAGAAGAAGAATAACAGATGGTCAAAGTGTATCGCTTTGACCATGAAACTTTTTTACGAGCTACAAATATGTATTTCACTGAAATCAGGGTTCACCTGAAATTGTAACCTGCACACGCACACACACCCACACACACACACACATGTTTGTAGGAATATTACTGAAAGGATTAATTTGCTCATTATAAGAGGCGTTCACACACATTGGGGCAATCCAAACCAACTGTGAGATGCATGAGGAATGCTGGTTGGTGACGGTGGTCTAAGTCATTCTCCTCAAAAGGTTTAAGTCAGAACATATGGAATGATTTATAATAATAGTTATTATGTTGCTCGCTTCGCTTCGTAGTTTGTAATATTGTCACACTTTCACCACAATCACCACCCCCCACACCATCACTCCCAAGTGGTATCGTACGAAAGCAATGCTAGGATAATCAAAACATACCATGCAGCGGAACTAAACTAAAAGTTTAAGGCAAAAGCAAGCAACCAGAGCCAAAGACTAAACTTTCCTGTTTAAGATAGATTGAGAGGATTAGTTGAAAGAAGAGGAGGAAGAAGAAAGAGAGATTTTTGGGAAGATGCATCGCTGCAGCAAACCAATGATGCACCAAGAGCAACCAACGACTGGTCAGTAACTCTAGAACTAGTCGCCCCACTCCTACCACCCTCGTTAGCTCGCCAACCAACCAACTCCAAACACCCCCACTTCGGACCAACTTGTCGGCTAAGAATAAATTTCGACGCGAAGTTTATGCGGCTTCCGGGAAATGGTTCGCCGAATGGTTTTGAATGAGGAAGGCGGTGGCCTTTGTGCATGCTAAACAAACTTCTCTTGCGAACACTTAATTTATGTTGTTACGATATTTTGTATGTTGATTGTTATCCGCTTTATCGCCCGGCTTTGGCGCACGATTTCACGCATGTACGTACAGAACCAATCAATTAGTCGTTGCTCCTTGCCTTTGCTTCTTTGCCGCCTATCCCCACTTAACCCTTATATGATGCCCTTCTGATATTCTTCTTCTTCATATTTCTATCATCGCGAAAGTTTCGTTCGATCTGACATTTAATAAAGGCTATAAAGAAGGCTATAAACTTTGTTAACAGTGTCGGTCTTTGACCGGTCTCTAAACGACCCACTGACACTAAACTGGATCGATCAACTTGCTAGATAGCTTGCTTTACTTCAAGGAGCCAGGAGTTACTTTGACGAAGTAATAGAAAATGAAGTATTATCATACATTCAAAATTCATTGCATTTTACATAAACTTTATGGCTAACGGTATTATTTTCTGCATCTCGAAATATGAGAATACGTGAAGAATTTAATTCCGTAAAAACTTTGAATTTGGGGTTGGCGAATTCTCTTGGGGTTAAATTCAAATTGAAAGCCATTAAATTCAAAACTGAAAAACCATCTTTAGAGATATTTTTCAAAGTTATGGGTATAATTATTTCTATGGAATAGATAAAGTACGATACATTGCAGTTTAAGTTCATTCAAAACCACAATAACTAAAGGTGGTTTTATACTCGTATTGTCAAATTACTTCAAGAAATTCTATAAAAGTTCATAACAAAGTTAATTCAGAATAGAATATCCAGGGGAGTCTAACAATATCCCGTATATTGGAAGTATCATTGCAATAAGAACAATTTATTTGGTATGGGCCAACGGTTGGTTTCTTTTCAAAAGCGATTCCATTCAATATTAATCAATAGTTTTTTCTTATAAAAAGGGCAAACAAACGGAGTGTGCTAGTTATAAAATATACCTTTATATAAATAGTTATCCTATTGCAGTCTTTAATTAGGCTGCCGCATCTAGGAACATTTTCGGGTAATACCGAAGAATTATCCAGCTGTGAAGATTGGCATCATCATGACAGGAATAAAGAAGGTATCCTTCCGATGGACTACATCGAAAGTATATAAATATTTATATATTTATATAGAGAGAATGTGTCTATTTGTGGTTTAGTTTAAGATATTCAATTACTTCATTCTGAGCTTTTTACACGCTTTCTTAATTTGCTCTGATAATACTCATCAACTTCTCCCTCTCCCGATGCGATTGTAATTCTCGTGATGGTAGATAGTATTCTTGTCTTCAGCCTATTGGCAAAGTCTATTCAAAATAATTTATCTGCCAAAGGAATGGGGCCAATAGAAGTAAGATTACAACAACACAAAGCACTTCAAATGTGTACAAGTTGTGGCCCTTTTGTCCAAAATAAATATCCTGACAAGAGTTCAAACAACTCGGTTGTTATGCTGTCGAATAACATGTTACGTACGTTAAACAATGCAAAGGGGGCAAGGGGTGGTGAAGAGGAAGGCCATTCGGTGAGACGCCGACCGTTTGCGGTGGAGATGGTGCAATCCCTGAAACCAGGAAACGACAGGCACAGACCAAATACTAAACAGTTCAATTTAGATGAAATTTTTTGGAAGATCACCGACATTTTGTTTGGCATTTCCTCATCCTCCAACCATTCCCTACCACCTCTTCGCTCTTCAGTCTTTTATCATTTTGCAAATAAGCGTTTGTGTTGTTTAATCAAGCAAATATGAAATGTTTTGTATCTTTTCTCGTAACATCGATAACTGAATATTGAGGACGAAGGAGATACAAATAAAGAGACAAATAAAACAAAAACAAAAAATAAAAAATTTGCTCTGAAAACAATGATGCCAGGCACTGATGGTGGCATTACCAGATTGCTTCTTCTTAAAAGAAACGACTTATAGCATTTCCAAAGGTATTCCCGGTGTTTCTTGGCTGAGATTAAGAAAAGCTATAAAAGAATTACAAACGAAATCTACCGTCAAAGGAAGAAGGCGTCCTCTATTGATGTTGTTGTTGCGGCTTTGTTGCATTCGTTGCTGATGGTGTTGTTGTTGTTGCTGCAGAATATACCTGAATGTTAGCGTTTGGCAATTTTATGGCAAACCCAAATCTTGCAAGTCATGCAGAAAATTCAATGCTTGAGTTAATGCAGCTCACTGAACCGGCGACATTGGCTGTGGCAGCAACATCGACATCGACAACAACATCGGCAACAGCATCAGCAAAGGCATCAGCAACGGCATCGACAGCGACAACGACAACGACATCGGCATAGGCATCGGCATCGACATCATAACATTTGCCAGTCCGAAGTTAGACATTCCTTTCCGCAAAGGCAAATATATCCTTATCCGCCGCATCTCTGAGTATTTCCGATAGAGAGAAGGAGAGGGAGAGAAGGGAAAGAGATAGAGAGATGGAAGTAGATAGATTGAAGGAGAGCCATTTTGCCATTTTCGATGTTTGGACATATTTTATGCAAGATGAATTCTGAGCTACTCGTAATAGTCGATATTTGACAAATTCTCTACACTTTATTTTCCGATTTTGGTGGTTCAAAGGTGTCTATAATTGGATCCGTTAGCCCGAAAGGGGAGAGGGGAAAAAGAGGGGGGCGAAAGGAAATTAGGCAAAGATACGAGAAGAGGGAGAAGCGTAATGAAACTGGCTGAGTGGATGGTCCATGAGCTGAAGTTAAATCAATGGCATCAGAATGGGCCAGATGAAATTTTCCTCGAAGGCAAACATACTTTATGCCATTTTGGTAGTTTTAATTAAGGCATGTTTATAAATTCTTGATTAACAAACTCAAAATTTTCAATAATTTTAAAAATTTCGGAAAAAAGTAATTGTGAATTAATTCAAAATGTTCTTAATGAATTGTTGAAAGATCTAAAAGGAAATTTAATATTTAATTTCTTCAGTGTGTTAATAATTAATTAAACTTCATACCACCCCAAGAATTGCTCGAAACGGGAAGAATTTTAACAAATTTGCAATTAGACAAATGTTTAATTAAGTGCACTCGATTATTTATCAAATTTATTTACTCCTGCAAATGTATTGTTATGCGATATATAATAGGATATAAAGTATAGGATATAAAATGTAGAATATAAAGTATGTACAGGATAGAACGTTATGGTGGTTAGAAAAAGGATTGCCTCTAAAGCGATGCAAATAAATCGAAATGAGCGGATCTAAAATTATTGTTTGTTTGTTTATTTGTTTATAAATGTATGTGTTTGGGCCGTATACGCATACATATGTGAATACATATACATCTACATATTTGCTTGGCTATTTTTATAATACACACAGAAAGCAAATATTTGTCTTTAGACCGCAACAAACACAAAGCAAATAATGGTGAACACTGTGAACATTTTTAACACGACCGCTTCAACCGCAATAATCGCATCCAGTCGCCTTTTCTTCAGCGCCTCGAACATCCATACAAACACACACATGCTTGAACATTTGTTTGTTCATTCATTCATTCACTCATTCATTCATTCATTTATTTCCGATAGATCCCAACAAACTCCCTTAACTCCCACATTCAATGGCTATATCCTTTAGTCCCTTCACCTCCCTGTCCATGGAATGAAGGCAAACGCTCTTGCTCACACACGCGCGTACCTACAATACGTGTAGACCGTCAGAAATTCCGGTATTTCGGTATAGGAGGTGTGGTAGGGACGAAAATATACTCCTGATTGCGGTCAAGCTGAAACAAATTGACCAAAAAATAGAAAAATTAATAAAAAAAATGTCTGAAATGTTCGCAGTTAATACGCTGAAATGGAAATCAATGAATGTGTTTTTGTGTGTGTTCGCGTGTGGGTATGTGTGAGCGTTGGGTTGGGTTTTTTGCGAGTAAGGCGGTTCAGGTCGATGATTTATTTTCGGAATCATTGATTCAATTCTTTTTTTTCTGGTATTTTTGTTAAGCAGAACGCAAATTTCCACGCTCACACACACGTGTACATACAAATTATTTATTCGTACATAAATTCCAATAAAAATAAATAAATTCAAATATTAATAGACGAGCATATACGAGATTTAATTGAAGTTTGACTATTTCTAGAATAGTTTTTATTATTGATCCTAATAATTGACAAAGCTACGAAAACAACAACAGCAGCAACAAACAAGAGAATGAACTCGATTATATACCATATTATACAAAAACTTGTTGGTGTGTGTGTATATAATAATGCAAGTATTTCAAAAATGTTTATTGGTTAAATCATTGATATGACGCGTATTCATCAAAAATTCTGAAATATGCTAACGATTTTTAAACATTTCACAAACTAATCGAATATTTATAAATTTAAATTAGTATGCTTAAAATAATGCCGCTAAAATTTAATAATTAAAAATAATCTCGTTAATTACGTCAAGTATAAAATCCTATAAAATCTTAATCGAAATGAATTAAAAATAAAATTAAGTTTTAAACACTTTCGATTGAAGGCTCTGAATTTGAATTTAAATTCAAATTTAAATTCTAATTTTTAAAAATAAATGAAATTGTTATTTAAATGAAGTTTTATATGAAATTATTTAAATGCAGTCTTCAAATCTTTCTACAATTCAAGCGATATCTGGTCGATAAATGGAAAGTGTTAGATGGAAGAACTTTACTTAACACTAAACCGAATCTAATCGTATAAAACAAAAGTGTAGATGATTCTTAAGTTTATTTCTAGGCTTTACAGAAATTTCACAATTATTTAACTTTCATTTTAAGGAACAATAATATTTATTCATTTGAATCAAATGATACTCTTCATGCAGTCTTTCTAGATAAACACAGATACTGTGACACCATTCACGCACTCATGTACAAACACACATACTTGTGTATTAGAGTACACACACACACTCACAAATGCACTGATAAGATTCTTAACATAAAATACTTAGTCTCTCACTTTGACAATTGAAAAGAGAAACTTATGTAAGAATAAAAAGTGTCAGACATTGTCTGGTAATTGTGGACGCAATTGTTTTCAAAATTGCATTTGTGTTATTGTAATTATATTATGTATGTTAGAAAGAAGCATTATAAAGTTTATTTTGCAAAGCGAGCTAAGTCAGTTTCTAATTTAAAGACTGATCTTCTTCAAATATTTGAAATTTTTATTAAATAAAAATAAATATTTGTAATAAATATAAATTTAAGTAATTTTGTTAAATAAAATTTGGTTTCTTCATTATTAGGGAGTTATATAATTATAATTAATTATTAAATTTCTAAAACAAGTTTTCAACGCTTCCATTTTTAAAATAAAAATAGTTTTCACTGCAAACCGTTTCTAATTGGAGAAGAAGAAGAGATGAAATCTAATCCTAAAAAATGGGTTGAATCTAATTCAAGCGTACGATATTTTACGATATAATAATATGAAACTGTTGAATGAATTTGATCCATTCTTTGATAATAATGAACATAATTTTCTTTATTTTTCCTTTTTGTTAAATATATTTTTATTCTGATGCGTTATGAAAACTGATAGACAGATGATGAAATGATGGATGGCGTTATGAAAAGGCTGGTTATGTCGTAAATGAGCTGAGTTGATGCATGATGTAAAATGGATGAGCAGCACTCTTTGCAACCAACGAGAATAACAGTTAGAAGCAACAACATCTAGCAACAATAATAAGAAAAAATACAATGCGCATTACATTATCCTCGAACAACATTCCGGGAGTGAACATTTTGTCATTCACAACAAGATTTTGAAAACCTATAAGCAAGCAATTGCACCAACACACACACACACACAAGTGAACACAGACGCACACATAATAAGGGAATTATTAAAAAAGAAGAAAGAAGAAAAGATAGGAACGTAATAGAAATGCATAAAAAAATTAAAATTAAAGCCAGAAATATATCAAATGCGATGCGGCCCGTTACGATGCCAGATAAAACTTGTACCACCTAGAGAGTGGGCGAGAAACTGCACCGAAGAGGGTGAAGCAAGAAAAAAGATATTAAAAAAAGGATGCAAGACGGTACAAGTCTATGGGAGTTCTCCAAATTTGGAAGCAACTCACTCACTCAATCTGTCCCTAAGGAAGCCTGAGGGAAGTTAGGTATAGAGTAATTCTGGAGTATCTGGGCCGCGTCCCGAAGACGTTGAGGGCCGCATCTTAACTGCGCCACTACAAAAAACTGCACTACTACAAAGTTTTACTGCATCAGTTTTAAGGAGGCGATAATGGGGGGAGATCTTCGCCTTGGCCCGTTCTCGGGATGAGAATTGAGGATGACATTCGAAGATGTTTGGAGCAAGCAAACTGAATGCGAAATAAATAAATTCGCCGTCCCTTCAATGTTGCTGTTGTTATTGCCCTTGTTGTAGTTGTTGCTGTTGGTGTTCTTCTTCTTTGTTTTTGCTCTCGTTAACGTTATTACTATTTTGATTATTGTTGTTGCGAAACACATTGCTGTTGCCACTCCTGTTGCAGATTGCCAGTTGCCTTTGCCGTTGTTGTTGTTGTTGCTGTTTCTTTGTTGATAAAATTATGAGGCAAAAAGTGGGGAGGATGTCGAGAAAAGTCATTAGAATCCAGACTAAAAATTGGATCGTGCCTAACGACTCGGAAAATTTAAAGAAAAAGTCGAGTCGAGCTAATTAATTCTCGAGCGTACTTTAATGTCGTCGTCAATGGATGCAACTGTAACAAATATCTCTGCCAGCTTCTTGCAGATTTCTCGATGCGACTGATGCTGTGGTAGATCGATGCACCATCGACCGACCAACCGACAAAGCAACCGGTCCGGCAGCCTGGCATTAAATCAATTCAATAAGCAGCGATGACCTCAGAAATGAAGGTCTTTGTAAATGATTTCCACGAGGTTGTGACGAAAGGGAAGAGGGCGAATTAATTTATAAAGGATAAACCAAAAAATGGTTCATAAATCTAAAGAGTATTTTAATTATTATTATTATTGCAAATTTTTCGTAATAATAATTATTATGATAATTAAGGATGTTGAAGGTGGGAGAGAGTTATGGTCTATTGTGTGTGTTTACTACTATAAAATTTTAATATTAAAGATTTAATGAATTAAAAAAACTTTTTTAAAAAGTAAAAAAATGACAAAAATATTTTAAATCAGCTTGAAAAAGTAGTTTGGAATTTTGTGGAAGCACTTTGGTATAACAATTTTCTTACGTCACAGAATTTTTAAAGACAGCCATCTTTATCTTTTTTGTTCTAATTAATTGCACCTAACATTCCGATTTGAATTAAATTGAATTAATTATTGAAATATAGAAACAGGACAAGAAATCATTGAACTGTTTCTTTGGCAAAACTTTGGTAATTTTCTATTAATAATTTCTTTAATACCTAACCAAGTTTTCTGTTGCAAACGCATTTTTCAATCATAAAAATCGTAGGAATATTTTCGTTTCAAATAAATTTTCTTCGATTAAACACTAGCGTTAATAATAATAATAATAATAATAATAATAATAATAATAATAATAATACTTATGGTAATTATTGTTATTATATATATATTCTGATCGCATGTTTCAATGGGATGATATCAATAAATAAATCATAAAACAATACAATTTTAGTATTGTATCGATTGTAAAAGGATAAAGGCTAGTGAAGTATAAACGAGATTGAATTATTTTACATACGTTTTGCTTTATATCCTATGTAATTGCACCACATATCGTATATAGAAGTTATATGCATAGTGAACATGCTTAGCATAGATTAGATTCATTTTGACCCGAAACGAAATAGGCTTATTTGTTTATTTAGACCGGGGCTATCAGTAAGTCGTTAACTGTTAAAATGTGTATGTGTATGTGCGTGTTTGTGTGCGCGCATGTGTGTGTGTTTGTGTATGTGTCTGTGTGCATGCATGTGGAATTGTGTGCGTGTATGCATACGACAGTTTTAATAAAAGGAAATCATAATCTCTCTCTCTCTCTCTGGACTTGTGTTCAGAATTGTTTAAGTGTAAATTTACAATTAATATGAAAATGAATGAGATGCAGTTTCAATTGTTTAGTTGAGAGATTCAATTGATACCAAAGGGCATTATATAAACCGAAGTGACCGAAATGATCGAAATTACTGATTCCGTAAAACAAATTTTCATAATAATATTGCTTATAATAATAATAAAAAAAATATAAATTATACATAAATTTTGCGGTTATTACAAGAGTAAGTAAATGTTTACACACAAAAGAATAACAAGTTTACAATTTAAATTTTATTCGTTAACAAGAATCGTTTGCATCCCAATTGCTGATTTTGGTAATTTCGTAATTGATGGTTTATTAATTTACCGCAAACAAATATTATTTTGTAATATTAATAATATTTGAGTATTTATTATAAAATATCTATAAGATATTTTATTATCCTAACGTGAAGGGTGGAAGATTGAAAAAAATTTTATTAAACGAATTTAAACGAGGATTATTCTTGCGGGAAAAATTTGCAAAATATTTAATCAGATTAAGAGAAAGGCAAAACAGAGCAAATTTTTTTGGGAAAAATAGGATATTTCCTCAACAAATGCCTGACTCTCCTTTCGATTTAATTACGATTTTAGGTCTATTTGAATTCTCTTCAAAAAACGTATCTTTAAAAATATTCCTCAAGATAAAGCATTCTTCCTTCTTATTCTTCTCCTCCTCCTCCATATTATTTATTACTTTTATGACTCCAAACACTTGTACACAGGAAAAGCAGGTGCGATGTGGGTGGGGGTGGGGAGGATGGGTGTTGTATAATATTTTGGCTTCACTTCGCTTCATTTCACTTAAGGGAAGAACATTCATCTGAATAAAATTCATGAAGCGTAATAAATACAGTATCGATATTTGCCCAGACTAAGAAAATTGATCCTATGATAAAAAATTCAAAATTCTCTTTATTATATCGATATTTGGTTCCGATGGTTCAGAACAAATATTTGTTTTTGGTTTAAATAAAAACAAAATAAAATATTGGGGAAAACGAAAGCTTGAGAATTTTATAAAAACAAATGCTTGAAAAAATGTTTGGAAAAGTTCAAATTTCGATAATTGGCCAATTTTCGATTACGACAAACATTTCTAAAAATGAAAGAAATTATTCTAAAGGATTTTAATGTTTTAGAATTTATTTTAATAACCAAAAGTCTATTGGTCCTATCCATTCGAATTTTAACTCTATACAATTATTACAATACAGGGTACCTGCAATGAAATGCGATGAAATTTCAGGATTAATTGACGCACGGTCTTCAGCATTTTATCATTCTGGAAAAATGTGTACTTACGCAGTATTTTTACGGGTTTTTTTAAGAAAGTTCCCGATTCAGTTTTCATTCCGGACATATTTTTTCTACAAAAAATACAATCTCTTTTACAAATCGTAATTCCCTAAATCATTTTTCCCAAGCAATTTCAATTAAATTAAAAAATCCGGTGTTCGATTGAAAACCACATGATGATTAAAATTTAATACGAAATACTTTTCTCACGAATAAATAATATTATTCTTCTGTTTCTTGCAGCGTTATGATTTTATTTCATCCGAACCAAAAAAAATTGAATCATAAAATAATTTTAAATAATAAAACGTTATTCAATAAAAACGAAGAACCCAAAAATAATCTTTAATCTCTAATAGTTTCAATATCTATCCAATAATTTCTGCAAACATTTTCCTGAACGATTATAATTTTTTTTGTCGTTAAAGCCGATTGGTTACTTTGAATATTATTGTCAATAATATTGTGCTTATTTTTTTCATACTAATATTTTATCAATTCAGTTTCCGTCCGTCAATTCATAAAAAGATAAATCCAAATCAAATAAAAACTTTTTTACAAGTACACACACACACCCATACACATATACACAAACGCACACATACACACACATTTACAAATACACGATTGTAGTAACTACAAAACGTTTTGTCGATTGATATCTTCACAGATATCTCGATAGATACTTTATAATATTTTATCATATCGATACGACAAAACTTTATCTTTATGAATATGAGTTTTTTCTTTCTTGTACCTTCATTCATGCAAATTTTTCAAATGTATGGAAACAATTTGTAAAAATATGTGCGCATATTTTTACATAAAACAGCTATGCGCACGGTCACACATACACGCACACGCACATACACGCACACACACATACACGCACACACATACACGTAATCACACACACACGTGGACGTACATTTTGAACAGAGAAATAATATTTCTTAAAGTCCTTTTGGGCATCATCATTACTTTTTTATTTAATTCCAGTTTTATTTGTACTTGGGGTTGCCACCGTGGCGGTTTAGTGATGCAGCCTACTTCTTTGTCCTTTATTCCTTTCTTTTCATTGTTTACTTTTATATTTTAACAAACAGTTCGTTTAGTAGCTAAACGGACTGACTATTTTACTTCATTTTATGCGTTTTGTCCTCAAGACCCCAACGTACCGAACAGTCTTCGTATTTCAATGCATCGTTTTGTTACAAACAATCTTTCGCCTGTTTGGTCGTTCGGTCGTTTGGTCGAACGCTGATTGCCCTCGTCTTCTTCTTCTTCTTCATCATCATCTGCAAAATGGTGTGAACTTCGATTTCGCTTAGTTCGATTCGATTTAGTTCTAAACTAAATTTGCATAAAACGTTTTGGATCAAACACCGAACAAAAGAAAAATGCCTCGTAGAGCACAAACATTTAAACTTTCTCCCACGATTGAAGGCGTCGACGATGCGGATTACGGGAGGAGGGCGGAAGAAGAGGAAAACAGATAAATCGTTGCTGGTTAAGGTGAGGTGACCCTGTGTTGGTCGTTTTGATGGGGATGGGTGGTCCTTCATAACGGATTGGACAAATGTGGAATTGTGTCTTATGTAAAATTTAAGTGTGCCTTTAGTTTTGTGAGTGTACGTGTGCGTGTGTGCGTTTGAATGAATGCATTTCGGAGTTTTTCCCACCACCACCAGGCCTTCCTCTCACTCCCCTTCCCATCCAACCAGCACAAATCTATAACACTTGGCAACGGCTCAATTCTACCCTGCATTCGTACGCATTTTTCGAATATCTGCAGATGAATATCTGATCGAATGAAATTTGCATATACTGGTATGAATCATTAAAGTGGCGTAGGAGGCATTTGGGGTCGAGTGTCCCGCTTTTGCGCTTTCGATAGTCCTCATTTATTTTTATAAAGTATACGGATTTTTGTGAATATATCATTAATATTATATCAAACATTTATTTTTGAAAAATCGGTGCTTTTTCGATTTCAGTCGGTTCGCGAATTAGCACTGGATTCTTAATAACAATGAAATGTATTTTAATAAGGAAATAAAAAATTAAATACTACTTAAATACTTTTAGATATATTTATATTGAATTATTTTGTAAATTTAGAATTACAATGCATAAATTATATAAAATCATAAAAACTCTAAATTAATTTCAAATTTTAACATAATTTTAACATAATAAATAAATTAAAAAATTAAAAAATCAAAATATTAAAAAATTAACATTAAAGTATAGTAAAGTAAAATTCTAAAATGAAGATTATAAAATGAAATTATTAATTAAATTAAAAACTATATTCCAATGTAATGAAATTATAAAAGAAATATTATTAAAAAAATAAATTAGAAAAATAAGAATAATATAAATTTTAAAAATAATTTAATAGATTTAAATTTTTGGGCATTTAATCGAACGACATTTATACAGTCTTTTAAAATTTTTCGTATTATTATAATTTTTAGTTTTGAACAAATTATGACATTTAAAAGTCCTTTAGTATAATTCATTCTTACATTAGAATCTAGATCTAGATTTTTGTGGATGGTGGTAGTCGGTGCGGACTTACCGTTGGGTGCACGAATATATCTGTATGTATGTTACAACAATCCTTCTCAAATATGTGTGTAGGTGTATTTTCAAGAGCAATAGCAATCCATTATTTACTATTTCAGCTGAAATCTACGTTTCGATATTTATTGCCAGAGCTGGTTAAGCTGCAGTGCTCCATTTGCGCTTTAAAAAAAGCAAACCAACCAACCGACAGCGTGACAGTAGTGACAGACTAACATACATGTATACAAAAATGATGTCGAAAGAGATTTAGGAATTCTATGCATACCTTCGTTCATACGTCCACTCGTTCATACGGACTCGTTTGGCCTATGGATTACTTTTTTCGAGGAACGTATCAATTGTGTGTGTGTGTATGCACATTGTACACACGTGCCATGCCATGAATTGGATTTGGTTGGCCGCGACGGTATCTGAAAGTGTGGACATAAATTTTTCGTTTATGCGTTCAATGTCAAAAGCATTACAACGTAAAAGGAATGGTTTTAGGGCCGATGTTGTATGACCGATGGTATAGAATCGAAAAATGTCGATTTTTCAGGGCTAATATAGCGGGTCCATTTTGAGCGAGTCGAGGCAAAGAAAAGAGAAAATTCGAAGCAAAAACAAAAATCATTACAATAAAAAGATTGAAAGATTGAAATTTATTCAATACGATTGAACACGATTTAATTCAATTTAATTGCCCTCCACCCTTTATAATCGTTCTTATACCATCGATGAGCGGGATTAAATTTTTTTCATTTTTGAATATTTTGAATCTTCCCAAAATTAAGGACTTCGTCAAAAGGCTCTGTCAGTCTACAATTTTTAAAAGGAATAATACAGTTTAATTCTTTAAAAACATGCTTCTATAAAATTATTTAATAAGAAATAAAGTGGTGGCATTGACACTTGTAGTGATGACATTGGTCTATTCAATGCTAGCTAAGAACCGCTGGGTGAAAATGTGAGCTTAGTTTAAAATCTAGATTTCAAAAGTAGCTTTTTCAAGAATTTCAAAAATGTGCAAAGAAATTTTAATTGTGTGTTTTATGAAAAAGTTTAAAAAGATTCTTTCCTTTTGTAGTCGCTAAGTGAAAAATAAATTAATGGCATCAGATGTGCGCGCGGATATCTGTACAAAACGGTAGCTTTTGTCGATTAATCGATTTTGATTTGGTTATCTCTACGCTACGAAAATTGTTATAGAAGCAGCATCGGCTGCAACAAATATGGCCAACGTGGTCAACAGTATTCACCGCAGAAAATGCCGAAATAACTACTAATACTAAAATTTAGCCTCTACCAACGTCAGCCCACGCCACGTCGTACAGCAATAACAACGTCAAGACAAAGCAAACTTTGCGGCATAATCACAGCTACATAAATATGCAAAGCAACATAGTGTACGTTCGTTTGATGCGTGCTAGCTGGTCCCGCTCATCATAATTTGCATTTTCATCATTTGCCGTTAAAGGCAGCACCGTCGGTGTGTGTTCTTTTGCTCGCTTATTCGATGCAAGGATTTAAATTTGAGGGAATTTCAAATTAGGTTCTTGCAAATTATGCACTTCGTATGCAATCTATCCGACAGTTGGCATGTATTATGATCAATATGCGTGTACGTGTGGGTGCGTGTGCGTTACGATGAAAATATGCATGACGGTATTTATCTAGTTGCAGTTGCTGCAAAACTGTATTGGTCGTTATGCTGAGAAGAGATTGATTACGAAAATTCGAAATCGAAAGATCTCATGGTTTCGAAATTTTCAAAATTTCAATTCACAAACAATAAAGGAACGAAAATAGCTTAAACTTGCGATACAATTATGCTACAATACTTTCAATTACCTTAAAATTTTATTTGTGTCATTGTGATCTATCGTCTGTTTTCCCCCGTAAATTCTACGTAATTAATTTTGGTATACCAAATTGCGCGTACATATATATTTGTTTAAATATAATCTTTCATTGCCAAAATTTAAAGTTATTCAGAGAGATTTGTGTATTAAAAATTTAATCAACTTATGCAAGCATTTTAATTTCTTTTTCTAAAACTATAATTTGGGGGTACTTAGGTAAGAAATAAATTAACATTTTATAATAATTCTCATTTCTAAAGGTCGAAATAATTGTAATAATCTAAATTATTAAAAGATTATATTTATGAATGCAAAATATAAAAAATCATTGCATTTCAAAATAATTATATAATTTTTGGAAGTAGAATAATAGAACCGGAATTTCATAAAAAAATTCAATGCAAAGTAATTACGTGACTCATGGCAGCTCTAAAATTTCTCTCGATATATTTTCGAGACTCGCCATTCAAGTCAAAGATGAAACTTTTTAACGATCGCCCGTGGCGCAAACGCAAATTTATTTCTTAGCCTTTAATCAATATTTTTCTGGATATATTTCCTTTGTGGCTTTTAGCCAACAGTTGGAAAAATTAACTTTAAGTACTTTTGTAAATACTTTATTCAGTTCGGCGCGTATTGCAGAAGAATGAAGCTGCAAATAAGTGAAATAAGCAATAAGGACGAACTCTCCGGCTTGATTATTAATGAGCTCAAGGATATTGGTGTTAAATATCGCAAAGATAAGAAGAACAAAATTATCCAGGTGAGCCAGCCAATTCGCATTCAAAATAATTCTCTAAAGACAATTTAAATGAACTTTTCCCCAATTTAATTATTTGAGGAGAAACAATGTCGGAAGCGAATTTTTCGAACTCATTTGCATTTGTTGGAACTTACTGATGTAATCCTTGCCGGCGGTGGTGTGGTGGAGATACCAAAGTTTGTTGCTGATGCTTGTAACCGGATTTTGGAACAAGTCGACACAGAAGGGATTTTTCGCAAGGCTGGCTCCTCGATTCGACAGAAAGAAATACGGGTTTGTAAAACAAAGAAAATTTTATATTTAATTCCAAGCCAATGCAAATTTTAATAAAATTTTATATAAATAATTCCCCAATTCCTGTTAATAATTTAAGAATAATATATTTTGAATCACAGCGAAGGTTTAAAATTATTGTGCTTACATTTTTTATAGATAAGTCTGGAGGCTGGTTTGCCGCTTGGGAAATCCCATCATGTAATTGACGTAGCTAATGTTGTGAAGTCATTTTTCCGAGAACTTCCAGAGCCACTGATACCGATATCAATGCAAGAAACTCTACTTCGTGGTTTAATAATTGGTGACAATAATATAAAAGCAATATTATTGACTTGTCTTCTCCTGCCGCCGCTTACTCTAAACACATTGACTTTCTTCATGCAGTTTCTTCATACGGTGGCAGCGAATTCTTATTTGAATAAAATGACAACGGAGAATTTGGCAATTATATTTACGCCTGGTCTTATGCCCTTCTCAGACATTAATAGCCATCGTTTTAAAAACCATGTTAAAGTTGTTCAGCTTTTAATCGAAAACGCTCATGCAATTGGAACCATCCCCGAATGCATTATTGATAAGTTGCAAATACATGAAATCATCTCAAACACACCCTCGAAATCTCGATCATTTGAAGCTTTACAAATCACCCAGAAGAAGAAGAAGAAAAGACGCAGCGGTTCGCTAACTCGTAATGTTTTAAATTCGACACTTTGTTATTCAACAAAAAACTTTTGTCTTCTTATATTTTAGAAATGTTTAACGGACTTCGTAAAATTGTCGGCTCCGCGAAAGGTAGCTCAGAGAATTTGGAAAGTACGCCTGAGAATAAAACGGTGACCACCCACGCAATGCCGTCTGCCAACAAGAATCCACAAAAAGAACAGCAGCCTCCTGTTGTCGCCACTCCATGCTTGCTGAAGACGACAATGAAACGGAAGTTCACCGAGCCAGTCTGTGCATTCAGTGCCAAGAAAAAGTATGAGTAAATACAGAATGCGTTTCCAAAAAAAAAACGAATATTCACCTACATATCTCGAAATGAATAGCTAAAGGCGCGTTGAATTTATCTTCTTGCAGGAAAGATTTACTCGCCCTACTTCCAAACAACAGCGGTGGATTATTGCCAAACACTCCACAAATAAAGTAAGTCGCAATCTTTATATAATATTTTTTGGAAAATTTCGTTTCATTTATCTTATAATGAATGCACTTTACGAAGAAGAAAGACAGAGAATAATGTTTTTTATTTAATTTGGTGCGACCTACAATCACCAATTTTGTTTCTGTTTAAGGCTTTAATTCTAAATGAGTTTGTAAACGGTATCGCAAATTTTTTCTTTCTATTACTCTCTATTTTGCCATAGAGAGTCGAAAAAGTCTCGTCTTAGCTTAGGTGGGCGCCGTCACGTGAAAAACGTCACTAATTCTGTCACCAATCCTGTGGTTCAGTCAGTTGAGCGTCGTTGGAGTATCGTCGGTTCGGGTTGGTCGAAAAGTAAATGCAAAGGATCAAATGGAATAAAAACTCCTTGCAATAGTGTGGAAGAAATACCAGCTGACGTCGGTCCTTTACCGACCAACTACATGTCCTCCGTGGCTTCGGTACCTGCGTTGCCGACATTATGCCTACCAAAGGGTGATGATACAGTCGTCATGAGTAATATTAGTTCCGAGGACAGCGCCTCGATTACTGATTGCAGTTCGGATTATGTGCGGATATCGAAAAACGAATACGAGGCAATCAGAGAACGTGTAGCCGCTATAGAAACACGCATCAACCAAGAATTTGATGCACTTTCACGCAGTTCTATCTCTTTACTAAAAGATGATGTGGACGGCCAACTTAGTGGACCAGAACGTGTATTAAACAAATATGAAAGAATGATTGAAGACACCGAAGCCCTCACCTCCTCCACAACAGAGAAATTAGCCCGGCAATTGAGCCGAGATTTGAAAATTCGACGGAGCTGTGAGCAGCGAGTCATGCGATCCCCAAGCGCAAGAAAAATCGGAACAATTCGCAGACGATCTCAAGAGAAGGTACGCCTATCTCGCAATCAAACGTGGCACATCAGCTCGACGTCAAGCAAGGAAATAGACACACTCAGTAAGCAGGCAGTGCCTTCTTCAGTGTCACAGAGTCCTTTTAATGGGAAAAGTAATTTGAAACGAGGTCGTCCCAATACCGTGAACACTGGGTTACACATCAAGCCATTAAATGAACGATTAAATTATCCGTTAACCCCGACAAATAAATTAAATCCTGACGATAAGTGGATTGATGGTAATGTGTTTTTTAATGAGAATTTCCCTGCACCTGTGATGACTCTTCCACCTGCTGCAAATCAGATAGTCGACAAGTCGGATTCGCCTTCTCATACGCTTGGTAATATATCGTGCACGCCAATGAAAGAAAATGACATGGGAAATAGTTTCGATAACATAAAAACGCCAATGCTTCCCCCTAAAACAGTGCCCCCCAAAACAGGGTCCCGGAAAATATCGGCCAGCAGAATACAACAAAATTCTACAGCAAAATCTATACTATTTGAAGAGTTCAATGCTCTAACGCCAAATGATAAAGAACTTAATGGTCGAGCGTCAATTGCTCGCTTGCGTGCTCAGAATGCCGGCATGGTTATGGCCAAAGCGAAGCTATTCGACAAGCTTGGTGTCAAATACGGTTGCAGCATTGAAAAGCAAATTTCATCAGAACAACCACCAATTAGTTCCAGTGCCATACCCAAGAATAATAATTCCTTCGAATTAGAGGCCCGATGTGCTGCTACGAGTGCTATTACAACGGATCAAGCAGAGCAACCACATTTACTCAAGGAAACACCGGCGGCTTTAACACCATCACCAAATGCACAACGAAAGAAAATCATATCGGTTAGAAGCCCTGGCTATGTACAAAAACGTCACCCATTAGCTTTAGTTACAAAATATCCGGATAAGCAAATATTGAATTCTATTGCATCCGATGAACGCTTAATTCAACCACGTAAAATAAATCCAGTCAAAAATATACAAAATATCGTTAATCATCAAAAGGTAAAAACAGCCAGTCCAGGATCTAGAACACCCAAAATGCGCAAACATATTGCTGTAAATTCACCGCGTAGGGCACGTAATCAAGGTGCCATGAATGGTTCCACGCGTATTCGGACACCATTGAAACTACGCGCACAAGCATTCGTTGCGACAAATTCTCCGAAAATAGAAATGATCAAGCAAAATAGTAGGAAGGTTTATTAATTTCGGAAATAAATGCGATCGTATAATCCGGTTCTCTTGGAACGTAGTAATCATGATACACATTATTTAAATTGTAATATTCAGAGACAAGTAGAAAGCCCTTAATATGTCGCTATTACCGATTATATCGGTTTTAATTTTCAAATAAACTTCTTCGAGTTTACGATATCTTTATTCAATGAAAAGTTATAAATAAATATTTTATAGGCATATAAATTATCATAATAATGATGATGATTAATAATTAAATTACGAACTACTTTAGAGATTTTAACTTACGCTAATGATAAGCATAATTTAAGAATGCAAAATTGCTTTTACTGCCATTCACGAATGTTTTCATTTATTTTGTGGGCGGTTAAACGGATAATTTCATAATTCATTACTAAACTTCAAACAAACAAACAATGAAACTGAATTGTAGCGTATTTTTTAAAATACGTATTAGAATGAATACGTATATTATTACGTATACTATTGAATGCTTATGAAATCGATAACAAAAATAGTGTACTCGCATTTCAGTCACTTTATAAACAATTACGTGCTAATTACGTGTTAATAAATTTTGAGTGTGTTCTTTTCTAAAAAAATTTAGAAAAGATTAGTATAATTTCTAGTTTGTTTAATTACTAAGTCTGTAATATTAGAGATGAAAGAATTCAATAAATTACGAAATTGAATTGTTTTTACAGAAAATCAGTTTTATACAGAATGCGATTTTCATTAGCAGAATTAGTCCATTCCTTAATCATTTCAGTTAAAAAAACTATCATGGATCGAATTCTCCTGAGCCTCGTTATTTTTCATTCGCCCTTCGTTTACACACACGTACAAACCTCTGCGGTTTTTAGGGTTTGAATAAAAGTGACGTACAAGCGAAGTGTTGTAGATCCGATAGTCTGTAACTTTGATTATGATTGAGAAAGTTTAAGATTAAGCTTGAATTATTTAATGTTTCTCTTTTCATAAATTTCTTTGACCAAGTCGTTCAAACCAAGTTAATAAATTTTGTAAAGGAATATACTGAAAAACCATAGACACACTTATCGACACATATTCTATTCTCTCTCTCTCTCACTGCATGCGATTTCATTTCATATTATCTTTAAAGGGATCTTATCCTTAACCATTGGCTCTGAAAGGCAAAGGCACTTCACTCAAGTGTCCATTGGATGTGTGACACTAAAGCGCTGGGTGTGATACCAATCTCGAGTGAAGAAATTCGTTATGGGTTTTTGTTGACAGTGCTTTGAATGTTGTCATTGTTGCAGTGCAGTAAAATATATGTGGAATGAGATGTTATTTTATGTCTTTCAAGTCGGGTCGGGTCGATTTTGCTGTTAATTGTTTGCAGAATATTTTTATCAACTAAACATTATTTTATGTGGAAAAAGTAGTTTATGGCTTTTCTCATGGAAACTTCAGTGAATTAAACAGAAGTGTAGATCGACCTTCCTTCCAAACAATTTTATATCAAATGTAATGTCGATAGTAAAATGAAGAAGAAGAAGAATTATATGATGTAGCAAATTAGAAACAGATACTGTTTTAATTTAATTACTTTTAAATTTTGAATAAATAAAATTACTTTCAACGAATTCAAGTTGAAAAACAAATTACGAACTGAAATAATATGAATAAAATTTCAATAGTCCATCCCATAAATTTTTTTATTTGAAATTTACGAGCCTATTGACCAAAACAAAAGGATTGAAGTCAATCCCTTGAATAACATGAAAAGTTTCCACAATAGTATTACCAAAAATTACTATCGCTACTACTACCAATACTGCTACAATTGGCAATTGTGTGTGTTTTTCACTGGAAATATTCCAATTAATAAAGAACCGGAAACGCTGTCATTAAAGTCGTTTGGCAAGCGGAAACGTTTAGAGTTTGGAGATGTTCGTGCGCGTTGTGTCCACGGGCGAGCGGAAGTGAAAAAGAAGACAATTTTCGCCAATACTTTTGTGGCTTATGTGCTTGTATGAATCAACGAGAAAATCCGTGGGAAGGTAAAGGGCAGACGATGGCATGGTTGAAAGGGCGATGATAAAAAAGACCAAAAATTTATTTGGCAAAATAAATCACTTCCTTAGATGTTAAATCTTGTGAAAATATCATACGAGCAATCATCTAGAAACAAGAAAGATAACAGTTATTTATGTAATACAGGAAACCGGAAATAAGAAAGAAGAAATCTAGAAACTGCAACAAATATTGTTTTTTTTTCATTCTTATCCAATCATGAACTTAAGGGCGGAAGTGCGGTGTTTTCAGACAGATTTTGTCTTATAAACGTTCGATCAAAAAGGAGGGGTGGTGGGTGGCGAGACAAGGGGCTAAATGGGTAAATTTGTGAAAAAATGAAATCTTACAAATGAAATTTTGTTCGGTGGTTTACTGATTCGCCATTGGCCAAATGTTCTTGTTTATGAAAGACAGGAGCCGCTTTCCAACGACCCTACAACTCAAGAACATTCCATAATTTCTATTAAATTGGTTTTATTATATTAAATCATAAAATTTGTAATAATTTTTTAATGGTCTTTCAGAAACTTATTAATAAAATTCTTTGGGAAAGTGTAGATTTTTCTGGTCTGCCTTCGCAACCAGAAGAAAGTTCTGAAATGTTTGCGCTCGATCAGCAATGGCCCAATCGCATCCATTACTCGTCGGTTATACGCGTTTACGTAATTCGCCTGAAAGAGAAAATAATTACACAATAAGCCCTTATGATTCTGCTTGACTCCCACAACCCTCCAACTACCTCCTCTTTCGTAAGCATATTGGTAACAATGAGTTTAGTGAAAATTGGCACGTAAGTAATACTTCTGAAAGTAAGCGCGCCACTACCCTCGAATGCATTCGAAATGTTGGTTTTAATTACTTGCATGATATCCTCAATGCGTATCCCGTATTCGTTGTCTTTGTAGTATCCGGGCTCTGAAAAGAGTAATCAATGTATAAATAGTTTTAATTAATTCCCTTAAACAGAAATAGAATTATTCTTTAGAGAATTTTATAACACTTTCACGTTGTCGGCTTTTCCTAAACCTTTTTTCAATTTTATAAATATTCGAATGAAAAGGAAAGTCCGATATTTTGACCAATATTTTCATACCATTCGAAACAAACATGTTTTCCTTAATTGTCTCAGAAATATCCGCTTCATTATAAAGAGCGGGTGGTTTCTCGTGCACAAACAAGAACATTCCAATACCGTGACCAGTTGCGTGTTTGTAATCCAGACCTCCTTGCCAGAGAGCTCGTCTGGCAATGTCGTCAAAATATCTTAACTAAAAAAATGAAGAATAATGGATGAGAGGGTTCAATAATTGTTATAGAACAGGTGCGGATTTCTTGGGTGGTTTTTTGGGTTATATATATATATATATATATATATATATATATATATATATATATATATATATATATATATATATATATATATATATATATATATATATATATATATATATATATATATATATATATATATATATATATATATATATATATATATATATATATATATATATATATATATATATATATATATATATATATATATATATATATATATATATATATATATATATATATATATATATATATATATATATATATATATATATATATATATATATATATATATATATATATATATATATATATATATATATATATATATATATATATATATATATATATATATATATATATATATATATATATATATATATATATATATATATATATATATATATATATATATATATATATATATATATATATATATATATATATATATATATATATATATATATATATATATATATATATATATATATATATATATATATATATATATATATATATATATATATATATATATATATATATATATATATATATATATATATATATATATATATATATATATATATATATATATATATATATATATATATATATATATATATATATATATATATATATATATATATATATATATATATATATATATATATATATAATTATTTATTTATTTATTTATATATACATGTATATATATATACATATGAAGATTTAGAACTCTTTTTGCTCGAATTTGTCTAGATTCGAAATCAACCACAGTCTCTTAAAAGTATTGTTTTATTGTGTTCTTAAATCATTCTCGAACGCCGTTTACTCAATGTTCAAGATGTTCGGATAATGCCAGATTATTACAATTGCGCAAGCGTGTATAAATATTAAGACATGAAATCATAATGCTCGCATTGAAAAACTATATAGAAATTAATTTTTTGATCACTTTAAGAAATATGCTTTGCTTAACAACCGTTTCTTATATCGCGTGAGTATTGTCGAGCTAACGTTTGTGCAGTTAAGATTTTAATTTCTAATTAATTTGAGATTATTTTAAACATTTGTGTTAAAACGTTTGTTTTTTCTTTTTGTGGAAGATGCTACAAATTTAAATGTTTATCCGTATAAACTCTACACATGAAGATGTTGGCCATACCTGGTATAAACGGTATATATTCTGTTTGATTTCATAAATAAGAGGGAGGACTTACGGGAGTTTCGTATGGAAAAATTGATGTCATTAAAGTAATAAAACCTTTTAAAACTCGTGTATAATTAATTTTTTCTTCTATCTTGGGCTTTCCAAAGTGCACCGTTCTGGTTATATCCGTTGTGCCATCCCTGCAATTAATTATCGTTAATACATAAGGTCGAATTTAAAAATTAGAAACTGAAAAATTTCGAAATTATTAATAATATAGAAATGATGAGGATGATGTTTGATCGAGTGATTATTATAAATCTTTATAGAGTCCATGAAATAGTGCTCAATTTATTTAAGGTCTCAATTTCTTTCAATATTCCCTGAGAAGCATTATCCTGTTTTTTATGATATTTGTTTTTGTTCTCTCCGAAATGAATGAGTTTCGCAATCATAAAGAAAACGACCCCTTCAGCAACTTACAAGTATTGAGCACCAGAATCAAGCAGATAGATTTCGTCGCGTGTAATTCGTTTGTCGGTTTCTTTGGTGGGTTTGTAATGATAGAATGCCGCATGACCACCGACCGCGCTGATAGTTTCGAAACTCAAACCGCGGAAGTTCTCTTGAGTCCTAGCGTCATCGCGTGTTGGATTAAGAGAAATTAATTGTTATTAGTAATAAATTAATACTTGTCAGAAGAAATGATCTAATTTCTCACGCTCTAAACTCGGCTAATTTCTCAGCACCAGATAATTCGGTGATGTTTATTTTATCGATATTGCTATTTAGCCAATGTAAATACTGAATAACTGCCAATCCATCACGAATATGAGCCCGTTCCATATTTTCTGCTTCAACACGATTTTTTACAGCTTTCAGTTCGCTCACGATATCCAACACAAAATGTCGTTCACGCGGTATGGTCTGACCTATCGCTGTATTCACGTTCGAAGGCACGACCAACGGTCCTTCGGTTTTATCAATCTATAAAAAAATTAAAGAAAAATTTCTGTAGAAAATGCTGTCATGTTTGATGGTCACACAAATTCTTGCCGACGTCATCGTCGACGTGTCATACTATTTCTTTGACGCCATTCAGGATCTGCTCGTAGTTGCGAATTATTAGATGATTTACTCCTTCGGCCTTCAGCTGTTCCTTCGCTTCCGTTGTGAGTCGTTGCTCGTCGACAAAGAAATACAAGCTTTGCCTTGAAATTATAACGTAACTGAAAAATACAGGACTGTATTCGTCGTCGGATCCTCTTAAGTTTAAAAGCCCTGCAAAGATATTCATAAATAATTTCCTGTTTATTTATGTTGGATCTTTCTTTTTCGTTGAGTTTTGAATGAACTATTGGGAAGAGGGAGAGACACGCCAAGTGACAGGAGCGATGTGATGCCGCAGCGATGTCATGCGATGCGATGCTCTTATTTTGCGCCTGAATTTTTTATTGAATTTTGTTCTCCACGATGCGTCGGCGGATGTCAGGAGGAACCCCAAGAACGGCACCAGCAAGGATAACAGTGATGAAAAAATAAAAAAAGAAGGAAGGAAAAAAGGATGGAAGGGTGGTTTGGTTGATTTGGGAGGACGGTGGCGGCGACGTTAAGCATTCCGGAGTGCCGGAATGTGTTTTTTCTTCATTGAATATTTTGTTATCATTGCAAATTTACACTGTGTCCTCAGCTTCCGCACGCTTCCGTTAGTCTTCCTTCCTCAACAAAGCCATTTTGCTTCAGACATTAATCGACCATCAGACAGCCGGTTGGACCGGTACCGAGACCGGACTACAAACCACGTATTAGAGTGTTCATCCATGCAAGGAAAATGAATGGGTGGAACGCGAAAGGGTGAAGGGAAAGGTGTGAAAAAGATGGCTATGGTGTAGATGAAGATGGAGGGACGCAATATGACGCAAAGTCGATGGCTGTGACTATGATAATGAAGGTGAAGGCGCGTTGGCACGTTGGATGTATTTGAATGGTATGGACGCATTATGGACGACGCAGTGGAACCCAGTTACCGTTAGTCGACTGTATATTGCAGTGGCTTAGCACGCTGGCGTAGCGGTAAAACAAATTCGGTAGTTGTGCGCCATTGAATTCATTTCGACGGCTTTCGATTTTACGCGGTCCGTTGCAGCTAACGGTGAAGAGCTATTTGCTACTCCGCTATTGATATCCGTGATGTTGTTGCTTAACGAATTCTTTCAAACATATTTGTTCGACGATGTTGGATTGATCATCAGCGAAGGGCCGGAGGGGTTGGGGGCACGTTATTCATGCAAGATAAAGATACAGATAACGATGTTGGTATTGATAATGCTTGTTATAATGATGATGATAATATTAATGATGCTAGTACATCTGCGATGATATTGGTGATAATTATAATAATGGTAATGTTATTTATGTGTGTGTGCGTGTGCGTGTATAAGTGTGTATTGTTTGATTGCGGATGCCCAAGAAGGAAATGGTGGCGATGCTTGTAGATCCCGATAATGACTGTTATAGCGATCATAATAATGATGTTGATGATGATAATAGCTTTACTTTACTATTGATGATAATCATGAAAGAAGTGCTCTAACAGATTTTTTGGCAGCGAGTTCTGTTCGTTGATGCAAATCATGTTCGCGCTTTTGCGCCATCGATTGAAAGACCATGAAATGGCAAAAAACCGCTTGAAATGCAAAGTAATTGGAATGATTGAGTACGGAGCAGGGGCAGGTAGGGGGAGGAGTTACAATACTAAAATTGTATGATGGCAAGAGCTGTTGTGGCAGGAAAGCCTGGGGGTGGCCTCTTACGTAGAAAAAACAAATAATCGAGTAAGGAAAACAAAAATAGGATTTCTTCGCTTCAAAACGATTAAATTTATATCTAGAAGTTAATTTTAAGGCGCTTACATGCGATATCATCCAAATTCGTGACAACAACACTTTCAACACCGAAATCCGAGACTGAATCTAAAACTGCAGCAATTTTTGAGCCGGATTTCATTCCTTCAAAATGAATGGAAGAAGTGAAAGAAAGGAAAAAAGAAAGTGGGAAAATATTAAAAAAATTCTTAAGTTAAAATTAATAATTATAGTTTAAATTCGACTTTAATTGGAAAGAAAGAAAATTAATAGAATGAAAAGATTTCCTTAATTTGATTTAATAATGTTTTACTTACCGGTGTATTTAATATCAAGAGGATATATTGCATTTCTTTTCATTTTTGGCCGATTTTTCCAAACTATATCGATAAGATTCTTTTCTATGCCAACTAATTCGATGGATTTATTTTGTAAATATGTTTGCTTTTCGCGGAATTTGTTATCGGCAATTAAGAAAGGATCAATTCCAACTGTTGAATTTTCGGATAAATTCTCAAGCAGCCATCCATCCATGTCAGGAACATCAAGTTCACCTGGAACAAGTGAGAAATTTAGTCAAGTATTTTGATAAAACGATTGAACGAGAACTGATTCTAAAACTCGGAAAACATTTCACGAACGACTAGTTCAGTAATTTTGAGGAGATGATAATTTTACAGGAAAGGATGAAGATAATCGTCGTTTCATTTTAGAAGAAATAAACTAATAAATAGAACAATAGAAGTTCTTCCTTAATTCGAAAAAATCATGAAAAACGGGATAGGTTTTAGCTGCGTTCGATGAAATTTAAATCCTTAAGCCGAAACATTTGATTAATCCTAAGCGGGTTCTCAGAAGCCTTAACAGTCTTCTCATTAATCTCGGTTTTCAACAAATCAACAAATAAGTCAAACCGACTCATCAAATTTTTTTTGAAGGATGAATTCAAACAAAGTTTGAAATAAAATAAAATCACAAAAGCAAATTAGATTTATTTCTAAATTAATTGGACTGGAAGACCGCAATACCGTCTACATACAAATACGCATATTCTCTTATGCCAAAACATTCCTTTAACCAGACGGCTATTCCCCGCGCTGCAAAGTAATCGAAGAAGACCGAACAACATTGAACAGTAAAATACAGTTAACTTCAAGTATTGACCCATCACACCATCCCATCAGTCCAGACCAATATGCTCGATAAACAACATCATCTAGAAGCAATGCTCACTGGACACTGACAGCAGACAGTGGCAACAACAACAAGCAACAACAACAACATTGTCGAGATCGTGATTGACATCGAAATCGATGGGAAAATTCGGAAAGTCGAAGACCGATAATCCCACCCCAATTCGTGCTCTAGCGCCGCTCATTTACTTACCAGACTTCATTAATGTCCAGCATTTTCGATCCAATTGTTTCTCGGCTTGAGGGGAATGCGTCGAATCCGTCCAAAGGACTGCGTCCTTCATGGTAATGACGGCCTCACCCACTAATCCTGTGAATTTGCTAATGTATTGCAAGCGTTTGTCGTGGTCAGCAACAAATTCATTCTGTAAATGACGAGATAGCGAAAGTATTTAAAGGATTAGTTGAATTCTTTTCTTTGGTTGTTTTTTTAGGGTTTTCTTCTGCTTTGGTATTCGTTGTCCTTCGATTTGTCTGTTTGTCTGCTCGATTCTGTTTTGATGTCCTTGATGGAATCCCATTGCTTGCCTCTACCTCTCCCTTTCTCCCTTTCTCCCTCTCTCATTCTCTCTTCCTCTATCTTTCTCGCAATCTCCCCAGTTTACGTCCTTCTGCCATCTATTGAAGTCGAAATTGTTGGGATGACAACATATACAACGCTGTTTTATCGCAGCGTATCTTCTTAGATCGTCAGATTATTTGTGGTCGTTTTCGGTTAGCTTTGATGTTACGAGCTGTTGCACTTGCTTTGAGGCTTTGAGGCATTCGAAAACTACGTTGTGTCGGTCCACAGTCAGTGGACGATCTCTCTTCATTTAAATCAAGATTCATTCGTTTTTGTTGTTGGCAAAAGTGACGTTTTAACCCCGTGGCCTAGCATTCGTTGTTCGTACTGATTGAAGCCATTGAAGACAGCGGCAAGAACAACGACAACAATATCAAGAGAGAAAGCTAACAACAACAACAACAACAATAGCAACTATTGCACCTACTGCTGCCACAATTGCAAAGTGATAAGTATACAAAGCCATTAGTTATTGTTCTTATTACTATAGTTGTTGTTGTTGTAGTTTCTTTGCCCATACGAGCACATATTATTGTCCTTTTTTTCCTTTTACACTAACTCTAACGGTTATTTTGATGAGAAGGCAAAACTTGAAATGTGGTAAAAAAGCGCTTACTTAATTTGAATTTAAATTTTAATTAAAAGAAATTACTTGATGGATGAGGACGTCTGGGCGGGGGACAAGAAGTGTCATCAAAGTTAAAAAAGTAATCCCATCTTAATTTAATCAAACGTTATAATACTTTACTCTATCACACGGTGTTATCATTTTTACTTGAGAAATCACATTTCTGGTTTTGTGATCAAATAAAAAAATACGTAAGAAGAAACCTACGCACTCGTTAAATTAATTACGTTAGATTTGACATTAATTGCGTTAGTTGAAGAAAATCAAATAAAAACATTTAAAGCGCGTGTTTTTGAAAATGGAGTTAGAACGTATTCAAATTTCGTATTTTATTTACTCCATTGAATTTATTTGTTTTCTGTTTGTTCGCACTACGATCATAAGTACCTTTATTAATTTTTTGTTCTTTATTTATCTAATCTGTTTCGTTTCTGTTTCTGTTTCCGTCGAACGATAAAAGAATTTTTGAGAAAAAAAGAACAAAGCCCGCTTTTAAGCAATAATATTTATTTCTAATTTATTGCTCGTTCATAAAAATTGAAATTGTTTTACTCCAAAAATTAATTAATTAATAAAAATGAAAATAATGCAATTTTTACCTGATGAGCATCAATAATAGGAATTATATATGCTTGGATTGGTGATCGTTGCAATACATTCGTATCACGCATTAAGTTTCTAATTTGTTGTAATATCTGGCCAATTTCACCGTTACACAATTTATCGATTGATGTCGAATTCTTTGAGTTTTCTAACTCTAAAGCACTTGAAGATGAAGAAATAATTACTTCAATTAATTTTTGTAATTAAATTGGGTTGTTTTTTTTAAATTGTTTTGTATATATTTTTGTATATATATTGTAATTAATAATTATACTATTATTACTATTTTTATATGTATTTAATTCTTTTTATATATTACATATAATACGTTTTTTTTTATTACAAACTGCCAAATAGATTTGTTTACCTCGTTAAAATTGGTTTTAAAAATAAAGGAACTATTAGAACAAATATTGAACTCCACGCTTTAACCATTTTGGATTTTTTAAAAATAATCAAAATATTCAGAAGTTAATCCACGCTCCCAGACTCACGTCTTAAAACGAACTGATCAATTGGAAAAAAATTTCTATAATTGGAAAAAAATTTCTATAGTTTAATCAAAATTTTAAATTTTAAAGGTAGAAGAGGAAAAGAGTTTTGTTAGAGAAAGTCAGATGTTTCTACGAAAGTGAAATTAGAGGCCCTTTTGAAATGAGGAAGCATTGCGATGATTGTAAAGACAAAATTTACATCTTTATTAACATTTTCAGTTGATAATTAATATATTACAGATAACCCCCGCTAATTAAAGTGAACACTAGTAAAATCATTAATGAATGCATCTGCATTTAATCAAACTGACTTAATCAACTGACGAATGCTTGGTAAAAGACTGAATTATTTTCGAATTCGAAGGAAGCGCCGCAGCTTTCTTCCTGCCTTCTTTTACTTTACACCCGAAGAGGATTTTCCACCATTTGTAACGCAATAGAGGACGGGTGGTTAGTATGGAAAAATATATGTATTGTTCTGGTTCATTTCCATTGATAATTTCGTTGTTTTCCGTATTTTTTTTAAGAATGATATTTCAAACTTTGAAGTACGCACGGGGACATTGGTGAAAGGGTGAAGACTATCTTTTCTTCTTATTTCATTTAAAAAACGTTCAAAACGAAATTAGTTTCCACTAATTTCTGGTTACAATTTAGTGTGACACACAGGATAGTCGTGCGTACCAATCGAATTGCATGATGTCTCGTATTTTTATACTCTACACCCAAAGTTCAAGGGCGCGTTCATTCATTGTGCACCCGTTTGTAGCGCATTCAAGGGGACGCGGTAAATGTAGAAAAGTTATACATGGTCTTGCTTGGAATCACCTGCTGAGTCCATTTCGTTCGTCTGTCCGTCTTTCTATCTGTGTATCTTGCTGTCTATCCGGCTGTGTGCCTGTCGAAGTTACGACTACAGACGAACTCTCTTCGCAAAAAATTTCATACGAATACTAGTACTAATTTCGTAATAGTTTGCTAGGCACTGAGTATGGCTAAAGCCAGCTTTGTGTCACGCCTAAATTTTCATGAAATAAAATCGCAAGCTTTTATGAAATAGAAATATAAAGTATTTTTCAGTCTGTATTGAAAATTTTAAGTTGAGGTCCTATATTCGATACGAGTGGTGGAGCTTATACTAAACCATGTGTTGTGTCATAAGTTTATAGAAAAAAGTTGTGTTGAGAATTAGTTGGTAGATCCAAATTAAACATAATAAGTAAGGGTCCTATCTTCGGCCTGGTCGTAGTTTAAATACCCTACACCCGGATATATCTGTATTCCAAGTAGAGACGCCTATCCCGACCACTTTTTCCAAAATAATTTAGTATTCGTGGTTCTGTTCCAGGATAAAATTCTGTCTTCAAATTCGCTCTACAAACGTAGAAACTGAGCTCCGTATGTGCATACATTCCATATAAGCTAAAAAAAGTAGGCGCAGTTCTCATCAGGCTTCGCCCATTTTCAATACCAACCTGCTTGCAATAACAGCGAATATTTATGACTATATGTATTTTTGTTCTCTCGTAAGCGGAGAGACAGACAGACGGACGGACTCGACTCAGGAGGTTGTTCTGAGCCAGAATATGTATACTTTTCCATACCTGCCACACCTCCTTTAATGCGTTACAAACGGAGGTACAATATACCCCAAAACCCCCGCGAGTAGGGTATAAAAAAACGTGTTTAATGCATTTATTACTAATTAGTTTTACTAAAGATTACAAGTTTGTTCTAGCATTTTGCATACTTTTACGTTGTCGAAAATCGAAACCAATTATTTAACAGACGTTTATTTCCTCAAGGCCTTAAAGCATTATTCTTACTTATAAATTAAAAAGTTATGCCTTAAAAGTTGTTAAAAAAATCGAATTTCCAACGAAGCTGGCAATACCATCAGGTATAGTGCAGGCTGCAATCATCTTGAATTCTAGTGTTTTAGCGAAGCTACGTACCGGCTGTCAATTTGTGCTTTTCCCTTCATTCCAGCTGTCAATGCCTGATGTTTAAGAAACTGAAGAATATCAGCCTTATAATGTATCACGATACGAAAACGTAATCTTCGATTTTCTTTTGCTATTTCCCCGCTTTTCTTCGATTTAACGAAGAAATGATGAAGAAGAATGCCAAAATAACGATAACGAAAACGTAACGAACACGAATCGAAAACTAGATTTTTGTTGTTGTTTTTTACATGCATTCCCGTGTTCGATTGGAAATCACTTAATAATGTATCACGAATACTTCACGAAAGGGTTGTCAAAATTGACGATAACAAAAATGCGATCGTCAAAGCAAAGAAGCATGCTGCTTATGATTGCAAGGAGGGGAGAAGTGGTAGGAGGTAAACAATCGCACATTTTCTGTAGATGCCAACAACAATAAATTGGAAATGAAACGAAGTGAACGAAGAGGTTTCATTATCAGAGCCTTCGTTTTTGTTTCGTGTTCGTCAACGTTTTCGAATCGTGTTCGTATCGTGATACATTATAAGGCTGTATATTTGTTTATTGTTGTCTAATTAAGAATGCCACCGCCGGCCGCAAGACATCGCTATAATGCCAATAAATCAGATAATAGCTCAATATTTAACAAGAAGCCACCAAAGAAACAGGTCAATACCGCCACCACCAACAAAAGAGAATCTAAAAAATTGTAAGTTCATTGACGATCGGTGCAGGCAGAGTATGAATTTTGGAAATACCCCACACGTATGCATTTTGTTTTAGAACCACAAATACCACTACTTTGGTCACGTCGACGGGTGTTAACGCATCGACCAAAACGAGTCCAATTATTCCCGGCGTTGATACGGCTTTCAAGACGTTCGTCAGCGCTAGGTTGTGCAATGCCATTTGGGCGTACATTTCCGATTGCGATGAAACATTTAATTATTGGGAGCCTCTGCATTACATCATAAATGGACACGGTCTACAAACGTGGGAATATAGCCCCCAATTCGCGTTGCGTTCCTATGCGTATCTATTACTGCAAGGTGTTCCTGGATGGATTTATCAACAGATCTTTCATCCCAGCCCGATTTTGATATTTTATATGATCCGTTGTATCCTGGGATTTGGCTGTGCAGTAATGGAACGTTACATGTATAAGTAAGTTTCTGCAAGACGTTTATGCAAACCAAATGAAAATGTTGCAATTAAAAATAATCCTTTTTCAGAGCCATATGCCAGGAATTCGGGATACACATTGGACGGATGTGGTTTATATTCCAGCTCTTTAGTGCCGGAATGTTTATCTCTAGCACTGCGCTGTTGCCATCGTCATTTGCTATGTACTTCGGGAATGCCGCTTTAGCTGCTTGGTGGCAAAGGAGATACAATCTCGCTGTATTCTTCGTAGCAATTGCTGCGCTTCTTGGTTGGCCTTTTGCTGCATTGTTGGGTGCTCCTATTGCTTTTGATATGTTAGTTCGTCAACGTATGTGGAAATCCTTCTTTCTGTGGGTTTGCATTTCTGCAGCGACAATAGCCATTCCAATGACTATCATCGATAGCACTTATTTTGGGAAACTGACCTTCGCACCTTTGAACATAGTATTATATAACGTGTTTACTGATCACGGTCCGAATATATTTGGAACTGAACCGTTGAGCTACTACATTATAAATGGTTTTTTGAATTTCAATATTATTTGGGTGAGCGATTGTATTTCAAATGATAAATATGCATACTTGAATCAATTGTTTTTCTTACAGCTCCTTGCTTTAATTACTCCTTTAATGCTGGTTATTGATTATTTTATTGTTCCGGCAAAGTCGAAAAGTACTTTAAATTTTCCTCACTACCTCTCTCTGGCTTCCTTCTATTTATGGCTGCTGGTTTTTTTCACGCAACCACACAAAGAAGAACGTTTCCTCTTTCCTGTTTATCCACTGATTTCTCTCTGCGGCGCCATTTCGGTGGATGTCTTCCAACGTGTATTCTTTCGTCTGAAGACTTTACTGCAAAGGTTTCTATCAATCTCCAACTCAGCCGTCCATTATTTGGATAGTACCACGTTCATAGCTATCATGATCATGATGATGAGCACTATTCTTGGTTTGTCTCGTGTTTTCTCGCTGTATCGGAACTATCAAGCACCCATGGATTTGATGATTGAATTAAATAATTTCAAAACGAGCCCTCAATATCGTCCAGAGCTAATTTATAACGTATGCATTGGTAAAGATTGGTATCGGTTCCCGGGCAGCTTTTTTCTTCCTGCATCAAACTTTCGTTTGCGTTTTCTAAAATCCGAGTTTCGGGGAATGTTACCAGCCTACTACACGGAGGGAGCTAACGCTACTCGCCTTATGCATTCGTATTTCAATGACAAGAATCAGGGAGACGAATACATGTATTTTGATTATCAGAAATGTGATTTTTTAATAGATTTCGATAAAGGAAAATACAGTGCTCTCGAGCCAAACTATTCACAACGCACCAAAGAGTGGACCATTGTAAAGAGTTTGCCATTCCTAATACAGGAGAAATCAAATCGACTATTAAGAGCCTTCTATATACCATTCCTAACGGACAATCGTATTACGTACGGAAGTCTTAGTTTATTGAAACGCAAAAAAACGAAGCGTTCAGGCTTAACTAATGATTATAATTGAAGAAAGGATTGTTGAATTGAATAATTGTTGGAAATTGTGGTTGAAATAATTGAAACATGTATGCGTCATAAAGGATTAGGTTGTTAGAGTCTGTAATTGAATCATAAGCAGTAACTTACCAAAGCAATGTTTTATATTTAATTCCTTAATTGAAAGATGTTAAACTTAGTAATGACGATTTAGTGATAGCCGTTATCTACCGTTATCTAGGTTTTATATTAAGAAATATTGTTGAACTCGTAAATTGTTTTAAAGTAAATCGATCACAACGACTAATAATTAGTAAAAAGTTCGTATTTTATACCACTGCATACGTCCCTTTGCATACAATATTATACTTAACTTTTATCATACACAATAATTTTTATTAGTCTTGTTTTTCAAATCTTTTTAATTGTATTGTTTACTATTTTTGTAAAACAAATAGTGTAAAAATAAATATAGGATCAATTTTTAATTTTCGAAAATTTTTTTTGGTTCGAAATGAACTTTTTGCGAGAGTTTTCAAAAAATAATAAAAGCCGTAATATAAAGATATATTAAATTTGTGTATTCATTAACGAGTAATACCCATCAATTATGTGATACTCATTACCCATTAATGAGTTCAATTTTTTAGTACTGGAGGAACGGCAGATATCTTTTAATTTATTCTTTAAAGTTCCCAAAAGATTGGAAATAATTAAAAATCTTTACGAAACGTTTTATTTCAATATATTATCATATGTTTATGTATACATATATATATCCTACATATATATCTATTGTTGGAAGCAAACATTTACATCGGAAAAGTTAATTTAGAAACGCGTTTCAAAATCTGAACCAATTTAAATAAACGCAATTAGACTAATTTACATTTGAACTTCCTCCTCACTTTGGAACGTAATTATAATATTTACATTTACTGTTTTTTATCAAATTTTATAAATAACTATAACTTAAGTAGTTTTTTGTAAAAGTCTTTTCTAAAAGTATACCGTTAAATTATTCTCTGATGACGTCACATCCTCTGCGGATGCTGCGAGCATATTTCCAAATGTCACTCCACCCGTTGCGACACCAACTGCACCAAGCTGCGGATGCGAGTGCGAGTGTGAGTGACCGCTCGCCACCCAAGCGGTTTTGCGATTGCTGACTTCCGCAATCGTTGTGTCCGGTATGTTGGACAGCGAATCGTGCTCGATGTGATTATCATCATCGTAAAGCTGGCCATTCGCTGAAGCCCGTGATACAATACCTGGAAGATAAACTATTTTAAATTAAGTTTCCATTTTTTTGTTTTTTCTTTTCGTTTGAGCAATTTGTGAAGCCCGTGTTCTTCGCTTACTTCGTACGGTTGCTGCATAATTCTCACGTTCTCGTTCTCGTTGAGCTTCTCGTTCCAAACTAGCCGCTAAAATGGTGGATGCTCCTGCGCTCAAGCTGGAACCAGAACCATTCAAATGTACGCCATTGGTAAGTGCGTTTGATATTTTAACATTGCTCGAATTTTTCATGCGAGAATGCAATACGGCCACTCCACTACCACCACTCACGGCACCTTGAGAGAAACCCACACCGACACCACCAGTACGGCTGCTACCGCTAAAGGCGCTCGCAGCCTTGCCATTGACATTGCTTGTAACCTTTTCATGGGTCATGAGGTTGGCTGAAGAAACGGTGTTGTGCGTCTGATTGTGCACACGATTTCGTCCCAGTTTGGGAGTTTTACGTTGCTTACGTATTTCTTTTGAGTGTGCTATGATGCAGGTTAGTGCCAGGATAATGAGCAGGAACACACCCACAATCATTCCAAACATACTCCAAAGGTTCGATGTCCATGAAGCTTGAGCCATTGACAGGCCTTCCATAGTGACCGATATTGGTACAGAAGTACTCCGTGGCGGCACTCCTGAATCGGTGGCAATTGCAACCAGATGAACGGTGGATTCATTCAGGTATTTCATTTGCTCGGGACGCATATAAATATTGCCATTGGCATCAATTTCAAAAAGACCGGCGTGATGACCACGTAAAGAGAGGTCCAGGTGATCATTGCGGTCTCCGTCTGCTGCTTCGACTTTGCCTATCATAATGCCCTCGAAGGAGTCAGTCTGTGAGCTTAGGGACAACTACAAATTCATGAAATGTATATAAATACAGAAATCAATTTGAGTATTGGACATATTTACACTTTTCGGCACCATAAATTCATAATGGGTCTCCCGGAATCGAGGTTCCCAATCATTAACGTCTGTTACTTCCAGAGTTACTTCCGCCGTTGAATTCGTTACGCCATCTGTGACGAAAACTTGGAAATCATGTCGGGTCATTTTCTCGTAATCTAAAGGTTTCATCAGTATCAATTCCCCCAAAGATCCGACGCTGAAAAATTGTGAGTTTACAGGATCAGGAATTGTGTAAGTTAAATGTTTTCCGGGTTTATTTGTCGGCAAGGCCAAAACGCGATTTCCAACGGCCGTATCTTCTCGTATGCGCATGAAGAATTTCTTTTGAACAAACGACAAGATCGTCATTTCACTATGCGTGCCAGGACGTGCGAGAGTGACTGTGGTAAGCGCATACCGATCAGGATTATCGACTTGAGTGCCTTTAATGACCAGGGTGACGCCGTTCATTGCATCGGTGTACCCGAGGGGTGTCAGCAATGTGATGACCCCGTTGTGCGGATGAATACGAAAATATTTTGCATCCTGTGATTGAACAATCGAATACTGAATGGGTGCACAAAGGCCTTCATCTTGATCTACGGCCTTCAGAGGTTCCGGTCTTATCCGCAACTCCCCAGGCCGCCCATCGCTGGCCAGTTCAGCAGTATATGACTCCCTTAAAAACTTGGGATTCTGATCATCAGCATCGGTGATAATTACGCGTAATAATGTATCGGAGAATTGTGGCGGAGTTCCTTGATCTTGTGCCCGCAATTCCACAGTGAAATTTTGTAGCGTTTCGTAATCGAGAGGCTGTTTCAATACGAGCGTGCCCTCAAGAGGATTCAGAAATTTTACATAATCGGAATAGGGTCCCGGGAGGACTTGATATTCGACGGTGGAAAAAGGCCCTTGCTGATCGGCGTCTTCAGCGTGAGCACCTTGTAGGATACGCGTCCCGGAAACCGTTACTTCGGAAAGTGTTAAAGTATATGGCGCGCCGATCCATTTTGGGGCATTATCATTGACATCGATTACACGAACATTGACAGGAATAACAAAGCTCTGAAATACGAGAGAATGGTTTTTTGAGGAATGTACTCGAAACCAAATATTTGTTGGTATGCATATTTTCTAAAAAGAATCTCGTTCACCCTTAATTCACGATATTAAAATTTCTAAAACAGTCACAAAACTTTTACTCTCTTCCTTCCTTAATTTGAAAGTCTTTAACAAACCGACATGTTTTGAAATGCCGGACCAGAAGCGTGTTCACGATTCTTTCACATACCCTAACCCTCTCCTAGCCATGCCTGAAGTGGCCCTTATACAACCGAGAATAAGCTGCCAAATCCAAGGGAGAAATTGACAACTACGTAAACATTAGAAGTTCAAATTTGACTTGATTTTACGTAAACATTGCCTCCACGATTTTTCGGAACTTTGTTTACTTAATGGCTTACGGTGATGGTCGATTGTGATTGCTAAGAAGCCTTTTTTTGCTTAGAGTGTGTGCGTTGTTTGGTAAAACTTTTAAATAAAAATTTGTTAGAAAATCACGACGTGGCACGTTTGTTTGCCACGAATATAGTTTGCGAAATTGATATAATTTTAAAAAAATTCCGCTCAATTTTTAATATAGAAAATTTTATCTTTGGTGGCAGTTACGCGGCGAATAACTCAATTTAGTCCTTCAATAAACCCTCGTATACCATTCTAAAATCATTAAAAATTTTTCTTACCGGATCGGTTGAATGTCGTCGCATACAAATGACGTTAACATAAATTGATGAAGGTCCTCGCAAACCTTCTTTATCCAGCTCTGTGGCCAAAGCCAGCTCTTTAGTACCAGTTATAATTCTTACAGGTGAATCCTTTTCACGTAAGGATAAATGAACATCGCCGTTTTCTATGTCCGGATCGCCATTAATGCGCAAAGTGCCGATCACTGCGCCCACTTCAAGATCTTCATTGGCTAAGAAACTTTCTGCAGATCCACCACCCTCGAGGTAACAACGTGAGTCGAGAATGGCACTTTCTACAGCTGAAATGAAGAAGAAGAAGATGAAACGAACGAACAAGAAGAATGAAAAGAAGAAAGGCGGCGACGAAGAAGAAGAAGAATATAAATTGGAGATTCGTAAGTGAAATTTTGCAAAACTATGAAACGAAAAGGTGTTTGGAAAGTTTTCTTAATTATCGGATCGCACGGATGCTTTCGGTGGTCAGCATATCGTACATTAATGATAATGAGAAAAATTTGTGATTAATTTCTCGGTTGGCAACGTTTACCACAGAGTACGATGTACCGACATTACTGGGATGGTTAACAAAAATCTACTTCAAAATGCATTTCTTCACAAATTGTATTGTTGGATTTATTTTTATAATTCCAATGGTAATTGATTCAAAAACATTTTGAAAATATAACGGACTATTATGCCTCGCGATTCATAGGGATGGGTCGTCTCGAGTAGTCTCATTTCGTTATCGTTCATTAAATTTTCTCTTGATTTGAACTTTACGTTTAAAGTTTTTTCAATAATCTTTTGATTTTTTAGGAAATAATATACTAATCTTGCAATTTGATCAGTCTTCTATTATTTCTACGTACTTTAAAGATCTTCTATTTATTGGCTTTATACGCTCTACTAATTTTTTTGTTAAATTAAAATGCATATGCTTTTTCTTGTTAGAAAACGCATTTGGAAAAAATAATTCTTGATCATGATTTATGACTCTCGTTTACTGCTTTTATTGTTATATTTCTTTTAGTTTTATTGATTTTTTCTTTTGTTTTTGTTCTAATTTAGGTTTTTTGGTTTTCTTAATTTGTATTATTTTTAAATAAATACTAGTTTTTAGTATGTTCATTTATATAAATGAGAAAATCAAATTTAGTTTTCTAGACGAAATACTAATAATTGTGTTCTTTAATAAAGTAAATAACTGAATTTTTAACTCTTGCTTATTTAAAAATCACGCAAACAAAAAATATGCAATGGATGAAAAATTAAATTTCTTAAATGAAATGACGTTATGATAAATGTAATAAATTCGGTAATTATGCATGACAAACAGTGATTAAACATGATTGATTAATTATTAATGATTTTAAAAATGTTAAAATTTCGATTGGACCATATAAGTTTAATACAGGATCTTCATTATTAGTTAGCTTTCCGCGATGACTTTTTTGTTCCATCTTAAACATTTTTCAAATTATTTATTAAAGCAAATTCAATCAATTCAATCAGTTCAATCATAAAATCGATTATATTGATTGAATTGATTAAATCAACAATTAAGTTGTTGTTTGGTTTGATTTATAAGGAAATAGTTAGAATTTCGAAATAAAATTAGCTAGAATATTTTTATTAAATATTCAATAATTTGAAAATATATGAAAAATGAAATTTCTTCCATAATTAATTGCTTAAAATAATCAAATTATTTTTTATAAATTTTAGTAACCTAAATTGATTAATAAAAAGCAAAGTTAACTAAAGAAAAGAATAATGACATTATTGAGGTTTCGACTTGTTTGTTTAAAATTCGAATTTAAAATCGCGATCTTATCTTATTTTTAATATTTAACTGTTAAGTAAAACAAAACCTATGCGTACAACGAACTGTTGCACAAACATTTCATTATAAAAATGTTTTTTGTTATTTATATTCTTAATGTAAAAGTCGCTCATGCATACACACACACACATGCATTCGTATATTTGGGTAATAAAGTGTAGTAATACCTAAGATTTCTGATGACCTTAACACTCTCCTTAACCGGTGGATAAACAATTCTTTGTTTTAAATTTTGTTGTTGTTTTTTAATTTTTGTTTTGTTATGAATCTTTTCTTGTTAAAATTTTATTGTCCGCGACTTTTCTTCTTCTTATTACTATCATGTTTTTTTAGATTTTAATTAAGCTTGAAGCGGTTTCTTGCGTGGATGAGTTTATAACAAAATTGGAAAAAAGTATCTGAAAGCTTCGTAAATTTCACGTGACGCGATGTCTTTTGATGCAAGCACATTGAGATATCTTCAAGCGAGGAAAGATCGAGATGAATTTTTTTACGTTTCTAACACTTTTGGTAAATGTAACTTTCAATGAGATTTAGAACTGAATGAAAGTAATGAATGAGTAAAGGAATGAATAATTGCTTTTTGACAAAGCGAGAAATTCAATTAAAACTCAGAATTTTGAATGAGAAAAGACTTTAAGAAGAAGAAGAAGAAAATATATTCAAAATTAAATATATAAAAATTGAGAAAGTAGTTTCTTTATTTGTTTAAATTTGTTATAATAATTCCTTTTTATAATAAACAGATACTGATTTAAAAAAAAGCGGCATGAAAAATTTCAAGCGTTAAATCAATTTAAATGCATTTCAAAATCAATTTAGATAAGATTCAAAAATGAAAAAAGGTTGGGTTTCCGCTTTTATAGAAAGTGAATTTGATTTTGAATGAAAACGAGCTTAAAAGAGATGAAAGGAAATACGATAAGATTTCGAAAATTAAAATAAATCAAATTCAAATGTAACGTCTTTTCGTTCAGCCCAATGATTTCTTTGGGCTTTCTTCTTTCGAATTTTTGCACTAAAATGAACAACAACAACAACAATAACAATAATAATAACAATAACAACAGCGACACAAGAAGCAACAACGACTACATGAATAGAGTAATAAGTACTATTTTAAATTTTCGTTTTTCTTTAAAACGATTGAAGTGAAACATTCGGGGGAACATGAAGGTATATATCATGATGGAAATATACGAACGCATTCCACAAAAGGTGCAAGAAAAATAATGGTGGAGTTAAGAAATACATGAGTTTTTTGGGTTAAAAGTTTACTCCAAAGCAGACGCACTATGCGTTTCAGAAGAAAAACTAACTCTTGAATATTTCATAGTAGAGACTTTCTGCGTCTGTGTGTGCATGCACGTGTATGTGCATATGTATTACTAGTAAATAAATCAGTGATTAAAAAAAATTGTACCATCACACTTTTGTGTATTTGTGCATTTGGTTCTGCCTTCATTTCATTCTTTGTACAAAAAAATAATTTCGTAATCTTCATTGTCTTCATTATCTAGTACTGTTTCCGTACCTCTGCTTCGTCTTGCGTTATGCTCGGCTGGTCCTAAACGATATGACATATCAGAGAGTTATATACGCATACGTAGTTATGACTACACAGGACTGTGTGTGTGATATAGTATCACGAATATTATGCATGTCAACAGTTTTAATAATAATGACGTTAAGTCGTTAGGACTCGCCGATTTTTGTTTATTTCAAATTTATTGCGTGTCTTCTGTCGTTTTCATCAAAAAGACACTTTTACGTTGTTGTTATTGTTGTTGTTATTTTTGTTTTTGTTGATGTTGTTTTTTGTAAAGACATATTTCTTTAACGAATTTATTGAGATTATAAACAAAGGTTTTCCATTCAAATAAGAATAATAATTTTTATTCATTTTAAATTTTATAAATAAATAAAATATGCGTAAATCATCATTATTATATTTGATGTTGTTCGTTTCATTTATATTATAAATGTCACATAGAACTTTTAAAAATTGATTAATACCTAAATCTTTATAATTTTGAAAATTTAACCCAAAAGTAATTTCTCTGAAAGTGAAGACTTTAAATTTTCCAACTTTAATGAAAGAGACGTGAAAACCTTTTGCGTAAAAACTGTCTTAATATCAATAAACTATTCTAGGCTTGTAAATTTGAAAAATGTTCTCATTAATTATTTATTGCATTGTGTATGATTTCTTAATTGAATTTAATAATTGTTTGAATTGATAAAATTCTTTCAATTTATTGGATTTCATTCATTCTTGCTTACCTCCATTAATTTGTAGGATCAAGTAAATGATGCCGATTAATATTCCAATCCAATGATATTTAAACCACATGCTGTTTACCAAAATCGATTATAATTATCTAACTTTTATTCCAAAACGGTCTTCCCGATCTTAAGGTCAAGAATTTGTGAATGAATTTATGAAATAATAATATTCATCATTATTATAATCATATTGATTCAAAGTGATGACTTTAAATTGTTGCATTTTTATCAAATTTTACAAAGACAGTCGATTGTCACTTTTAAAGCATCTTATTTATAATTGTCTATTATGATTTTATAGTAAATATTTTTTGTCCACACAAATAAATTCACAAAACACTCTCAAGTGCAAAAACTGCGTTGCCCGGAAATTCATTTACTACTTTTTTTATTGTAAATATCAATCTTTGTTCTTTATTTTGCCCTCTTTTAAAAACATTCTTCCCTCCAACGAGATCAGATCAAACGTTTAGAAAACCCCGCGTTTAGAAAACTCTACTAAGAGTCGTTTGTACTTCTATTGAATAGACCACGAGTTTCTTGTTATTCGCTGATTACTTGGCAGGTGAATCTGGTAAGTGGTTCGTTTATGTGTGTGTGTCTGTATGTTTTTGTGTTACTCGATGCCGATGTACCGGAAAAACACTTTGGTTAAAAACGTTCAATTTGACACAAAAAATTACAGAAAATAGATAATAATTTCTAACGTTACAAACTTTTAGCTCGGCTCGGTTCGACTCGGTGTCTTTAAAAGTGGGTTAGAGATGATGAGCAATAAATTCGAAAGACTAACTTAAATAACAATTGCCAACTACTATGCAATTGTGTTTGTATCCGTGTGTGTGGTGTGTGCGCTTTTCTGTGTGGGCTCAAGATGAATAATTGACGTTCTTGGTCTTGGAAACTTCTAAAGTATTTTAACCTGAAAAATCAAGCAGGCGGAATATGAACCGCATCAAATGCAGCACCACCAACCGAGATGTTCTAATAGCTTTAATCTCCTCCAAGACCATTTATTTACCGCACGTATTATTTTTGATTCTTTTTTTCAAAAAAAAAGATTAGTTTTCATTTGACGATATTTCGATTTTGTTTCATAATTAATTTTGTTCCTCTTTTTTTTGGTTAAAATTGTTGTTTCGTTGACATATTTTTTCCTATTAGAGTTATTATTTTTATTGTTTTTGCCGGTGGTGTTTCTTAATCGTTAACGAGAATTAACCCTATACAAACACATAAAATGCAAACTTGACCGGAAGTTGAAAGTAATCAGAAGAGTCATTCACCTAGAACGTCAACTCGTTACACGTTTAGTTCCTTGGTTTACTATCGTCGTCCGTCGCCGCTCGCCGTCTTTAATTTTTCACTTGAAAACTTCATTGGTCGATTCGTTGCGAGCGACCCTTTTGCAGGCAACCCTCAATTTCGAAAGAATGGTTTTGAACTGAAGGTGGCGAGGCGGATTGAATGAGAATTCGTCGTGACTGAGAATTACATGAGTTTGTAAAAAATCATTTACTCTTCTTTAAATTATTATAAAAAGAATATTTATTTTGTTTAGAGTTTATTTTTCACTTTTCAAAAATTAAAAAAATATGTTTTTAAAAATTTATTAATTAACATTTTATTTAATAGCGACGAAATAATCTAATTTATTGTTGCTGCTTTGCGATCAAAACATAGACTGAATGAGTTCTCGGAGTTTCGCCAACACCGCGGTAAAAGAGTCTTCGCTCTGATATTGAAGAAGCCGTCGGAGAAGCGAAGTGAAGAAGCCAAGAGTAATAAAATAATCCAAATAATAATAACAATGACAAGAAGTAGAAAAGACTAAATTGCGGGCATGGCGGCAAAAACAACAGCAACAACAATATAAACAACAACCTGAAAGAATACACCACCAAAATTTATTCGAAACGACGGTAGAGTAAGCGCCGACGATGACGACGAAGTCACTTGTTTTTGTTGTTAGTAGCAGTGACAGTGGTAGCACAATTGTTGTTGTTTGATTTGTTGCATGTTTTATTATGAAAACGTTTCCACATCGCCCGTCAAGCGTTTCATTTAAACGATTACTTGAAGAAGCATAAGAAGCCCAAGCACCAACAGAAGTGGTTGAACGATACACAAAAGGAAAAATAAAAAGAGTAACAAAAATTAGTAGTAGTGATAGTAGTAGTAAATGCGGTGGTAGTGGTTGTAAACTGATATATTCTTCTTGCGCACGCGCGCATACACTTTAGCCAAACTTAAAACTTCAATGACTATGCGCATCGGAAATACAGCTTAGACGGTAAGTCTGCTCACGCAGGGGAGAAGGCAGGAGTTAAAAAAACATTCTAATAGTTGTTTAAATTTATTTCTAAAAAATTGCGTTAATTCTTTTGATTCTTTAGAACAAAAAGTCTAAAGAGGAACTAGGCAACACGATTCCTACTGGGTTATTCGGGATACTTAGCGAATCCTTTAGGACTCTTTATTATTCTCTGTTTGTGTTTCGTTTTTTGCCAAGCAACCAACGTATTCCAGAACGAAGAGAAATAACATGATGATTAAAAAAGAAGGAATAAAGTGAAAAAATAAAATAAAAAATAAAATAAAAAATAAAATAAAAAACATAAGAAAAGAAAGGAATTGCGTGCAAGAGAAAGCATTTATTTTGCTTTACATTTGCGAGTTATGTTTTAGATTGAATTATCGTCTTCACTTCTCTTCCCTTTCAAAAACTATGTCATAACGAACGACGATGAAGTTTTTATTTAAAGTCAGTGTATTAGCCAACATTGCTACCTGTTTGAATAAAGGAATTTCTGACACTTGTTTCGGTCATTGTTTGAGCATTTGATTTTGGCTTTCGTCCAGGGAAGTGAAAGCAGAAAGTCCTGAAGAGAAATTATTAGATTTATGTTTGATTTGGTTTTGTTTGAATTTCGTGACGGAACTATGTTCTGTTATTTTAAGAAAATGGTTTTTGCCTAATGGTAAATTTATTTTTGATTAAATGATGTATCTACAAGTTTATTATATAATATATTGTTAATTTTAGTTAACGCTAAATTAAAATTTAAGGATTTTTCAAATAAATCGAAATTCGTCAAATAAATTAAATTAAATTTATTATAAATCATATACATTATCCTTTAGAATACAACTTCCGTTCTAAATTCGATGTTCTCCGAAAATTGACTCCGACAATTTCTACGTTTTTCCTATTCTAAAACGTCGTGGTACAAAAGTGTAGTCAAGACATAAACCACTTCGTCAGCGCGTGTATACTGATGCGCCGAATATACATACTACAATGCAGTATGCACTAAAGTGCTACAAATTTAATTTATACAGGGTTTGTGCATGAGCTAAACAATAATCAGCGAAATTTCAAGCATAGCCTGCTCGGCGAATACAGGATGTATAATAAGTATTTATAATTTTCGATTTCGTGGCAATTATAACACCATGTTCACAGACTTCAGGCAAAGTTAAAACAATTGAGTTGTTAAATGTTTCCAAAAATCTGAATATATTAATTTTGTCAATTAGATTTTATCCCCATTTGTTTTAAGTAAACAATAATAATATAAATATAATAATAGATATAATAATCACTGACATAATAGATTTATTCAGGGACTCAATATTTTCCTCATACACTAAGCTGCCTTTCATTGGAATGATTTGAACATTCCTGAGGAAATGATTAGTGCTGGGATTCGTTAACAAGCATTGACATTTAATATATCATGAGATATGTATCGCATTATAGTTAAAGCCTTTAAACATTTATTATTTGCCTCAACATTTAGAAGTGGTTCGGATTAAATTAAAAGATTAAGAACAATTTCTATTTCAACATTTTTATTATTTCACAAATAATAATTACATATGGGAGTGATAATAACCGGTTATACTCCTTATTACATTTCAAACCCATAACAGCAATAATTTCTTTTTATTTTGTATTTAAAATATAATTGATGTTGCTTTAAATCAAAATTTTCTATATAGACGAAAGGAGAATCGGGAATTTTTTCGATAATAATTATTGGTGATAATGAATACTTTCCTTATATTATTTATTTGTAAAATAATTGTAATAACTAAAAACTGTTATCAGAACTACCCGAGCAATAAAAAGTAAATAATATGAAAAATTCAAATGGCATCCACCAAAATACATTTTAGGTTTTATTTACCAAGAGTCAAAAGAGACCCAACGCAGCATCAGCAGCAGACGTATGTGTTTACGAAACAACGAACTTTTGACAAATATTGACACTTAATATTTTTCTTTTAGTCGTAGAAATCTATAATCTTGAATAGAAGAATACATTTTTTCGGAATTACTTTTCCAGTGTATTAAATATTTCGATTCGATGAAATTTTCTCGTGTTTTGTTTTCGTTTTTGTGATTTTTATAAATACTAAAAATTCGTGCACTCGTAGTCAATTGCAAGTAAATCAATTCAAATAAAAATTATTTCTATTCTATTCTTAAAAATATTTCTATTCGGAGAGATAGAATAATAAATATTGAAAAATTAAATGTAATTCTAGATTTTTTTTCAAATGAATTTAATTATGAAAAGTATTTATAAAAGATATTTAGCAATTTATTTCTTTGAGTATTCAGAACTCTGATAATGTTCTTTTATGAATAATATTATTTTTTTAGAAATGTTTATGTTTTGTTCGGATATTTTTCATTTTCTTATATTTAAATAAATTTTAAAAAAACACGAGCAAAGCAGCGTGACAACAACAACAACAAGTTTCGAGATCGTCCAATCAAAATACGTTAAAATTTTGGAGGGAAAATTTAGTAACGATCGAAGGATTTAAAGGAAACAAATATACAATTTAAAACAGGAAACCCATTAAAACTGGCTGATGGCTGATGATGAGGCGAGGGGATCGTAGAGGTCAGCTATTAAGAATTTCCGCAATAAAAAAAATAATAATGTAAAAGGGAGCAATCGTCGGATCGGTCAAAAATCTGACCCCTTATCCTTCTTACCGAACTTATTGGGCCTAAGACTAATCAAATGGTGTGAAATTTGAAAAATTTGAAAAGATTTATGAACATTTATCAATTGTTTTCTTATTTTCGATGTTTAATTTTTCAGAGCATGCAAAAATTCAAATGGAATGCATCCAATGGTTTTCAATGCATGCAAAAACCAAAAAGAAAGGGAGAAAAGGTCAAAAATTGTCGAATCTCATGGAAACATATACAAACACATGGATTGTCCGTTGGCGGACAGACGAGATGACGATCAGAGGGTAAGGGTCAAAAATGTCAATAATTTTGTAAAATGTTGTGACCCGCGAGTATGTTGAAACAACAACAATAAAAATAAAAATCAACACTTGCCTTTAATCCTTTGCACGCACACACGTACGCACACACACACGCACATATAAACGATGCAATTAAATTTATCCTTTTTATTGGAAAACTGAGTAATGCTCGATTAAATTTTTGCATTGCTTTCAAAGATTTTTTCATAGTAATAAACACACACACGTACGCACATACACACGCACACACACACGCACGCATATACACAGATAAAGACGTGTCCACATACGATGTTTGTTAGGTTTTATTTTTGTTTTCAATTTACTTGATGTTATTGTTGTTGTTTTTTATTGTTTATACGGCCGTATTGAACGAATAGCAATAAATTACAAATCAAGCGCCAGCCTCTACGACCATTATCGCCCAACATCTGCAGCGTAGCAGCCAACGTCGCTGTCTCCGCTAATTTACACCCAGAATGAGCGGTCAAACTTCTTGGGTCCTTCTTATGCTTGACCCCTGCGATTTTTGAGGGCAGAGGACAGTTTTTCTGATTTCGTTTTTTTTAATTTGTGCGTAGATTGGTGTGTAAGTACGCACGTGTATGTGTATGTGTATGTATGTGTGGGCATAGTCATATTTTAAAATTAAGGTCGGACAAAATTTACAGTTTTTGTTTCATCTTCGGTTATTTTTGAACCAGTTTCTGGTGAAAGAATCGAATGAATTGAAGGAAACGCTTTTACCGTTATTGATTTCGTTATTGTTTCTACGGCTGTTGTTGTTGTTGCTGTCATTGTTATTAATGTTATTATTATTATTTTTGTTCTTGTTTTGTATTGCTTCAGCATTAACCCGAGGTCATTCGATCGATCGTTGATTGAGTGACCAATCGAATGCGACGCAGGGCGTTTCTTAGTGGCTGACCCCGTCGCATCGAGAGGCGATTAAGGTTTTTGCATTATTTTCGGTCACGTCGATATAGCGTTCATTCGTTCAGATTCGTTGGCCCCTTCGGCATTTCCGACAAAAGACCGTTCAACATTCTACAAAAGCAACAACAAAAAATTGATTTCTTTTATTGTTTTGAGATTCGTGAATTTTAAAAATTTGCAACAGTTTTGAACCGCAGGGGTCAAGTAAAAGTGTGAACATGTCCGATGTGACCTACTGCTTCCTTCACTCTTGACCATTATCACTGCCAGCTTGGTCAATATGTTTGCGACTGATGTTGGTCGATTCGCTTCACATTTTCTCCTTTTTTGATTAAAGTCGATTCCCGCCGATTTTTTTCATTGCAAAGGGGTGGCAGGCGGTTGACGGAATTAGAATTTTTCCTGGAATTGCCCGCCGCATCTGTCATCATATATAGCTCGATCTACATTGCAGTCTGACGGTTATATATTATATGTTTCGGTTTCAGAAATTTCAGTTTTATTGAAAGTGTGAAAGATTTAAAATTTCCTGATTTCGCATTTAATGAATTTCAATACCGAATGCTTAAGCCTCGGATTACATCCGGACAATAACAAAAATGCTGGAATGGTTTCGCGAATTCTCGATCGCTTTTGCTTGCACGAAAGATCTGTAATGTCCTTTGGACAGTATTATTGTAGTATTGTACAGTATTATTGTAGTATTTGGACAGTATTATTAGTACAGTAATATTGTATTTATTTAAATCCATGTACACAAATTTGGAATCTATTTTGTCAAGTAATCCATACATTCCGAGCATTTCATGACAATTCCCTTCGTAAAATTAAGCGTAATTATTTAAATCTAAATGGTAATTATCATGACGGTGGCGTGAATGAAACCACCGAATTGTCTGCGTGTGTACGCATGTTTAAGGAATTAACAGCACGTTTGCGTTACAGAGGTTAAGGGTCAAGCCTAATGTATTAATGCTTTCAACATTTCCCTCGGGCATATAATTTTGATATTTTTTGTTTATATAGAAACTAATCTACGCGTATCTGCATAAGTATACAATTTATATAAGTATTATACTTATTATAGATTTTATGTAATGCGAAAAAATCACGTAGTTTCTAATAATTATTCGCAGTTTTATTATTATATTTCTGAAATAATTTAAATGTTAATTAATTAAATATTAGTCAATGCATAAATAAAAATTTGATTTTCCAAAAGTTTTGTGTATAAATTAAGATCTAAAAATAAGTCACTATTAGAAATGATTGATAACGAGATTGTCCCGTTCTTCTAGTTTTTATTTCGTTCAACCGATTTGGGATTACATTTTGTTACAAGGACAAATTTTCGTATCAGTTGAAGGACAAAATCGAAAATTGGATCAATGACGAAAATATATCTATATCGATCAGGTTCGATCACGTGAATGAACAAACAATTGGCAATCGGGATCGAGTTACTACTATTGATACTTCTAGTATTTTATTTGTTATTATTTCTTTTATTTATTTCTGTTTTATTTTATCTGAATACTTCTTATGCTGAATTCGACCTTCATTTCAAGAAATTTGTAAACGTGTATTAATTAGTTAGATAAATATATATACACGTATGGAATATACGCATACATACAGACATAGTTGAATCTGATCTCTTCAATTTATGTCTCGATATTAATTGCACCCAGTTGTTTATTTAATTAGTTTTAATAATAGACTTTAATGAAATCAATGATTGAATGACGCAATGAGAAATGAAAACAATGAAAAACAATCCTCGCAATGAAAACGTCCTTTTTATTTAAAAAAGACGTTAAGAGACCTTTTGCATTATGGTCTTAACGACAAAAAGGCTTTACTCGAACGATTTTTTTGGATTGTAATATTCTCTCTATTTTAATAAAATATTTCTTATGAATCTTCTGTGATTTATATAGAGGTATATTGAATATTCCGTATAGGATGTTCTCGTTCAGAAAATGGGTAAATTTATAAGTCGTTTCCATCTAAGCCAGCCCGCTATTTTCCGAAGAAATAAAATATTATTCTTCCAGTAGGATTCACTCTTTAGTTATTTTAGTAGTCTTTATTAAAAATATTCTGGGATCATTTAATGCTGCTATAAGAAATTATCTAGAAAGGGAGTGGTGGAAATAAAAATCAGACTTTTCGCCAAATAATAAATACACAACAACAACAACAAGACGGACCACCATAGCAAATGCTTGCATATCAAAAACTATAAAGACGCACAAATGAAATGATATTTGAGTCGGAATAAATAATACTTCAGAATGGAATATAAAAGATATCGACCATCAAAGAAAGAGAAAAAAGATTAGTTATAACAGAAATTGACAATCAAAGAAAGAAAAAAAAATAGAAATCAAAAAAGTAACGGAATACAAATTGTATTTGGTAGATGAAGAAGAGCAATAATATTAGCTTAGCATTCCCGGGATACCCCTCCCACGTACCCTCCCCCTACCGTCGTTCAACATAAGACAGGAAAGCAATAATAACGACAGACTGAAAAAGCAGGAAACCCCAAAAAACCTCGAAACAAATAAATGCTTAATAAAAGAAGGAAGAATTTTCATAATAAAAGTCCTGCAAAAGAAGAAGAAAACTAAAGGCACGATATTTGTAGAAGGTTCTTGGATACTAAATAAAATTCATAAGAAAGGATGAGAAGAAAAAGAAGAAGAAGATGAAGCGACAGAACAATATAGTAACATTAATAAGAATGCAATCAAGAGCGACTCAAAACTTTATGTTTTATTGAAGAAGCACTCACGTGTGTGTGTGTTTGTTTTTTTGCGTGTGTGTGTGAGTGCGTTGAAGGACTCAAACATACATGGCGCATTTTCCCAGCCATTTTTATTCCTTCCTCTTGTCTCGTACATGTTTTTGTATGCTCATTCGTTTAAGTGTGTATGTGTGCGTGTGATCTTGCATTATTAATAATACCGTTATTCCATAAAAAGCATCATAAAAAGCATTCAACAAAATGAACGTCGCAGACAAAGCCGACGTCAGTCTACGATGAAAAACGATGATGACGAATGATGACGGTACTCCCGGAACGAGGAAGTCAGAGTCAAAATGGAAACAGACGACCGAAGAAGGAACATACAAAAAAGCTTAAGAATTGAATCATCTTTTTTCTGTTTCATGTTTTTTGGTAAAAGAAACAGGAAAAAGAAGCTGAAGAGAATCAGAAAAAGAGTAAAATAGTAAGGGTGGAAGTCTGTTGGTTGTGTGTGTGTTGTGTGCGTGCGTGCGTGTGTGAGTGTGTGTTGAAGTGTGTGTGCGCGGTTAATAAAATGGAAGTAAGTTTCCATTCTTTATTTCATCAGGAACCAAATCATACTGCGTGTTTCGAAACTCCCCTTTTTGGTACAAAAGTCCGGAATTGTGTCCACCACCCTTCCCTTCGTGTTCTTGACCATCTCTATCGTCCCATTAATATCATCCCTTTTCTTTAACAGCAGCTATTTTTTACTCTCTTTCATGCCAAAGCACACCAAGGAAAAGCATTCTTCACGAAATATCGAGGAAGGGGATTAATATTGCATAAAAATCGGTTTCACGACCACAAAAATCGGGGGTGGAATTCGATTTTGCTTTGCTAGTGATTTTCTCTCTTCTTTAATTTCCGACTGTTTCATCGAAATTTATGCTTCTGCTCACACAATTGTCGTTGTGGCAGCAACGATTTTATGTAGATTGCATGAAGCTGTGCACAGTGGTCCGTTTCGTGACAAATGACATTTATGACAAATATATGACAGATAATTTAGATTGAATGCTTTAACTTAATAGACAAAATAGTGGCGATATATTATTAAAAATAGATCAAATCAAAACCAATCTCGCTGCGAAACTGAAGAGTACTGACTTAAGACTGCAATCTTGTGAGTAAAAATTCAAAGAAAAGTTGTATAACTCTGGCTTCATCGCTTCTGCGTAGAGCTCACTGATATCGTTAGTTCAGAAATATGAAAAAGTCGGCCCCAAGTTAGTTTTATTATATAATTTCGTTACGGGTTTCAGATTTTTTCTAAATTATTTTGCTTATGCTGAAACTATTTGAAATTTGTTCCACTGTGCCTTCGTTGAGCTGAAAATCAATGAAGAAATAAAATATTCTTAATGGCATTTCTTTTCAGAGTAAAAAAAAATTACTAGAAAAAAAGGAATAAAAGTCCTGTTTCTTTTACGAAGGACATTTGGGTTTCAATTTATTTCAAACCAAAAGCAATACAAATCGTGCAGAAGAGGTAGCTTTAGGGAGTGGCTGGGGTCATTCAGAGTTGGTCGAACTTGTCTCAGAAAACGTACATAATCCTCCCTCTACACTTATATATACTGCCCCCATATATACATTCTCACAAACGCATACACACTCACATCAACACACACGCACATAAACACACACGCATGGACAGAGCCATGTTATTAAAAAAATTCTTAAGCAACGACAAAAAATAATGACCATCCAAAAAATGGAAGGAATAAACGAGAATAAGGAAAAGAAAGAGAAAACGAAGAACAATACTTGACAATCCGATATTTGCGGGAAAAGTGTGGGAGGGAGGAGGTGAGATCAAATATTTATGGGTGGGTGAGAAATATGGATACGAGAGAATACTGAAAAAGACGATAGGCGGTAACCGACCGAAAGGGAGAGTTCAGTTTTTTCATTATTCCGCAAAGTATTTTTAGAGCAAAGAGAAATAAATAAAAGGGAAAATGTATATAGAAGATTAAATGAGAAATAAAATAGAACATTAAAAAAAAGGAGGAAAACGTACGACGGAGGTCCATTATGGTTTAGGAATGGGTGCGTGTGGGTGACAAGAGTGATGAGTGTGTTCCCTTACGGTGAAGATGCGGGGAGGGGTTGAAGACAAATGATGGTGAGGGTATATAAAAGAGGCTTTGTACAATATTTGTGTACATACCTACAGATACACCCACACCCATACACACACACAAACACACACACATACACATGTTCATTCTTATATAAGGCAAGTGTTTAGCATCGCAGGAGCGTAGCCGTCATTTATTTTCGTATTATAATAACGAGGCCTGATATTTAACGACGTCTTCTCTCTAGCTTGCATCTACCACCCACCGTTATTACTTCTTCCATTTTCATTTGACACGGACTTCGCTCCCGATGGTTTTTTCGCAGATATTAACTAAATTTGTTGTTTTTGTCGCAGAGTTTTATTTTTGTCAGTGTTATTAAGTAGCGAATATTATATTTATACATTACTGTTTATTGGCATTAATTTTCGTATGTATTTGTTGGCATTTACTCCTTGTTGTAGCTGTTCATTTATTGTATTTGTACACTTGAATATATTGTCACGAAATGCCTCTCGGAAATGTTTAAATACAGTTTTTTTAATATAAAATTCAATAAAAGATTTTGAAAATTGGAGATCGCAATTCTGTTTTATATAGAATAGTTCTTCCAAATCACCCTCTTAATCATTAACTGCCACGCTCCCCACACTTCCAAACACCCAGCAGCTTATGCTTCTCGCAATACGTTTTATTCCATTTCGGTTGTTTAAGGTTCTTGCCTTTTCCTTTCGACGGGCGTGGTCCTGATGAACGAAAGAAAGCTATCCAGAATAACTTTAAATTTTTTGTAAAAAACCATCCTCTTATTTCTCTTGGTCAATGCCTTTCTCTTTCTTTTAGGATTTATCGTCGGCCCAAAAGAAAGGGGATGAAGTAGAATGTATGATAAATACAGATTATCTACATCGAAGAAGAACTCACTTCAAGTTATTCTCGTAAAGGGAATCTATATCGATGGTGTGATCTTTTCAGGGAGAGGGCTGGTGGGCCGTTTGTAGTGAAAAAAGATTCGGTGCCGGCAAGCTTGTGTTTGAAATGAAGGGGTTCACTGTAATAACTTCGCTTATATCTGAATGTCATTTAAAAATATGAAATTATAAAATATAACAATGATGTAGTCTCTTTATTTAACCAACAAAATGCATAAACTTCTGTAAATTTTCTGTATATTTTTCTGTGCAAATATTAATACAAAAAATAAATAAGAATAAAAATAGTGTATATTTTTATGTATATTTTATTTAAAAGAATTTTCTCTATAAAAAAAAGAATTTTCTCTATAGTAATAAATTCCACGAAAAATATCAAGACCAAACGCTTTTAATATTTATCTCGTTGTGGCAATTTCCTCAAGTAATTATTTCTTAATTTAGAAGAGAAATAAAAAATTTTACAAAGTATTCAATTTCTAAGAAACACTAAAATTATCTGTTAAGGAAAGGGTTAAATTATTGAAGTAAAAACCTTGGTGAACATCCAAAATTTCTTAAAAAATTGATCACCTCTTTTAAAGACTATTTTCATAAATAACCCCAATAACCGTAGCATTCAAATTTCAGATTTCTAAATATTTCTAAAGAATTTAAAAATAGAGCATAAAATTATTCATTAGAAAAAAAATAACAACAAAAGCTACACCAAAATGTCATAAAACTTGTAACCCGTTCGTTCTTCGAACGAACATGTACATTCCAGCAAAGGGTTAAGGCCTCAGATGCAAAGGATTGCATACAATAATCAGTCAAAAACGACCCGATCATAAATGCCAAGAATACCCGTAGAAGAATATCATAAAACAAGGAAAATAAAAAACCGAAAGGAGAGAAAGAAAGGAATAATTGTGCAAAACTATTTTTCTAAAAAAAGGATTTAATGCATTCGTTTCGAATTGACCACTTCAAGGACATGACCATCATTCAAGACCAGATCTAACGAAAGGGTTAAATAGGAATGAAACCTTGAGACTCGTGGTAATTATAAAAGAATGGTAAAAAAATATATCTGTTTAAAATAATGTCTAATCCTTTAGACGCTGCAAGAAAAAATTATAATCTTTTTGTGAGACCCAAAATTAGAAACATGTAAAATACAATAACAACAACAGCAGCAACAACAACAAACAGCAATGGTTTCAACTAGAAATTCGTAGAAATAATTAAATCTTTAAAAACAGAAAACTATCGAAAAACAAATAGAGATTCTTTAGCTGCCGCAGAGGTTCGAGTCGATCGAGAAGCCTTTGAAAAAGGCTAGCAAAGAACAAGAAGATGGAGAAGAAGAAGACGAAGAAACGGTGAAGACGGTAAGAAAAATGTTCGGTTGCTTGGACAGGAGTCGCGAACGGCGCGAGTCATAAATAAAGAGAAAAGACATATTTTTGGGATTTAGAGCAAGTCCTTTATTCGGAAGGAGCTTGTTTGCATTAAATAATAATTGCAAATAGAATATTAAGTGCTGTTTCCTTCATTTTGCTGTCCGGGTTTTATAGCCTGGTCGGTCGTGGTTCTGGACGATTTTATGACGGTCAGCCTGGTGATCACACTAAATCTGTCCAGGCTAAACCTTTTAAAAATTTTTAAGCGCAAAACGTTTTCATTGCAAACACATGCACACACACACACTTATACGCACGAACATGTATAATGACAAACAATGGGATGAGAATGAAAAACATACAAAAATCGAACTAAAACGTTGAAAATAAAAGGTAAATTTAGTATAAGCGAAAAATTAGTGCAAGGATTAGTTCAAGCTATTCATATCCACCATAAAAGGACATATTCAAATTCCTCATGAAGTTCGAAGGACATTTTTTTCGTTGCAATCCCAAGAAGCTGAAACAGAGTAAATTTGATCCAGTGTTACCTTCGGTGTTTTGCGTTTTTTAATCCCTTTTGTATTGAATTCAGATTTATTTTGCTTGCTTGCAGGATGAACGGTATACCGGCGAATGAAATCAGCGAGTAGGCCAAATTAAAACGAATCTCTTCCGAGCATTTCTTTGTTAATCAAAATCCGTTACGCCTTCTGCCGTACAAGACTTACCTGTTCGTCACTTTAAGGATATGCGATGCCTTTGCACACGTTTATACGTGCTAGCTTTGTGCAAATATTTGTGCAAAAAATACTAACAAACCTCTACCAAACGAACAACAACCAAACGGCCAATCGTTCATAAAACGGTAAATGGCAAGAAGTATCACCAGCTCGTAAGAAGAATTACGCACAGATACGTCATGCCTGCTCGTGTTGAATACGCAGCCTTTAGCGACCGTTGATGAGAATGTCCTTGAAGGAATTTCATAATATAAAGGTTCCAGATAGGAAGGACTCACACACAATTAAACAAACAATGAAATCTAGAGTAAAATAATTCTGAAATTTTTAATGCAGAACAAAAGATTTTTGACTTTTAAATTAAATACACCTGAAAAAGAAGTTTTTTCGACTTTGAAGAAAAACAAATAAAGGCTTTAGTTGCGGAAAAAAATTGACTCTTGTAAAAATTTCGCTGGAATTTCACAGAATCGTAAAAGTCATTAGAAAGTCAATAATTTAAAAAGGACAATGGTCGTTAGAAGGCGTAACTTATCTATTCATAAATTTTCCTTAAATTATTTATATTTTCCAGGCTGAAACCAAATGTGCAAGAAAAACAGCATTATTTACTGAATATAATTTTCATCTGAATCATTTCTTCGGGTGAAATTTTGTTAGTAGAAAAATTTGGAAAAATTTAATTGGATTTTAATTACTGGGAGCAAAAGTTATTAAGAATTTTAAAAAATATATCGATTAATGTTATAACCATAAGCCTTATCGTAGGTGCATAAAGAAATTACCCAAACAACTTTCCATTTTTTCCGAAGACACTAGAAATACTTTCCCAAATTTTCGATGTTATTTCAGTCGAAAAACTGCGATAATTTCATCTAAATGATTTAATCTAGTTAGAGGGAGACAGAGAGAAGGAGAGATAGAGAAAGACAAAGAGAGAGAATGCAGTAGACATTGAATTCAAAGCTAAAACCGTGGCATATTTCAATATAATTCATCCTCTAATCTGGACTAACCTTAAGCCATCAAAATATGTTCAGATTTTTTCGCCCTTATCTGAATTTTCTTATTCCTACCGCAACGTCATTACAAAAGTAAATAATTAAAGAAAACAAATTAAACGAGAAAAAAAAACAAACTAAAAAACAACCCAGAATTTATCAAATAATCATTCCATTCAATCGCTATTTGTTGTCTGGGCTTGTTAGCAAAATTAAGATAACCGTAAAGTAAGATAAAGTAATGAATGAACAAATGAAGAATGGATGATTATTTTTGTTTTCTTCATCCTCGACGTTCCCAAAAAAAGAACCTTTTGAAATTATCAAGCATAGCGTAAAATCAGCTTATTACTTTAAAGACGAGCTAAAAACATTAGGCTTAAAAAATAAGGAAGAAATTACATATTTATTCAAAATCACTGCCGCCTACTGACAGGCCGGATCAGCCCATAGACCGCTGAAGTAACCACGGAGTGAAAATATAGAGGAGGAGCAGAAATAAGTAAGATCGAAAAGAATGAAGATGTTTTAAGGACATTTGTGGTATAAAAAGAATCCACAAATCAATGGATTTGCATAACGATAATTATGTATTCATTTTCATTGGGGTTCGTAGGTTTCGCTAGGGGTCATCGTTAGGCATAAGATATCGGTCATTCCAAAAAAATTTCAAGTACCTTCCGGTAAGGAGCCGAAGGTCAAGAGAGGAGAAATACATACGTCGACGTAATTCCATAAGGCAGAATCTTCAAGAAGGCCACAGAATTCTTCATTGTTGGTTTTTTGTCGACCACTCGTGGTCTTAATCCTGGCAGATTTTTTTGCTTTCGATGTTTTGAATTGATCAATAAAGACTCTGGATATATTGATGAAGGGAAGTAACAACTGCATGCTGAAACGTATCTGGTATTCTTTTTATCGGAGATCTCTTTATTAAACAAATAATAAAATAAAAAAACAAATAATAAAATTTGATCGATTATCGGGTCAAACGCGTGGCAAAAGAAATGATAAAGAGCAAGATAACTTTATGATTTTTTAAATTTGAAATTAAAATAAATTTTTTTTGTAATTTTTCTTTTTATATCCTTTTTCCTGAGCTTTCATGATTTTCTTAATAATTTTGAAATTTTTTTGAAAAACCTTCTGTAAAATCAACATACTCCAAGCAAGAATTAGATAAAACGGCGTTATATAATTTTACGGCAAGAATTAGAATATTTACTTAAGGATTCTTTTCTCACTACAGGTAGATAATCGTACAACAACAACAATCAGAAATATGTGTGCAAAATAAAAGAAAGAAAAGAATAGAAGAAGAATTGTAGAAAGTGTGATCTGAAAACAGAAGTCTTTTACATGGAGAAAATGCGGAAGAGAGAGAGAGAGAGAAAGGGAGAATGGGAAAATTGTTGAACAGATGTTGGAAGAAGTGAATACAATGACTGGCTTAAACAAACAAATAATTTTTATCTAAATTATTAGCTCGTTTAGTAAACTTCGTTTGTCTCCTCCTCTTTCCAATTATTCCGCCCTTTTTCTTGACTTTAAACTAGATAATTATTTGTTATTCTTTTAAAGGAATTTAACAGATATTTCTTAATTTACTTAAATTATTTAATCCTGAAGGATATTTAAAGTAAACATATTTTATGTTTAATAAAGACGATGAGCAAAAATTAATTGCTGAAAAATAATGCATTACTTTATATCAGAAATAAAAAATAGATTCGATTTTTTTAAAGTACTTTTTTTAATAAAATTTGAAAATTGTTTTCAATCGCAATTAATTCTTTGTTTGTAAAAAAATTGTTTTGAGGCTCGATTAGTTTTCGGAATAATTTAAACCAAAATTTATATTGAAATTATTAAGTCCTTCGATGTGACAGAAATTTCATTCATCTCATGAATATCCGGGAAACCATGTGGTGGCGATCATACTCAGATCGTGGAGCTAACACATATAGATAACACATCTGGGCCCTTGTTTTGAAAATAAATAGAAATAAACCAATGGTTTTCTAAAATCTGTAGAGTGTGATATAAAATAGTGTAAAATCTATGGATCATAACTGTTTGAAAGTATGTTTTATGAATCTTTATTTGTATATTTTTATTGATGGCTTTCTTACCGGATATTTCGATGGAAGAAAGCAGTATATTCATAATATTGTAACTGACTACATTATCGTATTTTTTAATTTAAAACTTATAGATTAAATTGACTTCATCATCAGAAAAGCGAGAGTGTTAATCAAGCTTCTCTCAAAGTTCTTCTAGATTATAAATTAGTCTGATGTGGAAGTTCTAGGAATAGGATATTACCTTCTAAGACGCTGCTAATGCTTTCGCAAATAAAAACAGGCATGCTCATTGGGTGCAGTTATCAGAAAATTCATGGAATATTCACGCCCAACTTCAAGGCATACTTATTTCTGCAATTTTTTGCAGAAATGTTAATATCCGTATGTTAATATCCGAGACGGTTAAGGTGGTTATGATGGTTATGATGGTTATGATGGTTAAGATGGTTATCTAGAACATTGCACTATAAACTGGGTAAGCCCGATATAGCTACTTTTGTGCTTTTATCTAGAAATAGACGCGGCAGCGACTCGAATTTGTTAGCAAAGAATCGCTGATGGAAGAGAATACCTTCGCAAAATTTCGAGATGACTACCTTATCGGTTCCTCTGCAACCACGCTTTATTCCCCCATTGGGTGGACCACGCCCATCTTGGAGGATATACTTTTTTCTCGGTTGTTTGTTATGGGAATATGGAAAAACAACTTATATGCTCTAGAGACTAAGCAATTCTTGTCTAAATATTTGTGAAGTCATACTTAGTATGGCAAGTAGGCGTGGCGATGGCCCAATTGCCCATTTTCGATTCCAAACAAACTATTATGACCAAGAATATTCGTGGCAAATTTCTTGTCAATACTCTTTCCGTCCGGCCTTAATCATGATATTCACAGACAAACAGACTCAGGACTCCTGAGGATATCCTGAGCAATAATATGCAGACATTTCTACACCTACCACGCCTTCTTTAATGCGTTACAAATGGAAATTATACAAATTACAATATACCCTACGGGTGTAAGGATATAACAATTATAAATAAAAAGTGGAATAAAAGGGTTTGTTGTTTTATAGATTTTTTTGGCAAAGATAAAAATAAAAAACACTGTCAAAAAATAAATTACCGAAAAGATAACCATAGAAAGAGAGGGAAAGTGAGAAACAAGGGAGGAGAGAGTGAAACAGTAAAGTAGATAAAAAGGATTATTAAATGTGAGTTTAGTATTGAGGCTTAGACTAAGAAGGCAATATGTGAAGTGCACACGCATACGTACAATTTATTTTAATGCTAAACACTTAAATAATTTGAAATCGTTTATCAGAATTTATGCCGTAAAAAATAATAATGATAATCTCATAAAAAGCAAATATAGTAAAGGAGATTAGTTAGTCCTTAAGTGGGAAAAGTGCGAGAGATAATAAACAACAATACCGTGTATCTTTATTACCATTATCATTATCACCACCACCATCAAACCACCAATGTCATCATCACCAACATCGTTATCACCAAAGAATTCTCTCTTTAAATCGTACCTGAATGACAAACATCGAAAGGAGCAGAAGTCTTCTATACCAACATAAAATCTCGTTGCCAGAGAGTAAGAAGAGAAAGTGAGAGAGGACGAGATTGAACACCCCCTGAACGTATTTTCATTTCAAAAACATTTTTAATGCGAGAAGAAAAATATATTTCAAAATATTAGAGCATCACCAAATGAGTTTTTCACAAATGAAAAAAAACTACCTGAAAGCATTTGTCGGTGCTGATGGTGAAAGAGGAGGAAGAAGAGGAAGACGACGGCAAAACAGCATTATAGTTTTGACGTTTAAAAATTTCTATGACTAGATGAACAGAGCACAGAATCCAGTCAGTCGTGCTCAGAATCTCAAAAAGCGAAGGATGTGCGCACAAGTTACAAAACATTAAATTCAAAGAAGAAGAAGAGGAAGTGGAAAGAAAAAACCAAAGTATCATTTTCAAATGAAAACACATTGATTATTTTATTAAAAAATAAATAAATCTTTCATACTTATGTCAAAATCGTTAATGAATCGTAAGAAAAACTAAAGGATTAATTCAGTTCATTAAAAAACATTTTTCAATAATAATTTTATGAAAAACATTATTAAAAACATACGCTGTTGCGATTGTCGTAAGGATTGGATTGGATTTGAAAAAATAATAAGTTTGTGATATGACAACAAAACGCAAAAACTAACGAGAATCGAAGCAAATCAGAAGAAGATTTTTGGCAGCCAAAACGATCGTACTTTCTTTTCAAAACATTCTTCAATGCTTGCGGGGCATGAAGTGAATTAAAAATTAACCGTGCAAAATTAAACAACGGATTGATTACTTAATAAAAGCAAAATAATTAATAATTTCCTACAACAAAAACTGCAAGCAACAATTGCAGCAATTGCCTTTGCAACCATCACGACCAAAACATTTGGCTTGAGCTTCGTTAATTAATATTTTCATCAACGCATTGGCCGCGCATGAATATCGAGATTAAGGCAAATCCAAAAGATTTTTAAAATAAAAGGTAAAGAAGCAATTTTCAATTATTTTTTATTGTTTCATTATTTGACACTTCTATTATTTTCGACATTCAATTCTTTATTAATGATTGTTAAAATAATGATATTATTTCACAACAATATCCATTATCCTTTCTCCCTTCACACCTACTCATTTGCTCTATCGTACATCTTTAGACTTCTTCGACAAACAAAAATCAATAAGATTTATTCGATGTCAGACTATTTTTTGCAGAGCTATGAAGGAAATATTGACAATGGTAAAGTGTTGCAGATTTTTAAGGGGTTGTCATTTGATAATTCCAACCATTTTCAAATATTTTAAAAACAACATTTTGTTTGGACGCGATTTGCAAACCCACTTTTCCTTTTGTTTGTTGAAAGTAATCGCGAAGAAGCCTGTATGTGAACGATATTTGAGATAAAGGAGGTACATATATGCTAAAGGTTTATCACTAGCAGAACTTCATCAATCACTATCAGATTTTGAGGTAGAGCTTTTCAGATTTCGTAATAAAAGATTACTTGTCATAATAAACTAATATTATCCTTCTTTACGTTTAATGATTGTTAAAGGATAATACAAAAAATTTCTTTCCATTCTGTTAATTTGTTTACGATCTTACACATTGAAGATTCATAATATTATTCCTTTAAGATCATTATGGTATTAAACAGATTTTATGCTAGATAATGTCTAGTAAAAACTTAGGAAATGGGTGTGGCCATACCGCGGCTACTACGTTGGAATATAAGAATGCATTTTGGAACTATCTAAACAATTTGGAATAAGTTTATATAGAAGAAGACGAAGAAGAAGATGAAGGATTGTATGATGTTTCAGAAGAAGATAACAATATTTTTATACTTTTATATTGTTTAAGGAAATAATAAAATTTCTGACCATACGAAAACATTTCCCTTTAAAATTAACATTTAACTTATTTAACGATTTAATAATAATTTCAAAGCTCTGAAACTAAAATAAGTTTTTCTGTATTGAAAATATTGCCCAAAAGAAAAATATTAATCGCTTTTACTTTTTTCGCAATGTGCGCGAATGTTCTTTTTCAAATCTATTGATTTCATTTCTGATTAGACCGATTTGCACTAAAAATACAATATTACAAAATTTTTAACAAAACGCAAAAATGCAACAACCTTCAAGCGAACGAAATTTTACAGAAAATACATAAAAAACTTAAAAATACAATACATTTTCTCGTTCGTTTTACGTCAAACAATAGGCAAAGGCATTGCGAGATGAGGCAAAAATTCTAAAATAAAGCAGCCAACTAAATCATAATAAAATATCTGAAAAAGAAATTGTGAGCGATTATTTACGATTTACAAATATCACAAGCTTCTACGCCAAAATCCTTTACACAATCACACAAAAAACACATAAGGACGAACTTTTTTAAGAGCGAATAATTTTCTATTGTAAACGAACTTTCTGCAGTCTTTTAAAAATTTACAGAATTTTCTAAATTTATTCAAATTAAGTTAAGTAGAATAGTATTGACCAAATTGAACCCATGAGAAATCTTAACCTTAAAAATTTGATTCTTAACCTTCTTCACAACCACGGACTGTGCCAAGGACACAAATTGTGATTCTTGGTGTCTTTTTAAAAATGTTTCTTATTCTCTTCTCTTTCTTTTCTACCATTTATTGGCCTTCAATTAATTGCATTTTGCATTCATCATTTTTTTATTTTCTATTTTAATCCTGCACCTTAAAATTTTTATTTGAAAATTAAAAATCTCAAGAAATCTTTCAAATAATTCAAAATTTGTCATGTTTTTTTTTTTTTTGGTTTGAGTTTGGTTTTTGTTTATTTTGTTAGTCATCAATTGCTTTGCCCGAAAAGATAGCTATAAAAATCTCCCAGTGTCCGTCTGTTTATGCGTCTATCCGTCTAACGGTCTGTCTATTCGCCTGTCTATTCAAATGTCTAGTAGTGCTTTTTATAATTCATATAAATTATTTGCAAGAATTAAGAAAAAAAATTGGCAAAAATGCATCAAAAAAGAGATTTTTAATTTTAGCCTTTACAATAATTCAAAGTCATCAGAGCAATTTTTTAATTTTTTTTGTTGATTCAAAATGAAAAAATCTTTATATTTATATATTGCTCGATATATCTCGGGAAAACCGAATAGATTGTAATGGTGTAAATATGTTTGATTGTCAAAAATACATACAGAAAATCTTCGACGTTCAACTAGTTTTTCAATTTGTTTATTTTTTTATTGTGGTTTTTGTTTTGATCTTGTTTTTTGGCTTAGCGTTGCAATTGTTGCAAAACGTTTGTTTGGCAATCATTACTCTCCCAAAAGGGCCAAAGGAATAGTCTGGTTCAATTTGTTGAAGCTTTCTTTAATTTTTCCGAATCCGCCATCGCCTAATCCACCGATTGTACGTTACTGCGAATTATAAACAACAATCTTTTTGTGTTCAATATTGTTTATTGTATAGCAGCAAACCCCCAACCTTTCCCTAAAGCAGCAAACTCCACCGTATCCTTAAGTTCTCTTCGTTTTCAGCGACAAATACTAATTCGCTTCCTGTTATTTGTGTTTCCCTTCTCTTTTTCCATCACTTTATCTTCCTACTTCTTGCAAATTCTTTCTAGCTAAAGCTTGATCAGCCTTTGCAACACGTTGCACGCTTTTCTTGTTGTTGTAATTTTTCTTTTAGGTTCTACGTGAAGCATTTTTTCACTGCATGTATTTATTTGAAAATTCTCTAATATGACTGCAACGTTTTTTTAAAGAATTCTCTACACATGCCATTTGTTTGTTTGCTATGCTTCTAATACTCCTTCCACCTTCCACCCTCCTACGTTTCCCGTTGAATAATCATCACTTGCATGCATTGCATTCGTACATATTACATGCACACCCTGTAATATTAATTTTAAACTTGGCCTTTCATACGATTTTTCCCCAAAAGATTTTTAGCGGTTTTTCATTTTTTGCGCGCCTTCCTCAATTTTTCTTATACTTTTTTGCATATTTGTTGATATTTTTGTAAGCAGTTCCGTTGCATTCATTCGACGACAAATTGACGAAATGGCAAACTAACAGACTGACGGAACAGTCTGGTGACTGACTCGTTGGGTTGGTGGGTTGTTTAGTCGAATGCAGTCTTCTCACATCGCTAGAATATCTTTCTGGTGGGCTAGAGTTTGATTTTATTGGTAGCAACAACAACAACAACAACATTATCATCAATACGCTAGTTCTTTCGCACATCTTTTAGAGCAGCTTCTTTTTATTCTCCTTCCGTTCTTCTTCCTCATTTAGTTATGCCTCTGCTTTTGCCTTTGCCTCGAACGTCGACCGTGGCATCACAGACTTTGGTTTTGTTTTTACTTCATCCCCTTCCGATGCTTCGATGCACCGACGTATAAGGACGTCATCGACATCGATATTTATTATTGTGTTGATTTTTTTTAGTAATTTGTTATTATTTCAGTTAATTATAAACAATTAATAATTTGTAAAAATGATTTTCCGCAAAGCAAAACGATTTTCGCCGTCCACCCTGAATATTTTCTTGTTGTTCTTGTTGTTCTTGTTGTCGTTGTTGCGCTCCTTGTGATTTTATTTACATGTGGATGCATTTTGGCATTAATTTTTCTCATTCGCACGTCTGTCCTCCATTCACCACCTGCCAAAACGGCTAAATTCAATAAGCCCTCACGCCTTAAACGGCTTTTAGCCGTTTTAACAAAATTTGATTGTTTTAAAAAAAAATATTGTTTCTTGTTTTAAGTAAATGAAGTAGTTTTATTTGCTGGCTTTGGTAAAAACGACTCACTTAAAACTACTCTCTCTCACTCTCGATCTCTCTCGCTCTATATCTCTCTCTCCCTTCTCACCGACACTTGTCCCTCTTGGGTCTTTTTGCTTCTTAGAGAAATATTTATTTAAAAATAGACGGCGCGATTATTGTTAAAATGGAATTATTTTCCTCAGAAGATACAGATACAGACAAAGATACTTACAAGTAGAGTAAAGCGCATTTACAGCCATGCATATTTACACGCATATGCACATGCATAGAAGCCAATATATCTTAAGTTTTAATTAATTTTTAAAATTATAACGAAATTATCGTTTAAAGAAATTTCGGAGGTTCGTGCAATTTTTTGTTCGATTCTGTTTCGATTAAATGAAAAGAGAAAAAATGCAAGAAAAAAAGTGAAGAGAACCAAAGCACAGAACGCAGAATGTGATAATAAATTGATAAAAATTACGTTTCCGTATTATCATAGTTTGAAAGCCTTTAACGGTTGATGCTGGGTGACCACCAGGTATCGGCTTTACCAATCAATCGAACGATTGCTATGACAAACACTAGTATGGGAAATAATTACCATTATTACATTACAGTAATTATAATTTAAATTCTAACTAAAATTTTATATGATTTAATTATTGACTCGTACCAACTTACCATTAATTATGAAAAAATGGGTTAGGCCTCAGACGATATGATGAATGATTACTGAGTTTTCTAGGGATTCCTTAATGATTGTAAAATTATTAGATGAGTATTATATGAGTATGATGAAAGTACGCTTCTTTTCTGAAAATATATTTCCGATATTTTGCACCCCGCCTCTTTTCGCGGAAGTATTACCAACAATGTAATCGTCTTTAGTATTGTTATTCATAATTAGTGAAAGTAATGGAAAAATTCGAATAATTTTTAAGTAAGAGAAAAACAATTTAACCGCATTAACTAAACCGTAAATCGCTTTAACTAAACCGAAAAAAATGCATGCAAATTTTTTCGAGATTAATTTAAGTCTGAGACATACCCTCAAGTACCTGCCTGGGCAATCTAGCGCATTTCTTCTTACCTTAGTCTGGGTTGCTCGACTTAGTATGCGCGTGGGTTTAGTATTTGCTTTATTCTGTCAGTAAAACTACCACGAATTCTTAGTAAAAAGTGATAGTTTTACAATCTTTTAATCCGGGCTATAAAATTAGTGCCTGTCCCTGGAGTTAATGATCGTTGGTTTTTAATATTTGCTTAATCCGGGTCATAAAATCGAACCATACCTACACGTCTTGTTCTTTAACACGCTCGCCGAGAGTCCTTTCAGGGGATTGCAAAAAACCCTCTCGTGTGCGTTGCCGGCAGTAATTTTATAGTATAAATATCGGAAGCTTGTGAGTAATTTCGCTAGTTTAATCTTGAAATCTAGAGAGTTAACATCGCGACAAAATTAACGGGTGCGATCGGTAGCAGAAACAGAAGAAAAAAAGGATACTTAAAAGGTAACTGCGCCATTTTTTATTCCTCAATCTCAACCAATCAGCTTTAGAGCGAGAGCAATAACAGTAAAAAGCACTTAAAAAATTGTATATTTCGTTCACCCCAAAACACTAAAACTACCCTACTCCCGGACATGTAATCCGCTTACTTTCTTGTTCTGCACACGTATAGGCGAACGACTTATACGAGGGTACCCTTCTATCGACCCGAAGGGTGATTTTTTTATGTCGTTGTTTCAAGTTTATGAGCATAGTATTTTCCCCTCAGCCCGTCGAGGCATTTAGTAAATCTCGATTTCGGTTTTAGAGGATTTTTCTCTCGATGACAGGACTGGCTCTCCGAATAGGTTTTGTGTATTAAAAACGCTGACGTCAAGGTAGCCATTGTTACCAAATACTTGTAAATTTAGGGGTGGTTTGCATTGATGAAATAATAAAAAAAACTGCGCGTGCGCCCTAAGCGTGTCAAAACTTTCACTCCCGCAGCTTCAGTTTTTCATTTTCTCTCATAGTTTTCTCTTTATTCTTTACAGATCTCGCTGCCGATTTCGATACCATTCTGCACAAAATGCAGAGTTGGGAAGCCATGCAGCCCACCGCGAACTACGACCAACACAACAACTGGTACAACAGTATGTTCGCCGCTCAGATTAAAACGGAACCAGACACAACACCATCACCACCTCTTACAGTTTCCTCGGCCACGTCTCAGCTCGAACAATATCTAAATATGAAGCATCAGGAGCGACAGCAGCAAACCGTTTTGGATACTTTGACTACCACGAATATCATGTCGCCATCTTCCAACAACACAAACGGTAACAACGAAACAATGCAGCACTTCTACGAATCCAATTTGCAGCAACAGCAATGTCTGCACCAACACCAGAACGCGCAACAGCAGCAACATCAGCAATACCAACAGCAGTTTCAAGCGGCTCAACAAGCCGCTGCTCAAAGCCAAACCACTCAAATGCCACTAGGGTTCAATCCGCTGACACCTCCGGGGCTGCCAAATGCTGTGTTGCCATCAATGCCACATTTCTATTCCAATCATTCAAATATCCGTCAGAATCCACAAACTCTTACTCCAGTCAGTCCCGCCGCCCAGCCGCAGTTGGCTCAAACACCTTGCGACAGCACCGATAAGATTCAAACATCTCTAACACCCCGCAGTACTCCCCCCATGGACATCACCCCACCCAAGTCTCCTAAATCGCACTCCACTCAACCCTCGGAACAGGAGAAAGACCAAGATGCCATGTCGAACTCAAGCGAGGATCTGAAGTATATGGTGGAGTCGGAGGACGACGAATCCATTCGGATGCCAATCTACAACTCGCACGGAAAGATGAAGAACTATAAATGCAAGAGCTGTGGCCTAGTCGCGATCACCAAGGTCGCGTTCTGGGAGCACGCTCGCTCACATATGAAACCTGACAAGATATTGCAATGCCCCAAGTGCCCTTTTGTCACTGAACTGAAGCATCACCTCGAATATCATATTCGCAAGCATAAAAACCTCAAACCATTCCAGTGCGATAAATGTTCGTATTCGTGCGTCAATAAATCGATGTTGAATTCACATCGCAAATCGCATTCGTCGGTTTATCAATATCGTTGCGCTGACTGCGACTATGCCACCAAATACTGTCACTCATTCAAACTGCACTTGCGCAAATATGATCACAAGCCTGGCTTAGTTTTGGATGAGGAAGGCTTGCCTAATCCTTCGATTATCATTGATGTCTACGGTACACGGCGCGGACCCAAGTCTAAATCCGGTGGATCATCGAACAGTTTAAAACGCCATGCCAGCAGCGGTAGCAATTCTGAGCGGCCAAATAATGTCGCCAAGGTACCTTCCATCGGCAACAACACTTCTCAGCTGTCTGCAGCTTTACAGGGTTTTCCTCCATCACAGCATCAGATGGCAACTTCTCCAGCGAAAAGCAACTGCTCTAGCACCTCCGAAAGGACTTCTCAACACCATCAACACCAACAGCTCCAGGACCAAAAGAAACAACAACAACAGCAACAGCAGCAGCAGAAACAATCACACCAGCAGCAGCCGACGCCTCCACCGATGCAGAATATTTTGAATCCGTTGGCAACAATAATGCAACAAAATCGCAACATGGCCTTCTTTCCTTATTGGAATCTGAACCTCCAAATGCTCGCAGCACAACAACAAGCCGCGGTGCTTGCCCAGTTATCACCGGGAATGCGTGATACTGCCATTCAACATCTTCAACTACATCACTCTGACTCAGAAGAGCGTCACTCGGACGGTGGTGAGAACGATGAAGATGATCGCAAATCGGTGGATTCAGCTATGGATCTCTCCCAGGGCACACCCACCAAAGAGGAGGAAGAGCAGCCAGAGGAGCAGCAACAGCAAGCGGTCAAAACTCCCGCAGTAGTGATGAATTTGAAACTTTCAGAGGAAGTTGGTGGGAACAACGAAACACCTCTGATCAGCAGCGCTCCTTCATCGCGTCGCAAGGGTCGCGTGCTGAAACTGGAAGCTTCATCGGTCGGAATCCTGTCATCACCTGATGTGCAGACAAATGATGTACACTCATCTTCGGCCGACTCATTAATGGACACAGGAGTTGTGCTTACTTCAGCAACTTCTACACCACCTACGGCCAATACAAGCGCTAATTCAGCTGCCTCTTCTTCTGGGAACATCTCGACTAGTTCCAAAGCCACTAGCACAAATGCCAGCCCAGAGACCACCAATGGTACCACTGTCGCCACCAAAACCAATTCGAGCAATCCTCTTGGAGCAATTTACGAATGCAAATACTGTGATATATTCTTCAAGGATGCCGTTCTCTATACCATTCATATGGGTTACCACAGTTGCGACGATGTCTTCAAATGCAACATGTGCGGTGAGAAGTGTGATGGACCGGTGGGACTTTTTGTGCATATGGCACGTAATGCTCACTCTTAAGGCCATAATGATATAAAACGAATAAGTCGTTCAAACTTCAGTAGCGTAGCATGACCATTTCCTTCAGAGGAAGCATCATCTTTAAGTTAAATTGTAAATAACTTGGAAGTTGCCACATCCTTTGTACCGTTCCAATGAATTGTATATAGTCAATATTTATTATATTCTATATCTTTACAACAGACCATTTAACTAAATTGTATATATGGCTTCAATAAAGGCCCTTTCAGACTTAAACGCGATGGTGGTGATGGGATGAGATGTGGAAGGGGAGAAGGGCCTTTATTGGAAATTGTAAATAGAATAATACGCCAATACTGGAAGAGTTAATAATTAGGTGTGCTTATAATACGTAAGCGTAGTGGTAGGAATAACAAAATTTAGCAGCCTAAGCAGTTAAAATATTGTATAAGAATATAACAAATGAGATTATATGTTATAACATAAGATTTATGAATGAGAAAAGTTTCCTTTTTAAATCTTGTAACTGAAAATGTCCAGGAATTATGCAGTCAAATTAGTTTTTAAGATTTAAAAGTGTTTTATTATAAGAATTAGAGTAAGTATTTAATCAGAGCGAGACAGGCAAACCCAACAAATATGAAGATAACTTAATATAAAATCTTTTCATTAATCGATCATTAGTTAATCTTTTAAGAGTTTAAAATTAAGAAACAAATATAAATATTTAATGAGTCTCAGCAATTTTAGATTTAATTTATATAAAAATTAATTACAAATTGCGATTATTTTATACCAAAAATTTGTGCACTCTTTAGAGTCGAAAACTGTATTAATTTAATTATCATTAGAGGGCAGTACTTTATTAAAATTGTATCTCTAGAGGAAACTTTGAATTTTTGAGAATTGAATGTTTCGTTTTTTTAATAAATTATTTTCAGCATTATAAAACAAATAATTTTTTATTTATTTTGAACCAAATATTATTTCGTTGTTTGTGTATTAGCATTGTTTTGTTTTAAAAAATTTTGACAATACATGAGAAGAGTACAAATAATTTTAAAGAAGAGATGCTGTAGAAATGAAATATTTCACTGAAAAAACGGAGGCTTTCGGAGCAACAAAATCAAAATAATTAAAATATATAAACCGATTTCGATTAAATATCGTTTAGTATATAAAATATAATTTATGATTATTAAATAGAGAGATTATAATCATAAATCTAAATCAGGAAAATTATACAATTATAATTAAAATTAATAATTTATTAGAAATAATTGAAGTATAAAATTTTTTAAAGAAAATAAATAAAAGTTTATATAAAAGAATCTACCCGTATCATATTTTGCAAATTCCACAAAATAATTCTTCAGAAAAGTTTCCAAAAATTATCCGAGGTTTTTCTCTGATCATTGAAATCAAAAATTAAGGAAGGGGATAATTTCTAAATGTCATCAATTTCGGTGACAGGATTTTAGAAGCGATATGTTTTAATAATATTTTACGATTGTAAGAAGAGATCAACCATTTTTTTAACAAAAATAGGCAACAATATGAGAAGTCTACCCAAAAAAAAACAAAACAAAATCTCTCAGACCCAGCCAATCAGAAAGCGAGCTGATAAATCACCAAAAGGCAAGAGAGCTTGGAACACGTCATCATATTTGAATATTGAAAAATTATATAGCTTTATATATACCATATTGCATTCGTATACAAACTAAAAAGGGTCGCGTGTGTCAATTTCCTTCTTTTTTTCTTATTTCTATTTTATTATTACTATTATTATTATTTTTTGAATAAAACACATTGTTCTTCTGTCAATCTTTATTACTATGAGAATAAAATGAAGAAATAAAAGAAAAGATGAAGAGAGGAATAAGAAATGAAGTGTGCCCGACACATGCGTAACCTTACCTCATGATTCGCGCGACAGGAAGGAAGCAAGAATAATATAATAAATATTCTCACAGCATTTTTCCAAAAATGGAAAATACAAAAGCAAGCCATTCGCCACTTAAGAAAAAGAAATGATGCAAACGATGATCGATGATCGCTGACGAAAAGGGAGAGACTATTCCTTGCATGCATGCTTTTAAGAAACGATGATCCAACCACCCTATCGTGGTTTATTTCGGAAAGAAATATTTGTTTATTTTAGAAAAATGAAATGAAATTTTCTTTGTTTTTTTTGAAGATATTCAATAAAAATTTTCGGTTTCAAGGACCCGCCCCTTCAGAATTTCTTACATAAATAAAAACAACTTTCCTATCAACTTTCTCTTTCTATCCTCAAAATTCTCTTGCCGCCATCCATCAAAATTGTTGCCAACAATTGAATTATATTCAACGGTGGTTACGTGCATCGGTCACGTCATGAGTTTCATTTTCATGAGGATTTTTATCCGATTATACACTTCTTTTTTTTAATTATCATTCTTACATTGTATGAAGTTAGCTGCGCTTGCGCACAAATTAACGCAACACCCGCAGAAGTCCTTCGATTAGCAAATGATGGAGTAGATTATTCGATTCGATCGAAAAAATATTAATTATTGATTGCAATTTCATTCGCCTGTATAAATGCTCGTCCGTCCTTTTTTCAGTCAGTTTGTTTGTCCAGACGTCTTACGTCAGCAAAGGTAATAAATCATTAAAATTTTTTATGCCATCAAAGCAATTTCTGTTGGCATTAAAATATCATTTCATCGGTTGGGAAGCCTTGATGGTGGCCAAAGGACCAACGAAAATTTTAAGGAGTTCGCTTTTTTGTTTGTCCTGACTTCCTTGGGATTTTTAAGATTCTTAACGTCTCATGTTTGTTTAATAGTTTCTTGATGTGCGATGAGGGGTTCGTTCCATCACAAAGAAACGACAAGCGGAAAACTGCACGTCATTTGGCGCGTGGAAACAGTCGTATGAAATTTATTTGCAATAAGTATTTTATGATACGCCTAAAGACCAGACATTGAATAAATATTTTATTAAATATAATTTTTAAGGAGAGTTTTGAAATTTAAGACATTCTTACTGATCTGAGAAACTCTTAAGATCGAAATCATATCTAAAAAGCCAATTCAATTTATGACATAAATAATTTATATCATTTGAGATTTTTTAAAATTCCGCAAATTAAAGTTCGTTTTAGAGAAAACAACGTTCTTTGCTCTCATTGATTCGGTTGTCAGCATAAATTAAGTTACCGAAAGATTAATAGTAGGGTCTAATTAATGATTTAACACGCCTTTTTTAAAGAGCATTTTCCAGACAGTCAGTTGGTTGGCTGATCGAAGCAATTTTAATTAATATACGTTTTGTTGTGTCGTGTTTGTGGAAATAAATTTTCTTTTTTCGTAAACTGAAATACGCAAAAGTTTTCACAGGCAAATTAAATAGCGCCATCTACAATAGCTGTTGATTAGTTGTGGTTCAGGCATATGACGCTATTAAGGATTATAATGTTCACACGACTGACCTAACGAATTTCAAATGGAGAATAATGGTCCACGTGTAGGACCTGCCCGATCATTTACCCATCCATGCATTTTTACACACGCGTTACCTGCCAGATCTGTCAAAAATGCTTAGCAGATATAGAATTGAAAAGAGATAATTGAATGTGGAAAATCGGCTTCTTATCAAAGGCGCACATGTTGCGTCAGCAGCACGGGCATCAGCTCTCCTCTGACGTTATTTGAACTCGCTTCTAACTAACGAGTATGAAGTTGTGGAAAAATACATACAATCAATGAGAATAATTTTTTCCATTTATCCGACTTCTTTCGGAACAAATCCGAGCCAACCTCACACACGGACTTCAAGAGGAATTAAAAAACCAAGTTCAAAGTAAAAGTAATCACCAGAGGGGGCACTGAAATCACCCCCTAGTGGCAATTGTGTATTCCTAAGAAACGTACACTTTGACAAACTCGCGATCAGGGTTCGAATTATTATATTTGGCAAAATGTGTTGTCACAATGTCCTGCGGTTTTATGACGAATTATCGTCACCGCTCTCTTTCATTCATACATTACTCTAACGCTAATACACCATTTCCTTTTGCTCCTTTTTATCTTTTGCTCTAATGCTTTGCAATATCTGCTCAGTGAAGTTCTTGCCTATAGAATGAGAGACTGCCGACGATTGGGGTAAATTGGAAATCCTTGTTGTCACCCTACTATCCCACCATTATTTGATTTCTAAACTGTTGCCAAATGCTTTATCATTTATTTCATTTTAGATGTTGTCTAAATAGAAAATTTCTGCTTATGAGAGACTTTTTCTAAACATTTGGTAAAGGCGAATTAAATCAACTTGGTTGTTTTGATTATCATGACATCGATTATGAAACCCTTTTGGGAATTTAATGATAAAATTCTCGTATTGTGTACCGAAAATGTTTTGAGTACAAATTAAGAAATTTACGTGTTTAAAAAGGCTGTATTGAATAAATTACGTTCGTTAATGAAGATTTTTTCAACAAATATAGAAATGGGTAACAAAACTAAATAACTTTTAAGATAATCAAAAGTAAGCGGATTTCTTATTTAACGAATGCTTGCATTTAAATACTGTCAGAGGTTTGTGTCGAGACATCGATATATCCGTATCTTTATGTAATTAAAATTGCTATTAAACGTTAATGGCAATCCTGGCAAATTAAAAATATCTAAACATGAAAAAAACTGTTAAAGGTGCAATTTTTTCCTCAAATTTCTCTCCCCCATTGTTTTGTTTCTCTACCATTGTTTTATGCGATATAATAGAAAGTAATAAATATCCTGATCATTCACAGCTGTTAAATTCATTATGCCTTTTAAAAATCGGACGTTATAACCAACGCATATAACCAGAAATGAGCATTTATTAGAACCAAAAATTACACCTTTCAGAGGTTCCTTTTTTACGACGTATTTGGCTTGTTTTTTGGTAGCATTTCCTTGCTAAAAATTGGCCAGTTAAGGCCGAGTTTGCGTTTCTATTTATTTTCTTTTTTGTTTTTTCTTTCAAATTTTTGTTCGGTGGGATACTCGAATGATCTGGACAATGGCCTAAGAAGACAATCCCTTAAAAACAATCCACAAGCCGAGATAAGTAGAAGACCAACTATATCCATCGCTAAAGAATGAAGTGACCGAAGAAAAACTAATACAAAGACCTTTTTGATCGTCCGTTATGCGTACCACAATCAATACATGCCGAGGGTTCCTTAACGGTTGCGTCTTGGTCTTTTACTGCTGGTCTCTTCCGGGGTCAATTGTTTTCAGTTTTGATTAACATCTTTTTGGTACGAGTAATGACAATCAGAGTAGTTATTGTTTTTGTTGTTGTTGTCGTCACTGGGGACAAGAGACAAAATTGAAAAAACAAAGAAAGAACAAAAGAATTGAGATGGGAGATCTTAAAAAAGACTTCGAGACTTTTGGACTACTTCGGGCACAAGCCAACTAACTTCCTGTCGAAATTCATAAAAGATCTTTGCATGAAAATATATTTAGAAAAAAGAAAGATGGTAATATTTCAGAGGGGTGGGAGTGTGTCTGTGAAGGAAACGGAAATAAAATTAAGTTTAAATTCTTGTTTTATTCGCCGACGTTCGAGATAGAGTCGAATATAATTGATTTATTTTTATTACTTTATATCATTTCCAAATCTTTTTAAAATATTTCTGATTATATGAAATCGACAGAAAAAATATGGTGGCGGTGTAACCAATCTTCAAATTGTAATCGAAAATCATAAAGAGAATTATGTAATGCAAAAAAATCATTTACATTCAAAGGCATTTCTAGCTTGATTCTAAAAATTCTCTTGAAGCCAGACGTCGACTACACTGACCAGCACTCCTCCGACAGAAGCGTGGCCAATAATTATCGAACGGTTTTTATATTGATATTATTCTAAGATCGTAATGATAATAATGGTGGCTACGGCGGTGATAGTGATGATGGTGGTGGTGGTGGTTCTAGTAGTTATTTATCGTACTTTCATGGACATATAAAGTTCTCTATTCCAAAATAAAAATAGACGAAGAGCAAAAAAATGTGGAAAGAAAAAAAGGGAAAAATTGAGAAAAATTGTGAAAAATCAAAAGGAAAAACATCTGCTCGTGATGGCACTTTAGTTGCACAAAATACAAAATATATACACGTAGAGAACAAAAAACGTTGTACGAGAGTTCGACGTAGTTGTTGTTGTTGGTTTTATTGATGAGTCCAACATCGTCGGAAAATGGGGTTGCAGACAATTGCTGTTGTTGGTTGGTTAGCTGGTCCAGTCCAGTCCAGGAAAGAAGCAAATTGTTGAAATACAGATGCAAAAATGCAAGCATCTCCTAACAGGACTAACAGGACACACGCCGTATTTTGGAAGAACAAAAAAAGAAAGGAAGGAAAACAAACATTTGATACCGAAGCATCAGCTGGTCGTATTTTTTTGAGGATAAGTATCAAAAAACGTATACAAAATTTTAAAATTTTTAAATATATTAATGATATTCCGTTTCCGAAAAACACTTTAAGGGTTACCAACCAGAGGCTATTCATTTGGAGAGTTTGGTTATAGGTATTAGAAATTTAATTGACAATGTTATCGTCGTTGCTTCAGAATCAAAAAATTACATTTTTTTATTTTGCAATATGAATATTTATTTTGCTGTGATATTTACCATCGGTACCAAAGTCTTAAAATGAAAAAAAATATTCAATAATATTAATTTAGAAAATTACAATCAACATGTCAATGAACAAGCCTAATTTCTCAATATTTCTAATAAAAAAGATATCCAATTATAGTATCAATTTTGCGATATATCATCTGCAACATAAAAAATATATATATTCTATATATGGTCGAAATGCACAACCGGATATATCTATTTCTGAACCATTACTGCAATTTTTTTATAAAATCTTTATTGTTGGATTTTTTTCAAGCAAACTCCATAAACCAATCAATTGACTTCAATTAATCGCACAATCCAAACCCAACCTCTTGGATTTATTGGTTTGCTCTTCTGACGTTCATTTTTTTGGGCTCTTCAAAAAATTAACAAGCGAAAAATGAGATTACGTGATTGCGTCCAATAAAAAATCACTTCAAACTATAGTTTTTTATGCAAAAGGAAGAAAAAACAGCAGAGGGGTGATATTTGCAAGGGAGCAAAAGTACGAAAAGCAACCCCTAATTTTCGAAGTGTAAGAGTTCTTGATATAGAAGAATCTGGGCCTTTTTATCGGGCTTTTCATAAGGGTTTGCTGAAAAAAACAACCCTTGTTATTTTGAATCGTTGGTGCAAAACATGACAAAAAATGATTGGACTGGAGAATGATTTTTAGAAGATATATTTTATATTCTGTGGAAGGGAAATACTTGTTCCTCGTGGTAGTGAATACATGTGTGTATACGTGAGTGTATGTATATTTCAAATAAGTACAATCAGACAAAATAATTAAAAGGAATTTTAACTATTTGAGAAGACTAAAGAAAGGAAACATTTTTTACAGACAGATTAATAAAAAGGAAAAGTTAATCCTTGCATTGTTTTGAAGGAAGGAAGGAAAGTGCAAAGGAACAGGTAAAAAACAGGTAAAAAAAGTAGAATAATCATCATGATCATGTGCTGAAACACATGCCCCACAGAGTCCAAAGAAACCGACTCCTCTAAAGGTTTTTTGGTGTGTAGAGTTGCTTTTTTTGGATTATGTTTTTTTCTTTTTTGTTTGACGATAGATATATTTGTTTAGAAGTATTCTGTCTGGAGTAATTTGAGCATTTTTTGCAGAATTAAAAAAAACGTATGGATGCTTCCTCCATTCTTCTTCGCTTCTCTACTTGCCATTTCAAGCGAATGTTTCTCTAGGTAAAAATATTGTAACCTTCGTTTTGACACTGAGAACATCGTTATTACACCAAAAAAACATGATTCTGACAAACTAGTTTGGGGTTTCAATGTCACGTTCGAATGTGGTTATTTGATAACCGGATGCGGTTTTTATTATCGATGTCATTGTATTCGATTTCAGGACTGAGATTAAGACAAATCGAGACATTCGAAAAAGGCAACTGGGGTGGAGGAACACGCCACAAATCTGAAACATATTCAAAGATTTCGAATTCTTTTCAAGGCGGACAAGGACGCCTTAACAAAAAATGCATGCAGATTTCAAATATTTGAGCCGTCAATAAAACTAAACCAACTCATAAAAAATAATTTTATGTTATTTTACTAAACTCAAAAAGTAGGCGGTTAACGCACGGTAAACTCTGAAGCACGTGACCTTATGAAAATGTGAAATCTAAGAAATCAGCTGCTGTGGGTGATCGTTGGGTGATGCCTAAAATCTGTGAGTCGTATATGCGATTCATAATCGAGAATTCATCCGAAATATGCCGACTGCTAAAAATATGTTGTATTTTTGATTCAGCCTGATCGGAGTCGGAGGGACTCATTATATAATTCAATGTACTCCGGATTTCCAATGCAATTTTGTAACACTTCAAAGGGCACCAACGAATCCTTTCAAGTTATTCGGCATGGAAAAAATGCCTCCTTTCTGTCCACAAATCGTATTGTTCTCTTTCACCTGGTTTTACGGCTGAATTCAACGAATTGCAACAATTCTTCAATCGGCTGCAGGTGCGTTTTTCTCAATTGCTGCAACACAACATTCGATTGCAAAATCCACAATTGTCGAGTAGACTTCTCTCCAAATCGAACAAGAACAAGACTCCATTAATTTCCCTACAAAAATTTTTCCCTACCACAAGATGCAAAATTACTCTCTCCTTCAACTCGAATAGACACATCCTTTTATGAACGATATGAAAGGATTCTGACACAGACGACAGACGATAGGGGTACGTACAGGTCACCACATTATCGGTTATATTTTTACAGCTGGCGGCTGACGCTTGCACCGAGACAGTATTCATCAATGAACTGCGCTGTCATGGGAGTCATTAACGCCCTTTGATTGAAATGTATTCAGTTCTCATCCAATACCTCTTCCATTTCCATGAAAATGGCGGACAAATATTTATTTGCAACTCGTAAGCGTAAATAAAACCAAGGAGTCAGTCGTCAGTCGTCTAAAAAGAATTGTGTTGTTAGTTTTTGTGGGGAGAAAAATGACAAAGATTTTCTAGCATTGTTTGATTATATCCTTTCATTTTCCTTTCACTTGACGGCGGTCGTTATTCAAATAAAAAAAATGCATATATTCGAAATAAAAAGGTTTCCATCTGCTGAATTCGTGAAAAGGAAATATTCAGCAATGGTGTCTACTGGTAATCGGAGAAACATTTGCGTTATTTGATAATAATGTTCAGATTTAATTAGAGTGAGAGACCATCAGGAGTGGTCCAAACATGACCCTGTATCTCTCGTGTTATTGCTTGCATAACAGGATACTTAGGAGAACGTGTCTTCATTTATGCCTTAATATTTTAAATTATTAAATAAGTTATTATCCAAATAATAAAAGTTCATTTATTAAATCGCAAACTAAGGATAATGCCTAAAAAATGCAAGAATAAAGATGGCGATATGCTCCTAAACTACTCGAGGTCTTTAAATTTTTTAAAATAACAATTTCCTTTAAATCATCTCTTCAAATCTCTACAAATTTCATTATTATTTCATAACTTAATTTTTAGTAACATATTTATCCAATCCTCCCTCTGCCCACTTATGATGATTTTTTTTGTATAAGAATTCAATCTATTTAAAAAAGAAACTCACGAAGGGTCTAAAAATTGACTGTAATTGAAACCGCATTAGCACCGCCTCATCAAATTAAAAAAAAGAAAAATTACAAAAGGTTGCCTCGTTCCAAAAAGATCAAGTGGGGTTAATCAAGGCATCAATCCACCAAATTTGTTGAACAACGACAGCGCGATCGTACGATTCGACCTTTTTTTTTGTTAAGCGCATTTTTTACATAAGCGCATAAAAAAATACCCTCATTGCCATCGCAACGCATTAATCGGGGTTTCCACCGTCGGGGGTTAAAAAGTGATTCGTGCCTTTGTAAGTGGCGCCACTTAAGGGTGTTTTCATGTATACGATTACGTAATTGGGCAATCAAATATATGAGTTATTCTCCGGAGGGGCGCAAAAAACGGAAGTAGCAATTTTTTAAATTAATTGAGGGTTAATTTTTTTATACAGGGCGCCCTTTTTACTTGTTGATTTGTTAAATATCGGTTCTGATCCGGGAATAATGACGCAACAAGTCTTATCGTTGTCTGATAAAGAATAGAGGCTTTGTTTTTAGGGTTGTTTTATAAAACAAATAATGATTTAAAAAGTGATGAAAGGGGGAACATATTCTTTAAATGGATTTTCAGAAATGAAAATAAACAAAATGTCGATCCGGTAAAAGGATGAAATGAAGAACGGTATAAAATGAAGAGATAGAGATTTATGAAGAAGCACGAATGACGAGGATGAAAAAAGTGTTAAATGGGTTTTTAATGGTTTTCATTTGTTGCGTGAACGTCGTGTAAAGAGATACACACGTTCGTTCCTCTTTTCGACGCCTACCCAACAATAATATTGCGTCGAAGAGATCATCTTTACAAAAGAAAATTAAACAATGTGTTTGAGAGGCTAGATCGTTATACCAGAAATGCCTAACCCTTGCATGAATGCCTTTTGTTTTCACTTTTATCTGAGAAAACTCTTTGACACCCTTTCGGGTCTCGCCACGCGATAGTACGTAATCTTTCTTTCTACAGCCTTTGTTTCATCCCTTCGATTTTGTCAAATAACCGAAAATATCAGACGGCCACCATTTTTTCACGCATTAATTCTTTTTTTTGCAGTCTGAAGTCGAGGATCGTTTCCCTCCCTAATGACTCTTTTTCATTGGCTCGCCTTGAGTGTTACGTATTTTTAGATACGAGAAATAACAACGATTTTTCGAAGGCACGCGTCGCGTGGTTTTCAACTAAAAATAGCTGGCAATATTTTTCAATAATTCTGGGATTGATATTTACCACAAAGAAAGGCTAAAGGGGAAAATTTTTATAGAAATAACGATTTAATGAAAGCTAAGAATGAAAAATCATGTTTTAATGAAAGATTTGTGATGGCGCAGGAGGTTTAATTTGAATTCAGGTTATTCGTAGTCCGCGGTAGATTCGATATATGTGCAAGTGTGTGCGTTACCTATAGGTTTATATAAATGTAAAAGCTTATTTATGTGTGCAATAATTTATATAAAAATATTAAATACAAAGGTAGAAAACTACAAAAATTTAATTTAATGAAGTAAATCTCAGAACTCATAAAAAATTAAAGTTTTTTAAAATTAATATATGCCGTTAATTAGATTTATTCTAATTCCTTTATCATTTTTTTGCATAAAAGCCTTCTGTCTGGAAAAGGGAATTATTTAGAGATCAGAAAACATAAATTTCCATGCGTCATTCCGTTTCCGTCCTCATAACAAAAGCCACGCGGAACCCTTACCGCCTACGCCTGCAACAAAAATAACAACGCAAATCCATATCCTGTGAAAACTGTAACGTATTTTAACAATACATGCATTCCCTTAATTGATTCATTTTCTGCTCACGCAATATGATAAGCACCCACTTTAGGCGGAACCGTGCCAGCATCCTGCATGAACATTCTTCAAAAGTAGTCAGCGAATCAGCAGTCAATATAGTTGGACAAACCAGCCATGATGTTTATGGCAAGCGTGACATTTTCATTCATATCGTGATCGTGCCAATTTCGAATATTTCACATTTGAAGCAATATCCATCTATTTTCTCTCTCTTGTGTTTATTCATTTCAGAGCCATTCACACAAAGATTAAAATCGGTCACCATCGAAAGTTGCCTAAATATCGCCAGTGACGTCCGACCGCATCCATTCAACGTGACCTCGATGCAAGCCAATCACACGGTTGACAGGATTAAAATCTTTTTAAGTAGCTGGAGCCTTCGATGTTGTCTGTCAATTTTGAAAATGTGTCGTTTTTTCTTTTGTTTCGGCGTAACATCCGATCATCATCTCACTTTTTACAATTGCAGGATCAATTTTTTTCGGAAGAAGTAAATGCAATCAATGATATCAAACAAAATCAGCTGAAGAGAAGAAAATTTGGCATTCTATGTCTTAATTTTTTAAATATCTAATCCTGACAGGCATTAAATTGTGATAAAAAATGTTATTGTATTTTTTATCCATCCAACCACGGCCCTTGAAAGGCGGTTTCGTAATTGTTGTTGTTTCATTTAAATGCCATGAAATTGCGATTTTTATTATTTACTGAAAGGAATTAATTCGGGACGAAATTGTTAGACATTTTTTAAAAGATGTTTATGATTTTCTTCAGTCTAGAATCAGTCCAAACAGGAAAATCCGGCAATGAAATTTCTACGGCCTTTTTAAATTGAAAAAACATTTCAAGAAGCGTTTCATATAATTTTTATGTATACTAACTATTTTCAATTTCATGTGAATTCAATTTCGAAATAACAAAATTTGTAAACGCAAAATTGATTTTCTTACGTTATTCTCCTTCTTCTTCCGGCCATTAAATCACCTCAAAATTGCAATAAGCAGGATCAGTCGATATCGAAATTTAACATCTAAAAAATCGCATAAACTTGAAAGATGTTTACCACAATCTTCTCGATACCACAAAATCTTCCCTTCACGATTTTAATCTCTGTATCGATTAGCAATAACAAAAGAACAGAAACGATCTGAAGTAATCTCGACGGAAAAAAATTCCCAAAATAGAGACGAAAAATGTACACACAAACACATGCGCGCACTCACACTCATTTATAGACTCGATGGAGCGAAGGGTGCGAAAAAGTGTGCCCTACACGCGCTATCATTAAATATTTTCACTATTAAAATGTCCGTTACAGGATCGTACACTGAAGTTCGTCGAAGATCACCTACAAAAACAACAATAAAAGCAGCAAAGCGAAGAACCCCAGAAGAGAAAATCAAGGAATAATAAAGAAATGAAAATATGGAAAAGATTCTAAAATACTATTAGTTGTCTCGAAGTAGTAGAAGTCTCGCGCCGGTCCAATATTTTCTTAGTTTGGCTTCTGTCACCCTCGGCTGACGCGCGCGTTCTTCTGCTTAAGTGAACCTGTGACCCGAAGACGAAGCATGAGACACGACCCTGAACTGCTTGGGACCTTTCGTAATGTTACGACAGAAAATCGATTGCAATTGGATGTTTCTCCTCTGTCACCTCGATCTCGACTTTGGTGACAGTGAGTTCATAAGGACACCGTCTTCTCTCGTAGGAAATAGATGTGTTGTTGTTGGGAGAGTTCGGCAGGGTCGCGACATTTCATTCAACGATAAATAACGATTCAGAGGACAACGATTATTTTTTTCTAAAAGTGTAAAAATCTAAAATTTAAATGAGTAGTAGTCAGTTGTTATTGGCTTCTGCTTTATAATTAAGGATCGGTGTTGAATTACGGAGCAAAGAGTAATCGCCGGGTTTTTCTTATTATATTTGTTTGTATCAAGTTGTGTTAGTTTGTTCCTTGTTGGGTCACAAATTTGTGAAAATCTGTGTCAAATGGCGCGCGCGATGCGACCTCTTCGCCCGAAGCGATGGAGAAGGGCTGCTGCCGTCTGCGCATAACATCGAATATGAGTTGCCTAACTGGCTGCGGCTGGAGTAATTTTTCATAATTGACGCTTGCATTTGTGCGTGTAACTTTTATGCTTATTTTCATATGGTAATATCGTGTATCGGAAGGAGAGAGAGAGAGGGCAGATCGAAGACCAATGCCCGAGTTCTTGGCGGCTCCGGATATATGACATATTTAATATTACCTACGATTTGTCAAGGATGTTATTTATTTGGAATTTCCTTTAGGATTGATTCCCTCCGTGCAGGCAAAACAGCTGCTTTTCATCGGCTGGATTTTGGAGAATGTGATGGTTGACTAATTCGGAATAATAAACCGACAGATTTCACTTTTAATTAAAATAGTTTTTTATATAATTAGATCTAAAGGACTCTTTAAACCATAAACCATTAGCGATAAACCATGTATTGCAATAATATCAATTCAATTATTTCTTCAATGAAAATTTATTACTTCAACCTAAATTTTCTTCATAAATCGAAGACTTCAATTTAATACTATTTAAACTCTTCAGAAAAATTATATATTTTCATTAAAATTATCGATTTCGAACGCGATAAATTATTAAATTGTCAAAAAAAAGAATAACTCCATGTTTAGATCAACCCACCGAAACACCTACTGACTGCCTCAGTGGCGAGGGGCATGTTGGTCTGGTTGGGCTCATATAACACGTGTTAATGAATGGACCCGTCGCCGTCGTCGTCATCCTCTGTTGCCACCACCGCATATCGTGTCTGTCCAAACACAATGACCCGGTATTATCGCGGTGTTCGGTGTTTAAAAAAACAAATATAAATGACTCTCAACTTGTTATTGCAGATGTTAGAACATATTGTTATGAGCTGACGATCCCTAAGCAATGCGTCAAAGTCAAGAGAGATCCTGTTTCTGTAAAAGTTTATAAATAGAAAGTCAAGGTGTTCGTCTAGGATAACTTGCCGTTTTCAGATCTACGAGCGTGCGTGTGATTACAAAAAATATGTTTAATAAGTTTCATTTCGTTGTCATAAATTAATATCAGTTAAAGAGTTGAAGAACAAGCAATAAAATTGGTGTTTTTGTATGCATTTTTCTTACCTCTTAATTGAATAAAAATCAATAAAAAATAAAAATGCGAAGGGTTTTGTGTACCGCCGATTACTGGACATCAAAAATAATCCTTCAAACAGATGAATCTAAAAATGATAATATCGAATTTGATACTGCCAGGAAATTGTGGTAGAGACGTTTTATCATAGCGTGTTTGAAATATTCTGCTTCTTATATACTTTTCCAATTCAATGTCCTTCTTTTTTCCTGCGACTCCTGCAATTTCTCCAATTGCCTCGATCTCAGATTTCCGTTGTGATTTCTCTGGCGTTTATGACGTAATAAGCATTCTTTTATGTCCTTTTTATTGTGCACCAATCGAGCGTATACACACACACGCGCGCGCCTACATATATTTTCGTTATTCGCTTCTACTCGATCATTCAGTTGAAATTGCGTTTCTTTATTTTTTTTTGAGACAATGACAAATAGAATACACAAAAACCGACTGGCGGCCAATGGTCGCCTATGTTGTCAGCTTACTAAACAAAATCCGGATCTTGCGTTATGTTCTTCAGTTCAATGACATAAAAAAGGGCCATCCATGTAAATGAAGAAATGTAATTCAAATAATCTACGAAATGCTCGGGAACGCGCCAACGTGCAGTAGCAAGCTGTTTTGTATCCTTTGTTGACAAAATCCTATGCAGAGTACTAAATCTATTTCCGAAGCATAGCCTGTCGTCTTAACTTCATTGAAGCAATGCAAAATTGCTCAAATATGATGTCGAAGATGAGGTTAATGACGGAAAAGGGGGTAGTCGTATGTGTTAAATGAGCATTTGAGATATCATATCTACGAACAGTGGAAAAACCAAACCGATAGAACAGAAACAAAAGAGAAATCGTTCTTAGAGATTTAGCAAGCAACGATTGTATATCGTAAATCTTTTAATTGTCCTTGCAGATCAGAATTGTCCGAGTTTATTGAAATATTGTATTTGTTTAAAACTGTTTGTGTGGAGTCTGGATACTATACCAAAATACGTTACATTTCTTTCCCGTTCTTCCAACTCCCTCTCTCTTGATGTTTATCACTCTCTTTTTTTCTTATTGCTGGCATAGCTGCCTTGACCTGTAAACCGTAACCTCTGTATTTTCATTTGTTAGCCATACGATATTTTTTCAATAGAAAAGTAAGAGATTTTTTGATATAAGAAACCATCAAAAACTCTTCTATAAAAGGTCTGACAAGAGTTACTGGTAGATAGTTTCGTAAGACAGGCTATGAACGAATAGCACATTAATTGTGGGATCAACAGCTGCTTTAAGACTTAATGAGTCACGACTGTTCGCTTGAATGTTTGCTTTTGACAAAGAAACGAAACGCAATGAGTTAGTGGATGCGCATGCCTTTACTCCCGTACAATCATGTTTTTAAGTTATTCACCTATATTACTACGATAGGGTTCCCCAGTATAACAATCCTTTAATTCTTTGATAGAAAAACAGGTCAACATTAATATCGTTTTGACACAAGCTAAACCATCTCCATTTTTATTTTAAAATAAATAAAATACTTATATTTCTTTAGAATTTTGGATTGGTTTAAAAAAGCTTTAGGTTAGCTTTTTAGATTTGACAAAAAATTACCATTAATCGAAATTTTACAATATTTGTTTTTTATAATAATTTTAAACGACTAACAATTTCGAAGATATCCAATAGTTAGTTTTAATAAATAGAAATTCATTTAGATCTGGAATTTATCATTAGTCTAATTAAACACAATCACTTGGTGATTATGTTCTCATTTCATTGGAAAGTTTGTAGCTTTAGATCTACAATCAGTCACTTGGATAATTTTTATACTATAACTTACAATTCGTCTCTATATAAATTTTCTTTATATAAATCTCTTACCAACACTTTAATATTGTGAGATACTTCTATGCGATATTCGTCCGCGCTACGAGCGTAGCGGTTAATTAGTGTCAGCAGTGTATGTCGAAGTTGCGGACTCTGGGACCATCGCTCAGAGCATAAGAATTGCGTACTACCCAAAGCATGTACAAAGTATTCTGCTAGATCGGGTTGTTCAAGGAATTCATATAATTTAGAGGATATACTTAAATCTAATGCATCGCAGTAACCATTTGATATTAACCACTCCGGCAAATTGATGTCTGCGTATTGAGCTGCTGCAACAGGATCACCTCCATCGTTTTTAACTTGTGAAAGTATAGACTCTTTTTCCAGAATAAGATCACTGATTAGAGTTACGGCTTTAGCTTTAATTTTTAATTCACATTCTTTGGAGATAACGGCCACAAGAGCTTGCGTACCGAACCTGGACAGTATACGTTGCTGCGCTAATGGAAACTTTCGCAATAGACTGCCGAATGCATATAAGGCTGTAGACAATTCGTCAGTGTGTGTAGACGTAATAAGAATTTGTGCAAGATGAGAACCAAAGTTTTTCTCAAATACTTTAATCTGTGCCTTTGGATTATTTTGTGTTAAAGCTCCAAGCATTCGCAAAGCCTCCACACGCAAATCTATGTTCGTTTCGTTCACTATCATCGGAAGCAACATCACATCAAGTCCACCTTCATCGATGAACCATAATGCGTTGTCGATTTGATGTGACAAGTATTTTAAGTTGTCTAAAAGGGTCATCAATTGCTTTTGTGCTTTCCTCTCTTCAAAAATGCTGCCTTTATGTTTCTCCGCTTTACTGATGTTTACATATTCCTGCAGTAGTAGCGTTATAATTTCAGCATCGCTTTTGAAACTGCTCTTCATATCTTCATACGATTTTTTCAATTCGTCGTAAGATTTAAAGCCTCTTTTATTTTGATCATGTTTCTCGGAATTGTAGTCTAATTCCATTTGTCCCTTCGGAAGATTTTTCAATACTTCCTCAAGAGTTCTGCTTATTTTAAGGTTATGTTTTGCATTGCCTTTAGCCGATGTCTCCCTTGAATTCACCGGTAGCGTTGATAATGCTGAATGTTTTTCTTTATCCTCTGATTCATCTAATAATTTGGCTTCTTTCTTTCCAGTCTGTAAGTTAATGCGTACATGTAGTCCAACAGGGATTCCCTGGCCTAGATATAAACATTTCTATGTTTTGCTCATAAGTAATTTCAGGTCACTTACCTTCTTTTATCTCCTGCCATTCTTTCGTGGGTACAAAAGAGTTGTTCTCAGCGAAAGCTAGCCGGCTAATGCTCAAAACTATTGTCAATACAATCCAACTCTGCATTTTTCTATATTAATTTACTATTAATTAAATAACTCAAATTTAATCTCGGAACCTTCCTTTCACAAAGCAATATAATATAAAATTATTCACATCAATGCAAAATTTGGAAAAAGTAAACAGCATATTCTACTATCCACAATTCCTTCTTTTCAATCAGTACAGTAACACAGAAAAGTTTGTTCTGAGCAAAAATCCGACTGAAACAATTTCTTTGAAACCTACTATTCTATTTTGTACTAAATACTCGTCTATGATAAACTTTTATATCCATAAATTGGTTTTTGTTTAGATTTTCAAACTTAATGAATGGTGAAATGTATCAAAACATAAGCTAGGCTTATTTGAAATAAAAAACGGGTTGAGAATGTAAGAATGTACTATTAGACATTTATCCCCTACCCAACTAACTGAAAGAGAGATAAAGCTGCGCAGTGTTGTATTTTGAAATTCTACTCAGGGTTGTGAACGCCCAAAACTAGAAATATATCTGGTTTAGTTTTAAACTCAACTTTTTAATGGAATTTAACGATTACATTTTTTGCCTGTAAAACCCAGTTATGACTAACACAGATTACAAAACTGTTTTATGGAAACCCTATATTAGCTTTCGTTTTGCACTATGAGCTTATCCTTTGGTTGCAGTGTTCTATTTGGATAATTTAATTATAGAAACCCTTGGGTTTCAATAACATATCTCAGACATCGTTAAAACCGCGCTACATCAGAATTACTTGATAATATTAAAAATGCCTACTACTGCTAAAAAGAAAATTGGCTGTAGATACGACTGTCAACTGCTAACAAAGTGAACTTGCTAACCGACAACATGTAGATCACACTATGCCAAGAACAAATAAAACAGGATTCAGGGCGTTGGTCACGTTTCAGAGCGAAATTAGACACTGAAAATGGCACATCGTGAAGTTGGGTTCGAAATGGCACACCTCCAAACAAAACTTCGCAAGTGACGACGAAAATTGGTTCAATATCCTTTAACAATATCCAACCCTGTTGGAAACCTCAACTAATGCCAAGATACAAGTTGCAATTATAATTATGTTGTTTAGATTTAAATTACATGGGCTCATCAATTTATTCTATTTTGACAGTTTTGCATTATTTTGTTGCTGTGAATATTTCAAAGCATATCTGCCGGGTTGATATTGCCACAATTTTTGATGACTAATTTAACCAGAGCCCTGCGAAGCCGAGACCTCCCCTCACCGTATATTATTTCGATCATTTTGCGAGAAAACAATTTTTCTTGATTTCAGTTTTCCAGATATATAAAACAAATAGTTTTGTGAATAGTTTTTTTCAGTAGTCATATATAGCAATAACAGCAGCCGTTTAGTACATAATTAGTGCACAATTCAGAACTACCAACGTTTTTCTGTGATTTATGTAACAAATTGGGATACATTACAAGCAGTATATAATTTATAATTGATTTGAAGGTATATTACCGTAACATGATAAATTAGGTAGTTTTGTCACTCCGAACATACCATTAGATTTCTATGAAATAATTTAAAGTAATTCCTTGCGAAAATATTTCTAGATGTTAACGTAAAATAACGAAGGATAGCCTAATAAATAAAACTTCTTAAGTTTATGATTTAATGTAAACTATTCTTATTCCTATTTGATTATTAAATTAAGTTACACATATTTTTATGGTTATTCATACACAATAATAAATCTTTTTTGTAAGCATTTACATTTTTCTGTTTTGTCAACACTCCATTGTTTTGACTTCATTGTCTGGAATCGGCAATATTGACCTAAATTAAAAGCTGTGGATATTAGAGTAATATGTGACCTTATAACCATAATGACGCCTAGATAAAGGATTCACAGAAATTATTTTTCTTCCGGAGATTCATTTCTTGTTGAAGGCTCCGGTGGTTTATACACAGCTACTGCAGTGGAACGTCGTTCCTCACTTTTATCCAGAAGCTTCGCTTCTTTCTTTCCGGTCTGCATATTAATTCGTATGTGAAGGCCAGCTGGTATAGCTTGGCCTGAAATAGATTAAAGCAATTTAATAATATTCGTATATGACATTTTGGTGGCTTAGAATACCTTCTTGAATCTCCTGCCAGTCTTTTGTAGGTACGAATGGGGTTGTACAAATTTGCGATTGGCCCTGCATATTTTATAATGTTGTTTTATTTAATTTGTTATATCTATTGATTGCAATACTTCGGCAGATGTAAATCAATTCCTTTGACACATTAATATTGGAAGATCTAGAAATTTTTGGAAGTCACGTGTGTGTGGGCACAGCTATAGTACGAATGAAAAAATTGTGTCACTTTACGAATTTATGTTTTATGAACTCTAGAAAAAATAAACGATATCACAATTAGTAGCAAAAGTCAACAGTACCACAAAATCTGTATATCAAACTGGCATGTGTCGTTCGACCAATTGAAATTTGTTAATTGTCTCATAATATTCGGCAAAATTAAAGTTAATTGTTTTCTTTAATTTCGCCTCAAATGTTCTTTAGCAGAGGCACAACCCATATGTTCATCAACGAAATCAGCTGACAAGTTCTGATCGATTATTTTGTCGACCTTCGGAAGTTGTCAAAATTGCATAAACATATAAGATAACACGCAGTTTATAAGTTCTGAGAAATTCCGGAAGAAATCGAGAAGTATTAGAAGAATTTTACAACGACAACGGCGAATTTCGTTTCAAACATGTCTCTGACCAGGGCATCTCGCTTGCTGCAATCCCAAGTACGGCGGGTGCAAAGTGTTCCTGCGGTTCTCTACCACGAAAACGTAAGTTACAGCCGGTTTAGAAACACAAGAATTTATCCTATAAATATTACCGAAATGGCAATGGACGACATATACTACTGTGTAATTATTTAGGTAGTTGAGCATTATGAGAATCCACGTAATGTTGGCTCCCTGGACAAAAAGGATAACAGTGTGGGTACAGGTTTAGTAGGAGCACCAGCTTGTGGTGATGTCATGAAGTTGCAAATAAAAGTCGATGAAAATGGTAAAATAATCGATGCTAAGTTTAAAACATTCGGTTGTGGCTCTGCAATTGCGAGCAGTTCTCTAGCCACTGAATGGGTGAAGGGCAAGACAATCGATGAAGCAGGAAAATTGAAAAATACTGATATTGCCAAGGAATTACGCCTGCCGCCTGTCAAGCTGCATTGCTCGATGTTAGCCGAGGATGCTATCAAGGCGGCTTTAGCTGACTATAAAATTAAGCAGGAGAAAAAGGAGTGAAATATTTAATCTTGCAGCTTCTGCAGTTTTTGTTACCGATAATGGTTACATATAATATATATTCTAGATTAAAATCAAAATGGTAAGATGGAAACGATATCTATAGTTTTCACTTTCCTAGAGACTAATGCGGTATAAATATTAAAATGAAAAATGAATTTTCAGCTTACGACTGGCTTCGATCAACACACGCAGAGAAAGAGGAAAATAATGTATTATTTTAACATTTATAAATGTTTAATAAACATTTCTTCATATAAAATTTTAAAAATTAAATGCTATGTATATAGAAACTGCAAGTGTCTATTTATGTAGAGAGCTCCCCATGTGGGTTTGTATGGTTTGAGATGAATAAAATAAAATTGAAACGAAAGTTTAAAAATTGTAAGTTTAAAAACAGTACTATACTGCTTGAAGTGTATTTGAAGAAGTATATATCTATTATAAATAAAGTAAAATTGTTTAAAGAATGTAATTTATTTTTGTATATTTTTACTTCAACAATTTGTAATGATTTTAGGAAAGGCGTACTGGAGCATTACCGCCACATTCCCCCTTAGATTTCATTACGAATTCTGTAAAAAAAGTTGTGTGAGTAGGTTGATTTTATGTTCCGAATTCTCTTACGGTCATCAGCGTGCGCGCAGTTGTAGTTAGCCATAACGCAGTCATTACCGAAGGTAATCAAACGTTCATTGCCGCTGTTTTTTGGCTTAGCGCAAAGGGGCTCATACTTATCACCACAATCACGGGAACAGGCTGGAGCCTGCTTTTTAGCAGGTGAGGCTTCCACCAAACTTAAGGCCAATACTAGGCAAATAACTTGAAAATAAATTGAATATTTAATACGAGACATTTTCGTGTGTAAATACAAATAAAAATGGCCTTTAATGACCTTTGAATAATGATGGCCCTTGATCTTTTAATGTAAATGACATTATATGGATTCTACATACTGTTAATTCGTTTTTATGCAAATGTGAATAATTTTCCTTTTTAAACAACATATATAGTTTTTATGATCTGATTAATGGGGTTCTCTTCTGAGCATACCATTAATTTTTTTGCGAAATAAAGTCGAATTATATATTATATTAATTTGGATATACGTTAAAAAATTATACACATCTAAATAAATCAATTATTTACTATTATTCGCATTTACTCTTTGTTTATTTTTATCGCTTATGTATTGCTAATTTTACCAAGTAAAGCAAACACATTAAAACGCATTATATTGATATTAATTGAATATAAGGTAAATCCAAAAATATTTTCAACACAGAAAAACTAAAGCCTTGCGCGATTGACAAAATCGTACTAATTCCTGGCTACTGAAATGACTCGCTTTTATGTATTCAGCGGTTACAGGAGATCAATTAACAAAATGGGCTTTTGTGCGAGTGATATATGTAAAATTATACAAAAATTCAAGCGATTTATTTAGGAAAGTTGAAACGAAAATAGAAAGAAACTCGTAACCGACCCGCTTCAGTGGATCGGTGAAGCTTAGTTTGTATTCTCCTTAGTATTGCAAATTCAATTTAAAGCTCGCTTAAATTAGCTCGAGTCCAGAGTAATTAAAATAAACGAAATTAAATGAATTAATTAGTACAAGAATTATCCTACTAGTATAGGCATTGAAAATATATCATTTAACAAATCAAACATAAAATATTGAACGAATCAAACATTAGATTTTTTAAAAAGCTTTTAAAATTTACATATTAATTGCTTAAAAAGGTAAAGTAACGCATTACACCCTTAAAAGACGATATTTTGATACCTAGAAAATTGTTAGAAAACTCTCGTTTAATTTGGTTTTCAACAATTTCGTTTTATCATTAACTTTCTGTTATTCACGCTTCGATGACCTGATTTGTTATTCCCTGGATTATTGTACTCCCGAGAAGGCTTAAGTAAGAAAACACCTTGGTCCGCCAATATTAATAGTAAAAAATATCGGCATTTTCAGAGATACTTAACGAAACCTTTGCTTGTGGCCCATCTTGCCCGGTCTTCCCCTCTGGAAAAATTGATGTGTAGATATCTATTGTAAATGATGTAACACTTTCCATGCTTAGAGACTGTTTCGGCAAATTTTACTACATTTGTTATTGTTATTGGGGCTTTTACAACTGCTTGGGCTGCTGGAAAAAGTGGCGCTTCGGTTTTTTTAAATGAAGTGATTTCTTCCAATACATCTTGGGGTCTATTGTTGAGAAGCGATAACTATTTGTATTCGACGCCTGCATTAAGGTTATGATGAGGTAGGATACTACCTGATAACATCTTGTCTGTTCACTGTTCATTGAATTATTGTATTAAAATTGCTAAAATAGCGTATTAGCTGTTCAGTTGCTGCGTGAACTACTGTTCTTGAAAGCTCAGCTCAATAGCACATTTGCTTTCCCCTCATAATTTGTGTGGTTTGTGTGGCGTTTTTTCAAATCCAATATAGTTGGTATGTGGAATATTACTCACCGCTGCTATAATTATTGGGCCATAAAATATTTTGATACATTGTGAGATCCCAATAAATCTACCGTGTTAGATAATTAATATTATTAATTAAAAAGGTTAGTCCTGTCACTGTCACCTGTCACCTTAATTCCGGTTTCGATATTTTTCACTTCACATCTGTTCCTAATTATAATTAAAACAGCTGTCCCTATAGCCTGAATTATTCGAATATTTGATATTGTTGAAAATTACGGCTTTTAGGTAAACAGGAAATTATTTCCTCCTTTTCGTATATTGTACTTTGCAAAATTTTATTATTTTACAGAGAGGATTTATAATAATTATCAACAAGGTGGAAAAACGAATCAAACGTAATTGCAGTTCCGCAATGACCTCTCGTAAACGTAGTGGCAGTGGCTCTTCGAAGCGTCCAAAAGAGAAGGTTGTTTATATTTACGAGCTTTTCTTCAGGGGTGAGGACCCGACTAGTGACAATGGAGAATTCTGGAATGAGTTCTTCCTTCTTCAACCGAATGTGGAGTGTTTGGAGTCTGAGGTGTCTAAAATCACTGTAGAACAATTTCCAATGATCAAATCCAATTTAAACATAATTTTCCAGAAGTGCATAGAAATATTAGATACTGGTGGGTGAGCCAGTGATAGCACAAAACCTTTGGGGTGTATTAAATAACTTTAGTAACTTTCAGATCACCCGAAACGTTTGTGCAACAGCTTGCAGACATTGTGCTCGCTATTCTACGCGATTTTTAAAAAGTCGTCCGCGGACTCTACTTTTGATATAATAAGCGAAGTATTTGGTTACGATCAAATGGATAAATGGTTGAGACAGCTAATGGAGAACTGCAGTCAGCTTTTGTTGGGTAAATTGTTCTCTGTGTGTTTGATAATGATCTTTATATTCATACTAATTTCAGCCGGTGACGTCACTGAAAATGCTCGATTTATGTGTTTAAAATTATTGCTCGTATTGGTTACCGGTACGGACAACGTAAGTCACAATGTCCTGCTTGAATATCTTATGATGAATTCGTTATTTGATGCCTTTGTGCGACTACTAAGTGATCCTTTGCTGCGAGCTCAACATGGTCACGATATAGTGATATTGTTAACGATTCTAGTGAACTATCGCAAGTACGAAGCTAATAATCCTTATATAGTGCAATTATCAATTCTTGCTGATGAGTTGGCGTTGAATGGGTGAATATAATCTATTCTGTCAAATGAACGTGTTTTACGGATTTTATTTTTCCTTGAAGTTACGGTCAGATGATATCACAATCTCTTATCGATTTTTGTCGCCAGTATATGCAAAGTCTATCCAATGTTCAGTCCTCCTCGTGGTTCTCCTCACTTTCCAATATAGTCGGAAATATGTTCGTCTCGGATGAAGGCTGTGAGCGCGTCCAACAGATCAAGGCTAACAATGGCTTACTCCTAGCTCTCTACGAAGCAGTACACCTTAATCGTAATTTCATCACAACTTTGGCACATACTCAAGCTGAATCCAGTGCACCTCCTTCACCTAGTAATACTCTGAGTCTTACCCAACCGGTACCAGATTTAGCGACAGCACCAATCATCGACATAACACAATATCCAACAAATCTGCTTGTGGCCGTTTTTCAATATTGGTACGAAATGACGAAAGTAATTGAAAGTGTTCACTGAATGCTTTAATCGCTCAACGCTTTTATCTTTTTTATAGCTCGATTGTAATGCAGGACAATAAAAATGAATCGAGTATTGCCAACTTGAAATTGTGCTTTCTCATACTCACTTGCATTTCAGAGGATCAGTACGCGAACTCGATGATGCACGATAGTAATCTCACTTTCAAAGTGATGTTGCATCGAGCTCAAATGCGTCATCGTAAATTGCATGTTGATCGTGTCGGTAAATCTCAACCGCTGGCCGCCACCCTATTGGATTTGTTGGTCGAATTTATTGTGTCGCATCTGATGAAAAAGTTTCCAATGGAATTATATCTTCTATGTATTGGTATTATTCATCGTATACTTTGCTATCAGAAGCGCTGCCGTGTTCGCCTCAATTATCCTTGGAAAGAGCTGTGGTCAGCGTTAATTGGATTGTTGCGTTTTCTCGTTAATCAAGAACAGAATTTGGTTAAGAAGTGTAATATTTTCAATTTGTCGTTGCAGGTTCGAATGAAAGAATATTTGAAAAAATGAAAATAAATTTTCTGATAGTAATAATGTCTTCTTGTAGGTGGTTAATATTTTTAACTTATTTATTACTTATGGTGACACGTTTTTGGCCACAACAAATAGTTACGATGAACTTTACTACGAGCTAAATCGGGAGGAGAAAGTTTTTTCTGAAATTCATTCAATGGGTAAATTTGATTTGCAATGCGTAATGCTTCTTATTTTTCCCTCATTAATTGAATCCATTCAGTTCTACGTTACACGACAATGTTGGATTGCGAATTCAAGGAGGACGTTATCAAATTATTAAATGCTTTGGTCAATATTTTGGCTATTGTTAAACATTTTCAAAATAAAATTAAGGAATGGTTGGCTGAGCAAGGACTATCAACACCGACTGAGGAGCAGATTCTTGACGTGGTGCGTAAGAACTATGATCTTACTTTGAAACTGCAGGATTCTCTCGATCATTATGAACGTTACTCAGAAGCACCACGTCATACCGCCTTTTTCAAATCGATGGTGCGCGATGTTATCGTCGATACCAGGAAACATATTTATGGTTACGTAAGGGAGGCTGTTTCTGTCATACCGGAGCAGGAAATTATGCTATCTTCAACTACATCGTCTACCACTTAAATATCAATACCGTTTACTATCGATGATGCCACTTTAGCTTGATTACGATCTAACTTTCCTTGCTGTTGATTATATTTAGAATAAATAATGCTATGTTTCATTAATAATTTTATTATTGCATACGATTTTACACTGCAATATATTTTCTCTTCAAACAAATATGAATCCTATGCATTTGCTTAGAGTATACAAATTTTATTGTATATTTTAAATGGTAAATAAGAAATAAATGGAAGCTAATTACGATGTAAAAGAAAATTGTATTAATATTGCTATAAAAAAACTCCAACTATAATATTTAAAACAACAAATTACTTGTACGCAAATAAAGTTATTTTATTATGTATTAAACGAAAGTTAAATAATTGCGTTGGTTCTAAACTCAATTTTAAGTCTTGAAGATTACCCTAAATCCCAACTGGGGTGGTTCGGATTTGTTTATGCTTGATATATTCTATGGGTTATCTGCTGAAGATAAAGATTATCTGCTCTTATTTGAATTTCATTAAGAGCGTTTATAAATTCTAGAACAAATTAACGGCTGTTTTTAGGCGATTATTATTTCTCCTCCAAAATGATGACTTGTCTTGGTTTTCAATCGACCAATAAGCGTTTAAAGTATTACGATTTATTAGTTCCCGCTATGGAAGTATTAATAAATTATAGATTAGTGTAAGATAATAATTTATTTAATTTTTGTTTCTCGTTTTCCTAAAGGTAAATTTACCAAATTGCTTTCGTCGTAGTAAAATCTTTACAATTTCATAATTAAGTAAAAACAATTTTGTTCGGAGATAATAGTTTTTATTGAAACTTTTTATTCAATGAATTAATTATATTATTAAATACATGTGTAAATTTTATATACTTGTCATCATAATATATAAATGTTTTATATATACGAGCGGGCAGCATTTTCTCCATGATACGGCATCATAATAAATTTTATAATCAAGTTTATAAACTGTTTAAATTAAAATAATAGAAAGGTTATTTATTCGAACTCTCTTAATAATTTTATCTAACGTACTGATCCATTTGTATATATGTATGGGTGCATCGGAGATTGTATTGAATAATTTTAATATATAATTCCGAAATTAAAAGTTTATATGTAAAATTATACAATAATTGCCTGAATATCTGGCGTTTTAAATTTAATTACATGACTCTTATAATTCTATATAAATTCATTCGTATATATCTAAATTTATAATGATTATTAAATGATAATGAAATTACAGAAAGCAGATTTTTTGCAAATTACAATAAAAATAGTCAGCACTAAAACTAATTAATTATTGAAAATTGGAGACACATTTTTGCAGCTTTTGTAAACAATAAAAACATGAATTTTACTTAAAAAAGTTATCTAATATTTTTTACCGTGAATTTATTATTAATACAATTATATACAACTAAATAATAGCGGCTATAAATTATATAATATGTAAGTGTACGTATTCTTTTAATTTGAATTATTATTATTATTATTTTGCTTTTAAATGCGTTATATAAAATTTGTATAATAGATGATTATATTTTTATCAGATATGAATCGTTCGTTTTCTTTCGCCTATAGTAAATACACTTTATTATATAAAGGCACGAAATATATAAATTTACGGGAATATTGAAAAATTTAATAAAAACAATCTTTTACAAAATCGTGTAACTGCTTTATGCTTTTAGTTTATATTTACAAAAAAGAAGATCAGCGAAAATCTATGTCAATATTCTTCTCTTAATATGCTAGAGGATAATCTATTGTTTTCTCTTAAAAGTGGTCCACCTTAACCGAAACGGTATGCGCCGCGGTATTGCTGGGCAAATCGATATTGTCCCATTCGGTGTGCAAATTCTTTTCGCTATCTGTGGCTTTCAGAGCTAGACCCAATGAGGCGGTACGTCCGGCACAATGCGGTATATTTAAAGTGACCGGTACCAGGAATTCAAGACCCTGTGGGCCACACATGACGAGAGGCGACAGCATCGTTTCACCTGTAATACGTAATAATGATATTCGTGAGACGTTTGCTTTAACGAAAACCTGTGAGTTTTTATAAAAAAAGATAAACTTTTAAAAATGTACTAGAAGGGAGAAAATTAGAAGGAAATTCTTTGTATGCATCTGTGTGTGTTCGTGCATGTGTGACCGTTTAATAGGATTAATGCAATCTACTGTTAAAATTGAAAGAATCGTTTAAAAAATGCATAAATAATTTAAACACATCATTATTAGTTAAATTAAACTAATATAATTCGAATAAAATATTTTGTTAGTCAAAATCATTTCTAAAATAATCGCATATTTCTAGTTTTAATTAGTCTAGTCTTAGTCTGTCTGGTCTAGTCTAGTCTAATCTTGCTTAGCCAAGATCCATGAAAAATCATAAACATAATTTATTTTCGGTACAAGAAAAAAACGTTGAAAACAATATTTTTCGGGATTTGACCGCCACAATTCACGGCTTTCATCTCGTCCACAATGGTATTATTTCGTCGTCTCATATTTCTGGATTTTATCTTTTAACAACATAATCCTAAGTGAGCCTTTTAAGAGAGCTGACAGAGAAGGATTGATGTTCAATTTCTGTTACAACTCTGTAATTAAATACAATAAAATAATTTGTTCCAAAAACTGCTATTTGTGTTGCCCGAGGGCCACGAGGAACGTGTACATACGCGTTCAACATATTCTCGTTATCATATCAGTTGATTGTAAATATAAACTAAACTAGTTACTTAATTCGTTCATGTATCTGAGGATGGAGATATAAAATATAATATAATTCTGATCACTAGATTGTTGAGTTATTTCATGCTTCTGACAGTGTTGCCTGGGGTTCAGTGCATTGAAGATTTATCTAGTATTTCCAATTATATTGTTGCTGGAGATTAAGACTGGGTTCATCATTCTGACACTAAAACCGGGAGGACGAACAGTGGCGAGGACGGTGCTACCCCTGCGGAAATTAAAAGCCCTTCGATGCGCACTATCATGCATTATGCATGCTTTGTATTTCAGAAGCAAACAAAAGGTTGCTTCTTCCTGACAATTCCTCAATCACAGTCTGCTAAACGAGCGTGCGATTCGAGGGATTTAATTCCAGACTCTACAGTTCAGATATAGATACCAGTGATTATTTATATATTCCAAACCTAAAAAATGTGCATCCGTAGGGAACGTTTCCGATATTGAAGAGATCAAAATGGCAAACCCTGAGACAGTGTTAAAAATAATACAACACAATGGGACGACGAGATGATATTGAAAGGTGAAATTAATATTAATTACCGAAACGTTTCCTCATAGTAATATCGTGAATACATTGAACGCCATTAGTACTTGAAACCACTTTCAGAGAATCGTGTTCAATATAATAATAAATTATTACTATGAAATAAAAGCATGTATCACCACAAATGAATTCCATGCAAACATCATGCAGAACTAATAAATGATCATTAATTATAAACATTATCTACTCGCTGTTAAATTTCATGCAATTGAAAAAACAAAAATTTAACGCTATTAAAACAAAAACACACACACAATCATGACAACATAAAGAAAATTAAAAATATCAGCATTCTTAAGGCAAAATGAATTAAGTGAACTTTTTTCTAAGTGATCGATGCAAAAACGCGAGAAAAAAAACAATTTTGCAATCATTTTAGAGGAAGGTATTCTTTAATCGTTACAACAACAAACAACAAACCATTTTCCATGTCGAGGGGCGGTCCTCCCACGGCTTGGCCCAAGCGAGGATCGCTGACTGTAAAATAGACTTCTTGTCGTACACCTTGAGGTATGGCGCCCGGCGGTATCTGCAACGACACGTTCCAGACATTGTCTGATAACGTGCCGCCATTACTGTCAAAAATACCACGAGTCGTTGTAGGTTCACGCGGCATAGATGGGAACGAACCGGGCCCTGGAATGCTGGCAACGGCTGGGGCACTAGTCGGTACCGGACCGGCAATGGGTAACGACATATTGCTCGGGTAGGGCGTGCTGGTGGCATTTGGTGGACCGACGGGTAAACTAGCTTGAGAGGTATATTGGGTTTCCATGGAAGTGCAACTATCGCCGATGCTGGTCGCGGGAACTGGTGGCGCAGTACGTTTTAGAATGTTCGAAATATGGAATGGGGATCGTGTGGTCGGCGGTGGCGTTGGTGGTGACGGTACAGAGTTAGTTGTGATCGGAGCTTCTTCTACGGTGGTAACGCTGCTACCTGATTCACGAAGGCTATCAGACAAGTCCAGGGAGCCTTCTTCTATTGTCGTGGATTCCACCATTGCCCGATTAAGGGTATCATTATCAACTATTGTCGTTTGGTCCGCTATCATGGAATCCTTTTCAGTATATTCATCGCGTACTTCAGCCGAAAGTCCCTTTTCAGTACACGTCATTGTGCCATTTGTTGGTTCGCGTGCAGCATTTTCCGTCTCAATAACGGTATCAGTGGATCTCTGTAAGTCTGAGCGACTGAGAGTCTCTTCACTCTGATTTATTTCGGCAACTGCTAGCACTTCGGTCTTCTCTTCTTTAATTTCATCCGTCTCGTTCTCTCTGTGGTGTAGAATGCTTTCTTCTTTCGACTCGTAGATTGGCTCGGGTCGACCGATGTCTCGTTTCGATACATACGTCGGTTCCGCCATTGTCTCGAGAGCCTCTCTGCGTGTCTGATAAATTTGGTCGCGTAGTTGGGCACGCGCTTTCAGTCCGTTTTCTTTGAGTTCTCGTCTCGATTGATAAATCGGGTCGCGCTCTGATTTATCATCCCGTTCCGACGGACTGCTGTGTTGGGGGCTAAATTCCTTTTGGATTTCTCTCTTTCCTTGAGCTATGCGTTCCTGCATTTCCTTTTTCGATTGATACAAATGGCTTCTTTGCATTTCTCGCTGCACCTCCCGCCTCGATTGATAGATACCATCCCTTTGGTCATATAAATCATTTGCAGCGCCCGGATAAAATCGTCGACGTGTCATGACTTCCGAACTGGGAGCCCGATGCTGTTGGGCATTCATCATGTAAGCGCTGTGGCGAGTCTGATAGGCACCATTCTGTTCATATTCTTGACCACACGGTTCATATGCCGTTATTGGACCTCTCCTTCGGTGCTCAAAGTGGTCAGCTGTAGTCGAGCTGTGCCTTCGGACAATTTTACGTCCACTTCTGCCGGCAGATGTGGCCGCCGCTGCAAGCGCTTGGCGGCGTTCCAAGTCAATCAAAGCTTTGTTCGCGTACACATTGTCATGATCGTAACCGTTGCCGTGCTCTAGACCATAACCACTTCGATGCATTCGGGGCACGCTTCCTATATTGCCATAAATGTCTTCAGCCTCCAGATTCTGATACGTGCTATTGAGTAGATCCTGCTGCGCGTACTTTAGATGTTGTTGGGACTGTTGATAGTATTGCTGCTCTTGTGGCGTTATTACATCGTCGGCACCCATACCGGTATACCACTTCCCCTCGAATCCGGCTGGGTATGTTGGGTATTCATCGGGATAATACGGACGCTGCATATTCCTCTCCAACATCGAACGCTGGCGTTTAATAATCGATTTCGGTTTTCTTTCTGGTTCAACCATACTATTCATACGCCTTAGAGGGCGTGTCGTTTTAATAAAGGCATTTTTAATAGCTGTCAGAGGACTCTTCAGCACAGATTTCTTTTTAGTTTTATGTGGTGGCGGAGGTGGCAGTGGCGGGGGAGGCGCCAAGGACGTTGCTGTAAATTGCTCTAGATGTTTTTGCCTCGTTGCGGCTTCGTCATAATACTGTTGCTGATGTTGTTGTTGTTGTAGTAGCATATATTGCTGACGCATCTGATAATTATAATAATTTATATCCTGATCGGAGGGTGATATTGCGGCGGCAGGATAACGCGCTGTTGAACGACTTCTATGGGGCGTGGCAGGCATTGCTATTGCTGGTGTCATTGAGTAATAATTATTGTAACCTTTGTTGTTGCTGTTGTTGTTGTCGTATGACTCCATTTCGCTGAAGAGGTTTAATCGTTGAGTTTGAAAGTATTGATTGATTGATTGATTGATAGGAAATTTTAAGTAAAAGTAAAATAAACAGGGGTGAAAAAATTGCAAAACGAAGTGAGAAAAGAGTGCAAAATACCGAGACTTTACGAAAAAAAACAGTTTTTCAAAAGTAACGAGTGAATAGAAGGAATGGTTGAACGGGTTTGCCTTTGGTTATGCCGTCAAAGACAGAGAAAGGCGGAATATCTTTATAATGAAAATCATGTTGGTTGCTTTCACTTTTATGCAAACTTATGTCTTTGCTTTTCTTTGAAATTTAAAAATTTATTTTAATATTTTTGCTTAAATCGAATAAACACCATGATCCTAAACGAATCTTTTATTTGATTAAATGGAAATGTTTTTTATTATTATTATCAAGACAATCACACACACACCTGCACGCACACACATTCTCAATTTGTATAATTATTAAAATTTAAAAATCCTTTAAAACATTTGAGAAAATTTTCCGGTTTTTTGCAAATACCAATTTTTTACCATTTTTTAGATTAAATTTAATCAATAAAAATGTCGAATACTATATACGATATATTATGTCTGCCACCACTGAAGCAATATTTGAGAAAGTTTTAAATGAGTTTAAACCAATTCATACTTAATAAAATCTAGATTTTATGATGATAGTAATGATGATTATGAAGTATGATTAGTTAACTAGATCGAAGTTATTTTTTAATAACCCTTACCATTTATTTATTACGATATAAAATGTTGTTAATTTTTTTATATAAAATGAAAATATCTTCTCATTTCTGAAATGGATAAATGTGAAGACTTAAAAGAAAAACTGTTATAACTTATACGGTCTTATTCAGATTATTTGACAAGTAGAGAGTTACAACAACAAATTAAATATGATAATGTTAAGGAAGAACAAATAAATGGTTTTGTTATTCCGAAAAATGTTTTATTTTCGTTTCAAAACTGTTATACAAATATTATCGTAAACATTTTCTAGTAGTAGATTGTTTTGGTTATTGCAAAAAAAATTGTTATAAAATGATTTTACAATTTCTATAAGGTATATACGAAAATTGAGATTTGGTGTCGTTTAGTGCGTTTAGTGATAGTCGAATTAGAAAGAGAGAGAGAAAGAGAGAGAACCATTCTTTCTAGTCTGCTGGAGAAACGGGAAAATGGCCTGTATCCGTATAAAATTAAACCATATAAAATGTGTTTTAAAAAAGCAACAACAACAATAAAATTGATAGAATGGTTTGGTTTGATAGACTGAGATTATGATATATCAAAACAATATTGTACACTGATCACACTGACAACAATTATATATGGATATATAAATGAATATTTGATATTGTTTATGGAAATAATCTTCAAACAAAAATTAAAACATTTTTCGTTAAAACATATTTTCATTTTCCTTCCAAAAGATTAAAAAAAGTACAGAAGATACAGCTCGTGTTTTCTCAGGAAGGTTTACTTATGGGAGGTTGGGCATGCTATCTGAGTCTGAGTAGAATAGATTTGATATCATTAAAATTTACTTTTTAAAAAGCGATCTTGTTGGAAATAACAGAAATGTTTGTGTTTTGATGACACCAAAATTGCAAAGGGCTTACCGGAAAGGCTGACACCAAACGGATGCGTGATACTCACCTCATGTTATGATGGTGTGCGGCAGTGCCAACTTGAGGTTTACGATATAATTCAAAGGCCGATCCACGTTGTTCGCGGCTTCCAGCGAGATCAAGTGCGTGACGTTCGGGTGTGTGAGGTGGGAGGTTTCCTACAACAGATTCAATTATGAATTACAAACAAAATGGTCAATAATAACGCATTCGGGAATGAAAATATTGATTTGATACAACAAAAATTGCTCAGAAATTTCAAAATGATTACCGATTGGTGGCGGCATCCCACGATGTGGTGCAATATATGGTCCTGTCCCGCTGCCGCCATTATAATGATGGCTACTACTACTACTGCCATATCCGTTCGCTGAAGGATAGTGAGGCTGTTGTGGCCCATAAGGACCAGCACTAACTCCGACGCCACCGCCATTCCCGCTGCCGCCGTAGGAGGGTTGTTGCATGCTACCACTACTACCGCTACTCGGGCCGTGATGCGGTGAACCAGGCGTCGTTTGTTGCGAATAATGATGATGTGCGGCAGAAGGAGGGTAATAAAAACCATTTGGTGAACGCGGAGAACCAGAATCCTTTAATTAAATGGAAATGATTGAGCATTAATTGGCGATTATCGAACAGCTTGATTTACGAGATATTTTCAAATATTCATCAAAATTTACTTACTCCATTTTCCCATTGCCCTGCCCCACCCTGTATAGGAGGACGATAATTTTTCGGCTTTGGCGGCGGCACTGGCTTAAAAGCCGGGCCACTACCGTTAGTGCTGGGAGTACTGCTGATACCACTTCCATTGACGTTCGGTGGGGGGACAATCGCGTGAGGGTTTTTCGGTAATTTGTTGTAGTCAGCTTGAGAGGCGGAGTTATTGCGGCTGATGTGGGCGTGTGTGGAGATGTAGGCGTTGTGGTGATTTGATCAAATGAATTTGGTGGACAAAGGACGCAAAGAAGGAAAGGAAAATAAATGATAAAACAAAATGGAATACAAAAATATACGAATTAATGCGGACGAAAAACGACGTATACAACAGTTATATAATAAATAACCAAAGATAAGTGCAGTTGAATAAGTTGGAGAAGAAGAAGAAGACAGTTTTTTGACACATTTATTGAATGCTAAGCTCAAAACAATAATTTCCTTTCATAAATTCGATTGTTACAAACTGTGAAAAAGTCATTACAAATACAAGAATAATCGTGGATGTGCGATTCTTGAGAAAGACATTTGGACATTGTGCGAAGATTGATGATAAAAAAAAATTAAGCAATGACTCAAACCAACGTATCGTAAGCGATTGTATTCGATGGGATAACGGGTGGCGTGAACGAAGGCTGCAATACAGCACGAACAACATAACCCGTTTTGTATCGAAACCCAGTGGAGATGTTGGTGTGGGCGTGGTTATGGGTCGCAAGGGGCACAAAAGCACAAGGTGGTGCAGTAAAACATCTGTACTGATACAGGGTTGAAGGAAAATAGCTCGAATTACTAATGGCGTGAATCAATTGATGTCGTTAATGATTAATAATGTGCATTACTCAAATACAGGGTGATATTTTGAATTTTGTTGCACGTATTCGTTTTCAGTTGGCATGCAGTTAGTTTCAATATTTTTTCCGTAAAATGATAAGAAAGATTGAAAGAAAAAGAAGAGGCGGAAGAAAGTGTTAAATAAGCGCAAGTTTTTATTTACAGAAAATAATTCATTGAGATCTGGTTGGTCTTATTACGCTCGTAAGATATATCACGATATGGTTTTATTACAAAAATTGGTTATTGCCTTTGGGAGCCAACCTTACCTGTACTTTCCATAATCGGTTTTTGTCTCGACTATCTGTTTACGCGGACTACCGTCAAGTCCGAGATTTGATGGACGTTGAGGAGGTCCATTGCGGGGATCTAAAAGATAAAAATATTCAATCAAAACCTCAGCGATGTGTAACTAATTTCTCTGTATCTCTCACCAATATTTCGTGCAGAGCTTATATCCTGATATTGCGGTCTACCCGGACTGCTTTGACGATTCAAATCATTTGCTCCCGTAAAATTTCTTGCATGATGATCGTGTGTTGTGCGCGCATATTCCGGAGCATTGGAATTCATTCCCAGCACGGCGGGTAAAGGACGTCCGACACTGTAAAAAGCGATTGAGATAAAATAAAAAAAAAGAGAATTAGTTTACTCCTGAATAAATTCGATCTCTGTGAACCCAATCTAGAGCAACACATACTTTGCATTCGGTACTGACTTAAGATCATCGGGTGCATTCGGTCCCAGCCGGCCAAGGTTTTGCATCGTTAGTTGAGCGGCATTGTACGAATCATAGCTGGAGACACTGTCGTATGAGCCATTCTGTTGAGCCCCGTGAGATGGTGGCATGGCTCCTATCCCGCCCCCACCACCGCTACCGCCACTACTAATGCCTCCACCCATGCCTATGGGTGCTTGCTTTCCAGCATTGGCTGCATTAATACGCGCCTGTCGTTCCAACGACGCTTGCTGTTGACGATCCATTGAATCGGTGGCATTACGTGAAATATATTCCGGTTGTAGATGATCATCACTAATAGAAGGTTTGCCGAAGAGACGCTCTTGCGCTGTACGACCGATAGTTCCACCAGAACTGTTCGATCGTGCTGCGGGTGGTGGCATTTCGCCAGGCCCGGGTTTCGAATGACGATCGATACGTGGTGGTAGATCAGGCGCATTCATGCCGTAGAGTGATTGAGGACGTGTTGACGGCGTCGATGGATCCGAGGGTGCGCCTCCACTCATGATGTGAGAACCCGAAGCATAGATGCTATATTTGCTCGATTCCATTGTTTGACGGCGATTTTTTGAAGGATTGATGGTATGATCGTAAGGATTCTTTAAAATTTGAAACAAAATTATAAACATATCGATCAAGATCGATTAGATCAAGCGATTATAGATATGGTTTTTTGTCAGACGAAAACAAAATTCTGGTTTGATAATTTCTGTCTACGAATTGGAAACCGCGAAAGTTTACTAAATCGGGAAGAAATAATTTTGTTTTCGCCATTTTTAAGGCTGTGATAAAGCTCTTCTAGGATATTTTGAGAGGGTTTCTCCTTCCACATATTTAAAATTCTTTTATCTCTTTCGACCTGAAATGATCTCATGTCGGTGCGAAACATGCGTGAACGATTATTTATGAATATATGATGCGTATATATGTCTGCATTCCACCCTCAATGGTCTGTGATAAGGATGAAAATAATGGTCTATGAACTATACAATATGTCCTTTATATAATATTATTGCTAGTTTGTGGTGGAATGGACGTTAATACACGAGTATTCTCAATACAATTGATGTTTTGCCTATTGCTGTTGTTGTTGTTATTGTTGTTGTTTTTTGTAGTAAGTAGCAGTAGTAGTAAAAGGGTGAGTAGTAACAATTTGCCTCTTACCGTATATGGAGGTGGTAGTCCTTCACCAATTATGTCTCTATCCCTATCCAGATTATCCTGATTAGTTGCAATCGATGGATCGGAGCTCGATTTAACCAATTGCGGTAAATTGCCAAGTGATAATGACGCTGACGGGCCGGGACTTAATTCCAAATCGGATTCAGGACTTGATGCATACGATAAACGGGAGGTGGTCATTGGGAAAAGGAAATCATCGGATAAGGACTCAACGGGCTTACGTTAGAAATTAAATAAATACATTAAGGAGAGAGGCGGTGGATAAAGGGATCGGGGGGGGGGCAAAGGGTGGCGGTTAGTGAAAGTTTGGGGTGAACAAAAGTGTTAAGATGATGTTAAAGGAAAGTTTTTGTTGAAGGAAGATTTAGTGTATATGATCGTTTTATAGCGTCGAAAACAAGAAGCATTTCGATTTGTTTTTAAAATGAAATTAAAGACATTTTAAAATAACAAAGAATTAAATGAGAACGGAAACAGAAACAGAGAAATGGGAACAAAGACAAAACAATAGCGTAAATATTATAAAGTAATTAATTAATAGATTATGAAAAAACATTTCGAAGTTTTTAAAGTTTCGGGGACGCACAAGGAATTGTTTGGGCATAATTTATAAATAATTTGAATAATTTAGGACAAAGGGGACAAAAACGAGGTGTGATAACGATATGATATGATGAGGCAAGAAGCAAGGAAATGACCATGAATCGCATTATTGATATTGATTTGTGATATATTGCAATGCAACGTGTGATAACGGCAAATCACAAAACCAAATCATTTGTGGCGAGGAAAAAGTTATAGAAAAACACAAAAAAAAACATTAAACAGTTAGCAACATTTGAATTAATATGTTGATTTTAGCATTCTATATAAAGCGTATTTAGTAAAAATACATGGAAACAGATCACTTTATCGAGTTTTAAAATTCACTGATGGTTTATGGAATAGAAGGTAAATGCTTTTTTGTAGATTTCTATTCTCTTTGTTCTCTCTAGTTACTTCGGCTTCCATGTATTCTTACATTACGTAAGTGTTAACTATGTATACATGTATTTAAATATAAAGCCTTAAAAGTATCTACTTTACAATATTATTATCATGTGATGAAGTATTTGTTGTAACGAGTAGATGATGACGATGGTGTGAAGTGTAAAGTGATTTGTGAAGTAAATGCATGCAAATATGTATTTCTCTCTACTGGCAATAATATATTGTTATGGACAAACGATGCGGTCATAGACGATACACGGAGGTACGAGCATACATAATTCTCGCAACAACTACTAACTAACAAAAGCATTGCAAACAAAAAAGACATTATCGGATTTACATAAAAGAAGCCAGGAAGCGTGCAAAGACGACTACGTTGATTCAGTTGAGTGAGGTGATGACGAAGTGTATCAGTCAGTCAGTGACCACAACTGACTACCGCCCAAAACAAAGAGAAAATATCATTCTCAACACGTGACTAAGTCTGTATAAATGAATTTATCTGCTTGGAATATTCAAAAAATAGATATTAAACTTGAAAAGATTAGACGTTTCAAACTCGAATTAAATTTAATCTCCGAGTTATTTAATGATCTTGATAATAAGTTTCAAACTCGAATTAAATTTAATCTCCGAGTTATTTAATGATCTTGATAATCAAATGCGTTTTTACCAAAAGATAAACGCATGATATCCTGAAGATTTTTATTGACTAAGTTTTAAAACTTTTAATTGAAATATATGAAAAGTTTAATATTTCAAAAGTTTATTAATCATTAAAGGAATTAATTGAATGAAAATGAGTGAAAACTATGAGAATCATTTAAACAAAAGTATTCCATTTCCAGACTATTAGAGTTCACTTAAGCGCCTTTGCATTAAGATTCCCCTCCCCCTTCCCTTCGCTTTATTTCCTTAAGTGCTTTTGCCTTTTGCTTTTCACTTCTTTTTATCAATTCTATTGTTTAAAACTTTATCATTGAAATGATTCGCGTTCCATTAAATTCCTTCCCTTTCTGTCATGGCCGCGCCGTCACCGTCGCTGTCACCGCCACCGCCAACTTCGTCTCGTATCAACTTTCACTTCAACTAAATCAACGTTGATTCTCATGCAAATTCATTTTGATTATTGTTCGAATGGTTGGAGTTTGAAATGATGGATAAGTTTCTGGCAGCCGCTACTGGGCCGAACCCATTTTCATTGATTAGCGTGCCGGCACTGCCGCTGTTTCCTCTATCAACCAAATCAACAAATGATGAGAAACCAGTGAAACCACCGCTAATACCAATCCCATCACCATCACCATCACCATTTCCTCTACATCCATTTCCCGTACCGTTAACAACTTCATTAACGCCGTCACATCCAGCACTGCCTCTACCACGTGCACCGCCGCTAACGTTGCCATAATTTGTAGTCGAGTCGGTTGTTATGGCTTTTCGGTTTACTGTTGAACCAACTAATCGGGCATTGCTATTCCGCTGACGTTGGTGTGGCTTCGGTATTATTCTGTGATTGTCATTCATCAGACTAACGGAGTCACCAGTAGAGCTGACACCCAGACTATTCAAATTCTCATTTTTCGTACAGTCGTTTGGATTCAGCAAATTTAAATTTGAATCAAAAACATTAGGTTTTTGGAAAAGCTCGTGGTAGTAGTATGGCGTGTTGCGTCTCTCGACCGAAGTACCTCTACTACTGCCACTACCAGGTTGTGCTAGTTCTATCGCTCCCGCAATACCACCACCAACACCACCGTCACCGCCACCGGTATTTCCACCGGCATACCCATTGTGTAGGGTTAAACTCGACTGTGTTGTGGAAGAGGCCAGCGCTGTCGTGGCAGTGAGGTTCGATATTGATATGCTATCATGTTTCGGCATCGAACCACGGCCACCGCGAAATTCAGTGGTCAGCAGATTAGGCTGCGAGCTGTGATATTGTGATAATACATCATCATTATTACTGACACTGTCATCAGGAGAAGTCAACAATGAAGACGGTTGTCTCCCGTTGGTCAAACCAACTACTGGCATTGATGAAGCTGGTTTGATAATTGATGCCATGGCTTTGTATGGTGTGGTCACAAGTGGCACCTGCGATGGATCACCGTTCGATATGGTATTGTATGCTGGCTGCTCGTACGCATTGGGACCAAGGGAGCGTGGCGGAGTTAGCGGCCGTTCAAGAGGAAGTAAGGAAAATGAGCTACGATGTCCGATAGGACAACGAGGGACAGAGCTTGACGTGGGGTGGCAGCAGGGATAGTTACATGGAGGAGCTATGTATGGAGGGAATATCATTTCAGTGGGTGAATCAGGAAGCTATTGAATGTGGTAAGTGGTGGTGACAAGGATTTTAAAGGATAGTGGGGTGTTTTGGTAATTTGAAATTAAAAAAAAATTGTAAAACACCTTTCACCAAATTATCGTATTTTATAAAATAACACTACTATAAGATAAATACTCTAAAATATAAGACTTTATTAAAACTTTATTCAAATAATATATTGCGATCGCTGTTTCCGTTAATTAATTGTGCTTGAATAAAAAGCCATAAGTTATTACAACAATACGAAAATATGCTCTGCTTTAATTTTCATCGGTCATACGACAGATCGCATTCATTATTTTACAACATCAAGTGGTTAATTTTACAACAATCATTCATTTCATTGATGCCTTGCAATCGGTTGTATCTGCAATATGTTAAGATGTATGTAAAATATCCTGTTATGATCATGATTACCACGGTTCGGATCACTTATTTGTGAAATTATCTAAGACACAAACCATACGCAATGGTAGAAGACTAACGTCAAAACAAGTTTAGCAAAGACGTCAATGATCTGTATTCGATAGTCTTTAATCGGAAGTACATCCGATTAGCGTCGCTATCGATTTTCTAAGACCAGACGGCAATCATGATCGGCAATCATAAATCACTTTACTATAATTTATGAAATAGTTAAACAAGAACTCGAATTTAAAACCTTTTAGAGCATTAGCTAGAGCTAACCAACACCAAAGTAAACATAATTTATAGATTAATGTATGCAAATGTGTACAAATGTATGTGTTTGTGTGTATGTAAACCTATAATAGATCTAAAGAAAATACCGGACCGAAATCTTAAATTCAATTGTTTGATCGTTGCATTCATTGCCATCAAAATAATGTGCTGTCCTATAAATTCTACATACCTTCGATTCCGACATCCAAACCGCACCGCTTTGCTGCAAATCGATTGCCTCACGCAACTTCCTGTACCACGCCTCCTCGTCATTCAGTATGATCTGAGAGCTGAAAACATGCGACCAGACGCGATCCAATTTCTGGCATTGATCGAGTAGCTTTTTTGAACTTTTATGCGCCGATTTCGGCAAGCCATGACGCAACTGTTTAATAACGTGTTTATTGTCTGTCTTCAGGAAAATAACAATCGGGTAAAACTGAGCATAATTAAGCCGATCAACCGCATTGGGAGTGATATCCAAGAGGGCATGCTTTCCACGATCCATTATATCGCGTATATTCGATAAGCGCACGATTCGGCATTTTGAATTGGTTTTATCATCGTCCTGAAGCGGAGCCGTGAATTTATCGGGGAAATCTTTGATGAGCTTTTCACGTGCGACATCAGATACCGGTCCGAAAAGAACAACGGGTCGCACAAAGCCTGGATGACGCAGAACAACGCGTTCGTATGCTGGAAATTTGGAAATACTGTCTGAGAAAACCACATCGTCCCAATTTTCACGATTCAAGCTCTTCGAACGACGATGAGTAGATCTAAAAATTATCCATTAAATTAATAATACGAAGGTGTAACGAGTAAAAACGTGCTAAATCCGATGAATAATTGGGTACATTTGCCTTACCGCCTTCTTCTGAAGAAATTCCCTCGGGACTCATTTGCATTCATTTCCTTTTTGGTGGCGTTGAATTGAGCTGTTGCCAATTCTTCTGCCCTCGATTTGTTGGGAATAACACCGCGTTGCATTTCCTGGTGACCTCGACCGATCTTCAACACTTGCCATGAACCGACAACACCGTTGTGTAGGGTGTCGATCACACGAAATACATCGCCGGCTTTAAAAGCCATTTCGCCCTTAGAGGGATTATCGCAGTGGAAATGTGTTTTGATGTGAAATGAATCACCTCGTTGATTCGTAACAACTTCGTCGTATTCCTCTTTGCAGAACTGCACGATCAAATCTATACGATCCTGCAGGCTGAGGAGAAAGAGCACCGCCTCTTCGCGTGTTACGCCCAACATATCCATGTCATTCACTTTCAGAATCTTGTCACCTGGCGTAAGTCCTTGTAGTGAAGCAGGAGATCCAGGCTGAACAGCTGTTACAAAGATACCCGCCTCATTACCACCCGTTAGACGTATGCCGACACTGCCCTCCTTTTGGAATGAGATGAAGCGTGGTTCAGTTGACTGACGAGAACGCAACAACGAGTCGTCCTCATAAATCTGACGCCGTGAACTGTAGAAATCTTCGTTGGCGTTTTGTGCCAACGCATTGCTTCCGCGAGGGGGTGGTGGACGGGGTGGCTCATCACTGCGAGTTCTAGAACTCGAGCCATTGGTAGGAGTTACTGGACGATCTAATTGTGAAAGAGAAACGCCACCATCCATCAGCGGACCCCGAGATCGACCTCTTGGTGTCAAATTGCTTTTCTCATCGTTTAATCCATTCGGCAACATCGCAGCGGCCGATGTACGGGTAGGTGGTTGAACGTAGAGATTCTGTGAGGAATAGCCTTCGCCAACGCCACCAACTCTTCCGCTCATATACGGATCATCAAGATTATTACTGCAATTAGATATCTGTGCCTGGTGACTGACATAGAGATTCGATTGTGCCGTGGAATTGTTTAGCTGGTTTGCAATTGCCGATGCTGTCGCCTGGTTGGTTATATCGCGCAGTACCATCAAGTTCAAGCGCTCTTTGCAGCCATCGATGATTTTCTTAGCCTCTTTAAGGCTCATCGTATCGCCGCAATTCGTATTGTGTATACGCGTCACAGTGTCGCCTTCTTGTAAGGAATATCCATTGGCAGCCAGCTGATCACGCGCCTTGGTCGATATCTCTTTCACGAACAATCGGCAACCGAGGACAATACCAAAATCTTCCTTTTTACTAGCTTTTGTCAAAGTCACTTTAATTGGTTGGGCCGGTGCGATGCCCGAGTTATTCATTACAGACGAGTTTAGTGAATTCGGTTGACTCATATTTGTCAGACTATTGATTCCTCCCGATTGCGGAAGTGCCAAGCTATTGCTATTTGGAGCTGCAGCCAATCCCACTGAGCTCATGCTGTGCGAATGCTGATGTTGGTTAACGGTATTCAAAGGGACTCGTCTTTTCACCACCAGGGTAACCGTGTTACCGCTATCTCGCAGTACTTGGACTGCTGTCGCATATTCAACATTTTCCAGCGAGACTCCATTCACAGAGATAATGCGATCGTTAACTCTGAAATGAATTACGTGGAAATCGTTTTATTATATTTGGGTTTCTTGTAGAGGAAAGCAAAGTGCTCTCAAACCATTCAAATTAACGAAATGGATGACGAATTAGAAGATTTTAAGTCTCATTCTATTTAGTAAAGTTTGAAACACTTTACTGCATTGAATCAGGGTCGATGAATTTAGATATAAGATATGTCCATAATGACATATTACACTTATCATCTCAGAAAAAAGTTCCTCCGGAAGTAGATGTAATTTTATCAATGAGTCGCCAAACCATTTTGGGATTTAACTTTATGTGAATTCATTATGAATGCTTCTGGAAAATGCTCGAGGATACAATTATTGTGCTGCATTAAAGTTATCTTAACTGAACCGTTATCACATTGGGCAGACGCAAAGAGAGAATGAAGAAGTCACAGAGAGGGCATACCGGAAAAACATAACGATATTTCAAGTGACCCAATTTGGTTTTCAAAAATGAATGAGTGATAAAAAGAATTTACAAGCATTTATAAATTAAGTTTGGATACGAGTGTCTGAAACATCGAAAGATAGCTTCGAAACTGATCAGAGTTTGTGCTTTGAATTTGTTTGTTATTGCAATCGCACCATATCGATATATATATTTCGAAATACGGATTCATTTATGAAATTATTCTCTCTAATTTTTAACGACACTTACTGTAAGCGATCTTCAGCCGGGCCACCCTTTAGTACATCACTGACAGCAATCGATGGATCGCCATTAGCGAAATGCGGATTGTCACGCCCACCGGAAACAGCTATGCCAAAACCATAACCAGGAACTCGTGTCACGGACACTGTATGGAATTCCCATGTTGTGCGATCACCCTGTAAAGACACAAATCATTATAATACAAGATGAATTATATCATTCGTATAAATTATGAAAATAATAAGCGAAAACTCAGTTGAATAATATTGAAATTCAATTAAGGAAATTACGCACGCGTTTTTATATTTAAAACGCAGGTATGCGTATACGTACATTAATGTTTACCTGACCGGAAATGTGCTATTGCTTCCGTTGCATTTTGAATTTTTAGTTATAAATGTTTGACAAATACTGATAAAATTCTCTTTTTGTTTTGGTATTTATTTAAATTAATTAAATACGAAAGAAATTTAATTTGGGAGGAAATGAAATTTCTGAAAATAACGTATTCTCAAAAACTACCGGAAGTTACGTCTGTTGGACTGTATATTCGTTATCAATAGGACACTTTATATTATTTCTGTAATTTTAAGAGAGGAGTTTAAAATGTTTCGAAAAACAATTAAAAGATTAGGAAACGTCTAGATCCCTCCCTCACTTAAAGGGAGGGAATCGTCTATATGTAAACACAAAAAACAATTGTTAAGAAGTCAGTTGAAAATGTACAAACATTTGGATATCTTAAATTATTACTTTCTCAACATAATTTTCATGTATCTTTGGTTAATCTTCGAAAAAAAATTATATAAATATTTGTTACATCTATCCAATCAATAAAAATACAATTTATTATATTAATAAAAGATTGTACAATATAATTTGTATAAAAAATTTATAAAAATAATTCTATTATAGCTTAATGGCATACGCTATCAAATAAAAAATATCTTTATGGATATTCTGTCTTTGAATACTCCTAAAAAGACCAATATATTCATATCTAGTTCAAGTATGGCTTACGACTTCAATAATTGAATAAGGGGAGTGCCAAGTGTTTTAATTAAACTTCAAATTAATATCCAAGGTGTTGTTGTTGTTCTTGTTTTCAGCGCGATTTTCATTTTGATCAACTCTAACTGGTTTCTATTCAATTTCAAATTGGATAAACACTTTTATACGTGTTTTTACAGTTAAATTAGGAATACATATGTGTGTGTGTAAGAATGCATGAGAATGTATTGAATAATGAGTTTTCAGAAGATGACAAAACGTTAACTCTTCGGCATGACTAAAACTTTAAATAGCGACGTAGGTGCAACCGATTGGAAGGTGCGCGTGAGATTCCCTTCACTTTTTGATTGTCGAAAATGAATATAAAGTAGAAGAATTATTAACATAATAAAAAAATTTAAACATACAATCGTCTCTAAAAATGCATTAAGGCCCACACTACTTGCTTACTTAAAAGCTAATCATGATTTTTAGGAAATTATTGAAGGAGAGAGCATTTAGCAATTTTGCATAAAATTTATGAATGAAATACTATAATGCATACAAGTAAAATTATATATTTCTTTTTGAATAATAAAAATTTATTACCACAATATTGTTTGGCAGATAATCCGGAAATTTCATTCTGCATCAAGTTTGTTGGTTTCTTTCAATTTACACAATTTTCGCTTGATTAGCGAATTCGCAATTAAGAAGCAACAAGTTCATCAGTTTGATAATCGTCAAAACACACTTAAGTGAGTCAGTTATTCCTCAAAAGCAAGTTTAGTTTTAATGAAAGAAATTCGAGCAGTTTACATTCTTTCCAACATAAAAGACGAAACTATTTTTATTTTACGGAATAGAGGTGACGCGTACGTTGGAGACATTCATCGAACCGATTTCGTGTTTGGTTTCTTGAGGAAAGCAAATTCAACATTTTCTTTTTATTAGAGTCAAATAAGAAAAAATGCTGATCAAGCAGAAATTCATGAGGAATGATGTCAATGCGACGAATTCGCTGCGGGTTTTTTAAAGCAAAAATCCACAATGAAAAACACACACTAAAATATTCAAAACAAAAACAAATAAATACGTAAAAATAAAAATCGTTGACGAGTTGCTGAAAGCAAAGGCAGGAAAGGAAAGCAGGAAAGCATTTCGAACGAAGGTAATTTTAATTTAAATTAACAATAAAAAAGCATTGACTGTTTTTTGTGAAGCAGTTTCTCTTGATAAATCTAAGACGTTTATTTGCTTTTGTTGTTCACAACAAAACAGAAACTGTTTCGAGGTTATTTGAAACAAATACGGCAATACTAGAGCCTGCTGTTGTTGTCACATGATCGTGCTTGACAACTTTTCAACATAATTCCATCACAAACTCGGGGGAAGTAAAGAATTTATTCGTTCTGGTTTGTGTGTATCCGTGAGATACTTCAAACTGAAAGATTGTTAACGAGAGACGTGCAATCGTTGATCGTTTGAATTATTATTAAATACAAAGATTCAATTATTATTGATAGAAATTTAGACCTAAACCAAATATCTTTAGCATTTTTGGCGCGCTTTTTACTTTGACCAACTCATCGGTTTGGAATTTCTTTTTTTATGTTTTATGTATCCGAGAGATACAAATCACATGCAGCGTTCCTGGCCAAATCCATTTATCTATGTGTGTGTATGTGTGTAACACGATTACACGATCAAAACAAACACTAGACTAACGACAAACAACAACGGCGCGATTCATGAAGGAAACGCATTGTTTGCTCAACGCGTCTGAGTGGCAATGCCGATGCTGCGACGTTGCGATTGTTAAAACAAATTGCTCTAATCCAAATACTTTTGTAAAATGGTGGTGACCAATAACTTTTTAAATGTGTTTTTTTTTTGCTTTTCATACGTTTAAACGCGCTCTGAATGTCCGGTGGTCGAGCAACGAACTTTCTACGCGGCCAATGAGTTTCAAACGAACTTCATAAACAAAACTAGATATGTATCTGATGGATAAAGCGAAAGTGATGAACTGATTACTCAGCAAATCCGTAACAGCAGATGCGCTTGGTTGCGTCTAACTTCAGGCAACGACGCAACGATATAACGATCTAACGCACACTCAACGCGATTTTCAGTTTGATTTCAAAGAAGTCATTGCTTTCAGTCACAAACTGAGCAACAAACACACAGATACACACACACGCATGTACGGAGTTAGAAGTAGTTGCAGAGTATTTTAAGGATAGAAGAGCACGACAGAATATATTTAATAAGATTTCACCATTATTTTTCTTTAATTTTAACCACGTAATAGTCAATTAGTTGCGGCCTAATAATTTTTAATATTTGTTATAATTATTACTTTATTCGTTATTTTCATTTGTTGTATTTTGTTTCGAAACCTTCACGTAAACATTCTACGGATATCTGGCCGGTCTTTAAATCGGTGCACGACGCAGCAACAATTCTAACTTCCAAAACACACACGCAGTCAGTCCGAAACTTGCTTGAGAACTATTCTACTAAACGCTCTCTCCGATGGTTTGAACCCAAAAGAAGAAGAATACGGAGAGATATTAAAAAAATTAAAATGAATGCGATGGATGAACACTGATGGTGAGAGACGCGAAGGAAGGAAGAGAAAATGAAAAGAGATGGAATGCAAAGTTAGTAATTATAAGAACAAAGCAAGACTGACTAGTCTTACAAATGGAAATAATATTTTGAATAAAAATAATAATAGTAACAACAACAACAATAAAGCAAACTGCCCAAGTAATAACAATTCAGTTGGAAATGAATAAACTAGGGGAGAGCATAAGAGAGAATAAAAAAAATATTAACAAAAGACAAGAATCTGTTCTAAAGGTAGTCGGAATAATTCTGAGAGAGTGAGGGCGTTGCCACTGTTTTCGATTTCACAAAATAAACAGTAGAACCGAACGAGTATGTTAGATGTTCTGTGAAGGGCAGGGGCAAAAGGCAATGCTGTGGAGTGTCGTAGCTCGTAAGGGGTGCTGTGGTGCTAGCGCAAATAAAATTTTAAGCTCTTCAAAATTTTATTAACAAGCCTTTATTTTGTTTCTTGATGTTTGTTAAAATTACGAGCAGGATTTGGTGATATTGGATTTTGGAAACTAGTTTATTTTTAAGACAAAGTGGTCGAAGGATGGGGGAAACTTGCCCAAAATTTCGCTACTAGTATCCTTTATTCATTTTGAACTCTTACGTATCATACGTATGATGGTTATGATACGTATTGATGGTTATAATGGCTGTTGTGTCTGATCTTCATCTTGTGATAGATATCGAATTATGATTCATTGCTAAAGAATTCAGACGGCTATTGAAGTTTTTCTCTTAAGTCAAAGAGAATGCAGTTTATAATGACTTGATCTTTTTCTCTTTCTTACTGAATTATTCGGTTTACGAATGATGAGACCTTGAGTTTTCATAACAAATGGCAACTCTGTCGTATACTTTGGCATACTAATAAAAACCAACAATTCAACAACAAAAATAAAACTGGTAGTAAAATTACTAACAAGTTTTAAACTATTTGAATGCTTTACATGCAATTAATGCATAAAACGATTCTAAAGTAAAATTGGTACGATATATTAATTAAACCATCATTGAATATTTTAGAATTTTTAATTAAAATATTAATTAAAATTTAAAATTAAAAAATTCCTGATTTGTCTGAAGGCAAAGAGAAAAAATTGTTTACACAAAATAGAAAAAATCTCTTGGATTCTATTCGAAAGGAGTTTTATTGTTATTAGGAATATTTTCCATCCATCGGTTTCGGGTAAGGTAAAACCGACTGAGCGGATCCGTTCAGGTAGAAAATATCTTAAAAATTTCGATGACTAATCGCATATTTTCCTTTTGTGTTCTTTGATTCATTGTCTTGAAATTTTTGCAGATACACCTTCTACCTGATAAAGCCCACAAAAAAGTAAACATAAAGCTGCAAAGACTCTTAAACAAGTTGGTGCCATGACTAACCAACCACGGAAATTTGGTATCTTATACTTCAAACTTGTTGCTGTGACTTTTTCTGGATTTATTGAATATTTTTTCCGGAAGTCTGGTAACTGATTACGAGTTTTGTATGTATAGTTTAAGATACTTTTCACATGTCTTTTTCTTCACTCAGTATATAATTATACGTAATTAATTCCGACAGCGCAGCAACGATAGTAAGACAGAAAATTACTAGCGTAAATATGGGTCATATGTCGTACCCTAATATTTATCAAAAGTGGCTACGAAGTATTTCATAACGAAAAGAATTTATATCATCAGAATAAAATACGAAAAATGAATTCAATTTATGATTTTTTTTTTATTTACTTACTCGTCGGTCTTCGGAAGGCCTGACTAAAATTCCTAGAAAAATCTTATTATCTAATGCGAATTAACATAATTAGCTTGCAAATAAATTACCTTTTTGTTAGTAAATTTATAGGTTTACATAAGTTATTTTAACTCAGCAGGGAGTTGCTAAGCGTCTTAAAAATAATCATAAAAATTTTCATTTTGCTATTACTTTTGCTTATTATTCTTCTTGAAGAGAGTCTGCTAAATCAATTTTATAAGTCTCTCGCTACTTCCTTTTCAACAGAAATATTTATAAAGTAGTGTGACTTAAAAGGAAACACGCGATAGATAGACGCATCCAATTATTCAATTAATTGTTCATTTTTGGATCCACATACCCAAAGAGTTCGTCAATTAAGGGAGAGGGGGAAGGAAAAGTGCAATTAATTCAAAACTCTCTCAAGAATAATAGTTTCGATGCAACAGCATCTAGAAATCTTAACAGCGTTGTAAATACGAGATGATAATCTTCACCTCATAACGAAATTAATTTCTAAAGACTTAATCATAACCCGACTAGTCGTCCGTGATCACGACTGATCAACAACGTCATGAAAGTGTCCAATAAATGATACGCAGAAGAACACTATATGCACATATCTCTACTGAAAATAGATATTTATATATCTATTTATGTGTATATAGTTATAGCCTATCGTTATAGTAGTCCACTCTGACTTAGGAAAAAAAGCAACAAATTACATGGCCAGTAACCAAGCATACACAAGGCGAGCTAGAACCAGTCTATCCAGATGAAAGGAAAGACTAAACAGTAGAAGGAGAATAAGACAAAAAAACAACTGCAGTAAAGCAACACGTCATTCTGTCAGTCAATCATGCAACAAAATAAACCTGCTTGCCATACGCGCAGTGAATTCAGGAGAAGGTCATGAAGGGAAGGAGCTCAAAGAAGGATGACTTAGGTGGAAGGGTGGGGTAATGTAATATGAGGGAAGAATTGGACAGAAGTGGTAATGAATTGATCACACAAAGTGAGAGAGACAATTAGAGATGTTTCTAATTTATTCATTATTTAAGCTAATGATATTCTTCTATCTAAAAATACATTTCTCTGTATGCACTTAACTTCATCCCATTCGTCTATCACATCAAGCACAATAAAGAGTTTCCAGTCATGCAAAACGGTGGACACTTTCAGAGTATTTAGAGGATGGTCTACTTTTAATTGTCTTAATTTTCTATACAATTGAGTCGTTTTGAATTATCTCATCCACAACTTTTAATTATACTAATTTTATTTTAGAATTACAATTCTAAAATTACATTTTTACGTCTTTTTCCCACACATCTCTAAATAAATATAAGTATATGGGTCAAAAGATCTGCTTCTCCTTTCTTCTATTTTTCTAAACTCTTGGCCTTTTATCGTTTACGATCTACGACGACGACTGTATAATTAATTTTCATTCGTAAAAAAGGGCTTGCTTTTAAAACTTAATTAAAAGTAGAAGACAAAATTCGGTGAACTTTATAATTTTTTAATATGTATATGCTTCAAATACCATTCTGGGCTTGAAAAAGTTTCAACTCGAATGCTTTTACAGAAGTCTGAAACTTTTTCTTAATTAATTTCTTAAAATACATTGACGGATACTAATATTCTTGTGTTATTATTTTTGTTGGTGTTGTTGTTGTTGGCCATTTTAATGCCCAATCCATGAATAGCATTAGCAATAATGGATACAGACTAAAATCTCACTAAACTAACAACCAAATTTCTGCAACATCAGCATACATTTTTTTGATGAATTTAAAACGTCACCATTGTTATTGGTGGCAGTGGTGCTAAGGGTGTTGGTGGTTTGCTTGATTTGCAAATTTTCTGAAATATTAATCTTTAATATTGTCGTTATGCAAAAGAATGTGAATGCAAAAGAAAATGATACAAATGCCCCAACAAACCAGCAAATGAATGTCTGCCTCGTCTTGACTTCATTTGTTGTGATTATATCTCTCTGCAATTTGAAATTGTTTGGAATTAATGCTACGCCACACCTACTTCATCAACAAACTCATTGAATGTATTCATCATTTGATTTCCTGCCTGCCTGCCTGTCTGGTTGTCAAACGACAAAGTTCAAATCAGTTTTAAACTTCAGACAAAATTATAAAAGAAATTGTTATTGTTATGATTGCCATTGTCATTGCGATTGTTGTTGTTGCGCGGTAGTAGTTTGTGTTGTATTAATGTTATCACATCGAGCGCTTAGCAGCATAAAAAAATTCAATTAAGTGAACGAATGGATGAATGAATGCATCCCATTGAAAAAAATATTGTATTCACAGCAACGACTGTATCTGAAAATTTGTATCCATTGTGTATGAAGTAAAGATAAAGATCTGAACGGGACTGTATCATAATTTTGTTGAACTGACAGATTCATAACAAGTCACATTTCCGTATTGAGAAAGTTACAAAAGTTATCGCTTTTAATAATTTTGAATAATGCGATATAACTTCAAGGAATATTTAATTCAAGATTAAAGACAATTTCAGATTTTTTTTATCATTTAATTATAAATAGTCTATTATTTATAACATTTATTAGACTAATTAAAAAAGAGACGGAAAAGAATTCGATAAGATTTTCGAACTCTGAGGAATTTTTATAAAAATTATTGACTTCTGTATCTAAGTGTTACATAGGTCATATATCATTTTTAGTATTCAAATCAATCAGTGTGCAAATCATTATCCATAAACTCCTTTCACTTGAACATTTCCTTCTTCCTGTTGTTTTATACGCGCATTTTCATTTTCAAATGACACGATATTTTATCATCCTCTTTAATGACTTTTCATAACATCCGTTCGATTTAAAAAAAAAAACACTGTAAGTTTTGTGACAGGTTTTGTTAATGATGAGATCGAGGAGCACAAATTCTTTTCATATCAATGATAACCAGATATCTCCAATATATTTAATGAATATTTATACAACTTTTTATCGGATAATAATAATAATGAAATCCATTAGATAATTATTGCAAATCTAATCTGAAAGGAAATTAAAATAAACCTGGAATTTCTTAAGTATCTTAGATACTTAACAAAGTCAAACTATCATTGTGATGACCCCAGTGTCATCAACATAACTTTTTTATCTTAACGAGCAATCTCTGAAGTTCGGGATTTTATATTTTATGAGATTCAATTTAATGGTGTTTTCTCAATATACTCCTTTGCCTATCTGCTCTTTCCTATTCTACCAAAGGCATGTGATAATTACTATTCTAGAAATATAAAAAGTACTTCCAAGATTTAGCCACGACGGTTCCAAGGTTTGCTTGATCGGCTTTAAGTGTATCGGCTTTGAATATCGTTTATTGTCTTTTGACAATCGAATATATTGCTTTGATATAAAATAGACATTTTTATTGAATTATAAATTCAAGACGCGAACTTTGCCTCGTTCTCGGCGTTATTATCATATTACACGTATTATTATTACTATTTCTTTCATTTCTTTTAATTATTTATGAAGAAGAACGGCATTCCTGAGAATATTGACAATATTTCATTTATTTTCATTAATTCTTTATTATCTTTCTTCTTTCATTGAATTGCCTTTATCGAATTCAATTAACTTGATTGAAATTTTTAGTACTTTATTATTTTATTGTAATTGTAATTATTAATTTTGTAAAGATTTATTTTTCATGTGAGGTTTCTCTTTTATGAAGGGTCTATTCTCAAACGACGCAATCTGAATGCTTAAGTTTGCGAACTTTCAAAAATCGTTTTCAAATATTTCAACAAAAATAAATAAATAAATAAATAAATAAATAAATAAAGAAATAAATAAAAATAAATAAAAAAGAAATAAACAAATTGAAAACTAAGTCAATTCAAGTAAAAGCATTGGATTGTGTCTGTATAAGATTCTTGATTTCTTAAGTAATTGTGTGTCATATTGTTTTCCTTTGGGCAGTCCTTTGGGGTACCTTAGGCTATGTGGAAATTGAACAGTCCAATTGTAAGTAGAATGTATTTTAGAATAGAAATCGAAACAACTTAAACAAGATTGCAACGAGTTAAGAACTTTTCAAGTAAAAGTTTTGTAAGTATTGCCGATGTAAGTCAAAATCAAAATCCTGAAATTCCATTGGGTTGTCAGGTCAATATATTTGCTATCTGGCCTACACGATATTACACAATCGCTTGTCTGTCTGGCAGCCATTTTTTAGCTATCACTATGTTTCTTTAACTTTTCTCCAGATTTATTTACAAAAGAAAAGTTATTTATTATCTTTTGTCATCATGTGCAGAAAGCGTGTCGGGAATTTGTTTCTTCTTCGAAATTCCAAATGACATTAATTTCTTGTTAGCCGTTGGTGAGTAGCTTTTTCATTGAAAATCGCGTACGTCTAACTTTTCTTAATGGTTTTCTCGTAATTTTAGTTGGTTCTCTAATTCTAACGAGTTTCAAAAAACTTCTTTTCAATTCCGTTCTCGTTTAAGCGTGAAAGCTGCTGCCAAAATTAATTATCCGTTTGCCATTCAGTTCTTCATTACTTGCCTTCATGAAATCTTAGTGAAAGCAAGTGAAATTGACGATAGAAACTCTTGCAAATTTATTTTAAATATTTACGTGAAATCTTTAGTTTGTTTCTTTCTTCTTTTTTTTTTGTTCATTACTTGGCATTCCGATGGGCTGCTGACACTTTTTATTTGCGACCTTGTAAATTGACATCGTCAACTAGTCCTTTAGACTTCACGGACCCTGTTGATTAATTTTTTATCACTTTGAAAGCCAGTAAATAAACTCAGGTTTTTGCAGAGAAATAGCAAAAATTGATTTTAGAAGGCAAAAATTATTGCACCGAAACATTTAGCAGCATCATAATGATATTCATTCTTTCGAATATTGCGAATCCTTAAAACCTTAAAATTTTTTGTCCTGCTCAATCTTAATTAAAATGTTTTTTCATGATATCCATGTACTTACAAATATGTCGTGATGTCTAAAGCATATATAAAGTTGATAAATGCATAATTGTCACTTTGAGAAATTTACCACCCTCTTTTCCTCCCAGCCCCACCTTATATTCATTTCTCTTGTAAAGCAATTTAATAAATCATAGGGTTTTCGCTTTCAAGCTCTTAAGACTGCAACCCCTTTTTTAATAGAAGAAACAATTGCTTCGGCAGAAAATACCAAAGAACAATCTTATGGGGAGCTACAAGTTTACTTAACACTTCAAAACAACCCTGTCATTTGAACATTTCACTTTTTATGTCCTTCTTTTAGCCTTGCAATAGAATATATTACCAAAAATATGAAACTTTTTTGGTGGGATGAACCTTAAGCTTATATTGTAAGGGTTAATTCTGTTAAACAGAAAGAAAGAAAGACATTTCGAAAACGCCATTAAGGAAATATTTGCCAATATTTCGCATTTGGCTGTAGAGTACCCATAGAAGGGTCTGCATGTTCTGAACTTCGATTTGAAAATACTAGAATGTACAAATGAGTTTTAATTTAAGAGATACTTCTCAGTTGAGATTTTAATGCGCAAATAATATTTGATGTACCTACATGTATCTACGAAGTTTGAGATAAGCTCATGCCATTTTCTAAGGCCCTCTACAAAAGAACATGAATATGATAATAATGATGTTGATTATGATGATGGTTACCAACTTCTTCAAAAAAGAAACCTGTTGAACAAGATTCGTTACCTCAAAAATTTTCTTCTGCATTCAACGAGTATTTCGTACATATAAATTAAATATTGTGAATTGACTCGTTCAATTCCACTCAAATTGAGTGAATTCAAATTAATAATATTACTGAAAATAAGACTTTTCAGTAATGAGTATGAGTAAGTTTGCATTCTCTTTTCCATTATTCTCTCTACAAATATAATACGATATGATCGCAATGTCATTTAGTGACTATTGGAAGTATTCATTTAGGTATTAGTGTATATATGTATGTGTGTATGTGTATAAAATTGTGTGTATTAGCAACTCGTTAACTTGTGGTTGTGGTCTTTTGTGAACTCTATAGATATGAAACCAGTTTCGTGTTCGGGTTCAGTCTTTGGTTCTGTTGTCCGTGGACCAACTACACGATGTTCGTTACCATTTTACGCAAACGATTTGCGGGATTATATTTTTATGTCCTTTGTAGAGGACAACGTCGAAGAAAAAGAAGAAGGCTGTAGTCACTTTTTTAGTAATTAGAATAATGAATTAATAGTAGAATTACATTGAGGTTGCAGAGTATTTTACTTAAAATTGTTGACAAACTGTTGATAATATTTTTTGTAAATTTAAATTTCACAAGGCTAAAAATTTAAATATTTCAAAATTTTTAGAAGATTCGGAATATAAAAAATTCAAAACAATCCATTATCAATCTATTTATTTTATATGACAAACACTTTATATATTTCTCATATTTGAGGTTGTTTAGTCTCATAAATTTGTATTGATCGCTAATAAGCGTTTTAATGAGTTAATAGAAAAAACAAAAACATCTTTAGAATGAATCTACAATATTAAGGATTTGTTCTTGTAATTCGAAAGATGTCATAAAATATAATAAAATGATAAATAGCGAAAAACCAGCGAAGAGATAAAAACAAACTGGAAACCCGCCAGATCAAGTGAAAACTCGAACTGGTTGATTCTTCAATATCGATTTAGAAGCCGGATGCTTTTCTATTATACCAGAATAAGAACAAGAAATTAAGTTCTTTAGGTACTTATTTTCTTCAACGACTACTGCGTAAACTAGATTCTTCAATTCGCTTTCAATTATAAGATACGACGCTACTATGCGCTCAATTCCGAAGATGTTTATGACTAAAGAATCTAGAAAAACTCTAAAATGAATCTCGGAAGATTTCATAGAAAAATGAGCAGATTTACTTCTATGAAATGCTATCAGTGTTTATAGAAAAGCTGTCACTGTTTAGGAAATTATTCCTGTTTATTCATAAACTGAAGGAATTTAAGACCACTTTCTCTCGATTTTCTCCTGGCCGTATAATTTATTAAAATTATGGATACGTCAAGTATAAACCTAAAAGGAAAATACGTACAAGTTTCTTAATTTTTGCTGCTATGCCACGCGTTTTCATCGATTATCTGATATTAATTGGAAAAAGACAGGCTGCTTTCGAACGAGTTTGATTTAAAAAAAATTTAAACGATGTTAGTTGAATGCATTTGTTATAAAAAAACGTTACTAAAGCAAGCGGCTATGGAAGATATTGGCAATTAATATAATCATCGCTTTGCGAATTTTTAACGGAAAGAGCTTTTCGTTTTTAATCGTAATTATGAATAGCTTTTTTATCGTTGCCACTTTATTCTTATTTTCCATTTTGTTGTAATAAAATTTGTAATTTTTTATAGATCAACTTTTAATCAAACGCCAATGATCAAGTTTCGACGCCATTAAAACGACTCTATTGCTCGAATCTAAAGCAATCAATTTCGTATTTCAAATAATTTGAATATAATTTTGATTACAAAGGTATTCCTATGGAGGGCGGGTGACAGTAAAAACAACAACAACGTGTAGCAAATGATACTATTATGATCAAACAGATATGTAACTTTATATCTTAATAGTTCGTAATGACATAAAAATTCTAGATATTTAATGATCTATTTGCGGTTTTTATGTTTTCCTTTTTTCAGAATTTCTTCATATCACGATTACGTTTCATGAGTAGGTGTCACAAATATCTATGCAATATGAGTGGTAATGACGTTGGTAATGAGTTGTTGCCAACATATTGCCAATAACTACAGTCTATAACTTTCCATTTTTCTATATTTTCATATTAACCTAGATTTTCCTTTTAGAAAAGGAAAAGTCTTTAATGGTTTTCCGGTCTCTAAGGAAAATGAAAAAGTTTTCTTCAAGAAATAAGTTCATTGAAGCCGTTATCATTGAGTACTGTTCTTGCTTTTGTTTTGCTAACATACAAGATAGAAAAATTATGTCTTTTTTAACTTTTTACTGGATATTGTGCTTCTAGTCATAATAGAGTTATTTAAAATTAACTAAGACTTTTTAATCTCTTCGAATGTTTGGAATTTTTGTAAAACCATCTCCTAGATTGTTTTGATGGATACATCTAGTACAATTAATGAAAGGGTATCACGTCATGTTCACCATATTTATATTTCAACATATTGTGTGATAAATTTTTATGAGCTAGTGCTCTATTAGGAGATTTATTTGTATTAAAAATGGTACTGATTGAAATTGGTCTATAAACGATGAAGTAATTTCAATCTACCGGGGAGAATTTCGAAATATTCGTTTGTTTTCATTAATTTTGCATTCAATCAATATTTTTTTCAAATTGCATTACCTGTTGGGAATCATTGCGATAGTGATTATTCGGCACCGCTAACTGATTTGTTGCTGATCCACCGATTATATCCATTTTATGAAAGCAATTTTGGTTGAAACGTTACTTAAATAATTTAATCAAAGCATAAACTTCAATAACAAAATTAACATTGGGGTAATGCTGATGGGGAGGATGTTGATGATGATGTTGTTGTGTGATCATTATTGCATTATGTTTGGTTTTTCTTTAAAATTCCTCACAAAATCAGAATTTAATCGAATCTAAATACTGAAAACTTTCTTTAAAAACACCATTACTCTCTCTCCCTGTTTTTCTCTTTTTCTCACTTGGGAGGCACCACTTAATACAAATACTCTAAGCAAATGACGAATAGATAGATGTAAAGTTCTTTTAGTAACGAGTGTTAAACACCATAAGAATTTAACAAGATATCATTTGATGACGGGAGGATGAAGTGGAGATCAAGTAGACTGAATTTCGCGTCGAAATTCTTAAATGATCACGGCATCGGAAAAAGGGTTATCGAAATATTCAAATTGTCTCTTCATCGGCGATTTTTTATCTTCTTTTTTTATCATTGTATTGTGTTGTACTCTGGTGTATGCGTTGGTGCGCGCTTGTGTATGACGAGAAGCCACAGTCAACAAGTATTCGTTATGATGTATAAAAACAGGTATTGTAGGTATCTTTGTAGTGGAGCGAAATCAGGACTTTTCAAATACTTTAATTATAAACTTAATTTTTTATGAGTATAAAACCAACATAATTCATCGCTTTCATTTCAAGAAATACAAAGAGTATTTTTCACTATATTCGGGAATATGATGTTATAAAACTATCTTCCTCTTCTTTTCTCTATCAAACTTTTTTGAAACCACAAAATTTTCCTTTTCACAAGCACTTCATCACAAACGATAACTTTTTAAAAAATTGTTTTACACTGATGAATTTTTTCTTTCCATTTACAAAGGCATGCAAACCAAAAACAGGCACTTTGTGTTGTTGTCGCCACTCCTTGCTGGCAACCGTAGTCAAAAAGTACAGACTACCAATATCGCACCGACAACAATGTTCAACTAGCAGCTATAACCAAACAAAAACAAAAACAAAAACCCCGCCAGCCGTCGCGTTTACCAAAATGTTATCCGTTCGTTAGTCTGAATCTCAACCACTCGTTACGAAACGCCGAACTCTTGTGAAGGCGATGCTCGAGCCATTCGAGTGATTTGCCCGAGAACCGAAGGGTTACCTCTGGTTTCAGGTAAACTGGAGTCGACCACAAAATACTCTCGAATAAAAACAGACAACTAACAAATACAACGATAACAAAAACAACAGCAACAACTACTAACAATATCAACAAACAGCCGAGCAAGCAACTAAAGCTATAACCAATAGGCCAACAAAATGTTGCCCAACCACTTTTCTTGTATTGAGTACGAGTTCAGCAACATGAGCCGGAGCCAGGAAAGAATCCGCAAATAATACGATCAATCACAACAAACACGACGAGACTCGAGTTATTCGTTAGTGGTTGTACCCCAGCCTACAAAACTACAAAAATCTAGAGAGCAAAAACTACCAACAAAAAAACAACAACATCAAGAAGAAGAAATCTTGACAGCAGTCATAAGTAAAGGACGGGCAACCATTATTGAAGAGATCAAGGAAAAATTAAAAATTAGGATTACAAAACGTGCCTATGTAAAGTATTCAGTATGGCAGAGAGGGAAATCGGGGCTGAGAAAGAGAAAGAGAAAAGGTCAGTTTCATTCACTTTATTGTTAAGATTTATCTAAGCAGATCCAGTTAGGGTTTAGTATTGTGTTCTTTACCTGGACCTTCACAAACGATCATTAACATGTTGTATATGTACACAATATGTATACAATATATACATACATACATATGCTGCACACGATATTAATTACTTTAAAAGCAAAGATCGAAAAATAAATATTGGAGGGACGTTAAGGACTCTTTCAGGATTCATTTTTTGAACGATGATTAGTTTTACATAACTTAAATAGACTTCAAGGGGACGAAGGAGAGAATTTATTCCATATGTTTTAAGAAAGAGAGAATATTTTTTTTAATATCGAGTATCGTGTTATAGAAAAGATATCTTGTAAAAATAATGTAGAAGTTAATGTGCTCAGTGATAAATTTTTATTAATAAATAATCACTTTCATAAACAAATGAAAAATATGCATATATCCATTGGGTGCAGAATTTAGCGAAACTAAATTTGATTTCAATAAATAACGATCTGGCCAGTAACCTCTTAATTATAACCAATTTTATCCGAAACGCCTCCTTTTTCTCAAATAAATTGAGTAAAAAAATTAGCATAGAAATGTACTTATAGGTTGAAATTGCCACCAATTTGTCATAAAACTAATATTAATAATAATTACCAATGTAAATTTAAAATTATGAAAAAGACAAAATTTAATAAATTCCAATCAATTTATTATTAACGTTTTTAATATATAACAATTTTATATTGATACACTGAAGATATAAAAACGTGGTTTAATTTTAAGGATAATAATTAACGAATTAAGAAAGTATCCGTTTAGGCAGAATTCGTTAAAACGGACTAAACTCTGTTCGACATCTAGCTTAGACCAGTATTTTCTGTATCTGTGCCCATAAATTAAATTTTAGCTAGATCTGATGAATTATCGAGAGAAGGAGAGATGTCTCATATTGTGAAATATATCTCTAATTACTCGTACTTTTAACAAAGAAATCAACTGGTAAATATTCTAAAATTGAAATATGTTCACCCAGTAATAAAAACGAGTCTGAATCCTTTAAAAAATCGATTCATTTTTTAATATGCTTAAATAAAACGAATTTGAATTCAGATCAATCAAAACCTGATTGAGGAAAACCCTCGAGCAAGAAACTCCTATACTAATTTCTTCAAATACAAAGGCCTTTTCTTATAATGCGTTGTTTATTTACGAATTATCTCTCAGTGTATCTGTAAGTATGTTCACAGTATCTGCAGTTGCTCAATTAGATTGAATCTGAAATTAAAACTTTTGAAACTGCTACCGTTCATCAATGCTGGGAACGCTTAAGCTGGACCATTATCATCTTAAGACTCGTTTTCAACCGCCTTAATAGCAAAAGCATCAGACCTTTTTATTGTTCTGGCTACGAGCTCTAAAACCAGTTTATCGTTTTAATCTGTATACGTTTTACTCTTCACCCCTGTCAGAGACCTTAATTAACAATCAATTCTAATCCATTCTTAAGGCGCGCGAGCACGTGTGAGAATAAGCGGAAAGTAAATTTCGTAAGAGACAATACAATACCGATATTGCTTACGTATTGAAACATTCTCTTTATGGGTTTTTTATTGCGTTTAAGGGCTCAGTATCGTTAGAGCTAAGTTAGCTGGAGTTTGAGTTGTTTGTTTCGGTTAGTCCTAGGGAGGTGTCACAAGTTCCAATCGTCAAAAAATCTTATTAATATACACATTAAAATATTGTTATTTTGCTACGAGTTCGTCGAGAAAATTTCTTAGAAATTTAAGCTTTCGTGAATTTAAAATCCGGCAGATTTTTATTAAACGGATGAACTATGTTAGCATTTATTCTTCTGGAAAACAGTTTGAGTTGTTTGTTCTTTTTCTTAATGCCGCTTACGGTATATCAGTGATATATCAATTATTTCCTAAAATTTTTAAATTTACTAAAACGTGTGCAAATCACTTGATGACCTCGATTTGTGTGCTTAAGCAGGCTGCAACCCACACACCACCAGCAACATCAACGAAACAACAATAACAACAACAACAACGGTTTGGAAAAAGAGTTTGGAGTGTAAATTCATCGAAGGGACCTTTTCTCCTTTAGTAATTACAATTTCTTCGCCTTCTTCTTCTTAACCGTATAAGCCGGCGTATGCAGGAACGAATGCAATTTTCGTTTCAATCTTTTTTTTTGGTTTTTTCTGACATTTTGTGGAATTTCTTGGCCCGTTTTGTTTATGTTATTTTGTTGGCAGTCGATGGGATGCAAAATGCATTTTTAATGAAGTGTCGGTGAATCGTTGGCAATTTTTTTGGCACGTGACTTCTATTTCAATTAAAACTAAAAAAAACAATTTCTTGTTGCAGAAAAAGTACCCCAGAAACAAACCAAAGGGGATTGACCAAAGAGAGCGGATGGAGAAGAATTGGGATTATACGTGTTGCCTACTTTCTTTTGGAAGCATTCCAAAAAGATTCCTCCGCTTCTAGACATAAAGTACAGTATTTCCTAGTGCCCACATAATTTCCTCTGGAGTCGTTATATGGTTGGCATTATCTTTAAGTGGTCGCCATGCGTTCACAACGATGTTGATGTCATCAATATTTTTTCTCTAATGCGTTCTCTTACATCTAGATTTAATGTATTGGAGAGAATAAATCGTAATCTTATTCTCTCGAAATTTCATAACAATTAGATAATTTGATTTTCTATAGATTTCTTTTTAATTCTAGGAGAATACATGTGATCATATTATTTACTGAAATTACCCTCATTCAGTTTTGCTTAAATACAAGCAGTGCCATATTTTGAACTCTTCCCCCGTCCGATCCTAAAACCGATTCCTTATTCCGCAAGCAACGGCACTCGCAATACGAAAATTGATTAGTTTTTAATATTTTAGCAGGTTTTTAATGATTTAGGATAAAAATTCAGTTTGAGCCTTTTTGGGGGTCATGGTTATGGACTATCTCAACGTTGTTTTGACCCAAAAGGGTTTGCTGCAGATTAAGCGGATATACCATGAGAAATTCACCTCCGTAGGGATTGATGCAAAGAATTTCATGAAAAAATTAATTTTTAACGCTAAATCATGTTTATTGAACACTTCGGTACGGTTCCCCAAGCATACTGCTTCAGAAATTTTGTTCGATCCTTTGACGAAGCTTATTTTTCTTTATAAATTTATCCAATGAAAACGTCGCATTACGGGTAACTGCAAAAGTCCAAGCACGATTTCATTCTAAACCTGCGACTATAAGGTACTCCGGCATTTCTATCTTTCCCGATACTCTCCTTCGCACCGCTTGAAACGAGCAGATGGCGGTCGTGGAAGATAGAGATAAAATGAAGAACAATAAAAAAGTCAAACGACTGTCTTCTGAGGCTACGAAGGAACGGAAGACGTTCTCATTCCTATAACGTATTTTGTTCTTATTCCTATTGATTTTCATGTTAAGAAGAAGGCCAAGAGCATTACTGAGGTTTTTATTTTGCACACACGCTTCCCCTTCTCTGCACACCGTGTATGCCTATGGAACCATAGGGTGGTGGGTGAATAATTCACTTGCTCACGTAACCATTGAAACATTCAGTCCGCCACTAAATCTGTCATCAAGTATACAATTTTTGTTGGAATTATATTTTTATTTTGACTTTCGGTTTTTGAATTTGCCAAGGGCGAGAAAGGAATCGGTGTACCATAGGACAGATAATGGATGTGACTTCACGGGCGCTTGTAGATGACGGCAAAGTTAAGGATTGATCGTATGATTCATGGCAGAAGAAATTGAATATCGTACCTGTGTCTGAAATTGAATTATTTAAATGGGATGATATTGAAAAAGAGGATGAACCGAAGTGAAGCGTCGGGGGGCTTGGGAAGACAGAAGAATAATTTTTGGTACGAACAGGTGCATTTTCGTGTGTGCTTTTCAATTTCAGCTGCTACTTTTTGCCGTTTCATTCTTTCTCTCCATCCGTTTTCGTTCCATTTGCAATGATTTCAAATAAAAAAAATTTGTTCACAGGAAAGTTTTGTGCGATCTCTGCGTCCTCTTTTTTCGAAGTTGTTGTAATTTTTGTTCTCCTTTTTTAATCGGTTCACATTTCGACTTGATTTTAATTGTTCATTCACAGTCTGCTTGTTCTGATTTTTTGCTTACTCTGCATAAACCGGAAGTGCAAATGCCATGAATTGTTAATGCGATTTTTACTAAAATTTACAGTCTTCTCTATCCCTTTCATTGCTCACAATTCGAGCTGATTTTAAACGTATTCTTCATTTCTTAATTGCAGAGTTTAATCGAGTTCGCTTTTTGCGGCTCTTTGACTTCTAGTAATTTGTGGGTGAGCCTAATTTTATATTTTATAGCAATCAGAAATTTCTTTTTAATAATTCTTTAACTTAAATTAAAAAGAAAATATTTTAACAACTTTTTGATTTTTAGCATTGTCTGGTCTCATAAAACTAAATTGGCTTAAATGAACCGATTCCATATAATGTAAATCCTACCAGGTAATGAATATGAAAAAGCTCTTTGTGAGCAACACAAACTATTAGTTAAGCGAACTTCATTAAGAAAATGTAAGCATTTTCCAAAATTTTTGGAAGATTACTTAATAAATTATTTAAAAACAAAAGCGAGCCTTCTCTAATGGAACCAATTAAAAATTTATAGATATAATTTTCAAAAATTTCTCTTTAAAAGAATAACTGAATTCAAAAAATGCATTTATTTTTTCAGCTTGAGCCAGCCATCCTTCTCCCCGGTCGCAATGAATGACATGAAATTAGCTGTAAATGAATAAAAGGCTAGATGGATTGCTGGATGTCTGACGACTTGAATCTGTTCACCAGACTAATTGGAATACCATGCCCAGGAGGCGCAGCGAATTTAATTTAAAAAGGAATGAATATCAAAAGAGAGCCAAAAAATCGCAACGAAACAGAAAAATAAACAAATAATTTGATTTCTGAAGAACGAACTGCAGTCCGTAACATAAAGCAGTCGAATCAACGAAAACGGGGGCTGCGTCACCGCGAATAATGACAAGGACGAAGTTAGATGACGTATGAGCAGAATAGGCTTCAATTGAATACTTCTAACCCTACAGATGATTTGATAAAATACGAGCAAGGCCATTGACACACACAGGCACATACACACACTCACCTTCTTACGTCGTCTGTGGGAGGACGTTGAATGTGGTGTACCGCACCGGCCCATTACCTCTGCAGCGGCCGCCGCAGCGTTTGCAGACGTTTTACCGAGTGAATGCAGCAAATCATCGACATTACGAATGTAACTACGTTCAGAAGATGCCGATGTTGTTGCGGCAGCGGTTTTCAACGCCCCCAAACTATTGCTACGCTGTTTTACATTCATGGAATCGGTGATGCCTATTGCTGTTGTGGATGCTGCCGCGTTTAAACCTTTCTTCTGCAGCCAATAAAATTGTTCATTCGCCAGACTGATCTCTGCCGCAGCTGCTGCTCGCTTTGCATTGCGACGCAGAGTAGCCTGGTCGTGTGCAGAAGGTGTGTTATTAGTACCATTAGCTAGATATTCTCCCGAAATATGTATTTTGGGTGTGGATATGAGCTGAAGGCCAGCGGTACCTGCCTGCTCAGGAAATTCATGTAATTCATAGGGAAATCGTGGATCCATTGCTTGACCCGCTTGCCTCGGGTACATGTAACCATCGCGTAGAAACATTTTTGTTGTCGTATATATACGATCGTCGATTTGGTATACCCCATTAGCACCAGGACCTTGCCCAGCACCGATAATGCCATTACGTATTAAAGCTGTTGGTATATAACCGGCTCGAATAAAACGCGCCTGTGCATTCGTGGGGCTAAAGATACCGCTTCGACGTAAACTCGAAGTCGATTGTGTAGGCAGTACTGTTTTATGTTTCGCTTTAAAACTGCGACGCCGCGAGGTATACTTTATTAACTTCATATTGAGTTTTTAGTGTGTTGATGAATGATTGTAATTCACGAGTAGTTGTTGCCTTGTTCGTGGTAAGATTTATACAGTTCAGAAATGAAGGTATTTTTAGCGAGACCCTAAAAGTATGCAATAGTTTTTGCAGAATTTTTACTTATTTATTTCATTTGTTGAGAAACAATCGGTAGTAAGATATCAACGGATTGGTTTATTGCGCTGAAAAGAATATCTCTATTTCAATTTGTTTTAATTTTTTATTATTGTTTTGTTTTACGTTCACAACATAATTTTGTTTTAACGAAATCAATATTTTAATTGGAACAGAATAAACGATGTCAATACACACACTTTTTCAAAAGCATTATTGAACGCTCACATTTTCGAAGCATTTATTCAATGAAAGCAAAAAATTAGTGAGGAATAATCCAATTAGTCTTATTTTAGCTTCTTTTCTCTCCGGTGTTCTACAGCGTTTCACAGATGGTGTAAGTGTTATACGCTATATGTTGAGGTAAAATGTTTAATGTCGTAGTAGCCTGCGCGATTTGAATGACATCAATTCTAACATTAATGCGATCATCCTCTTTAATCCTTCCGATCCAGGCTATTGAGTATGTCTTATGAGCAGTATTCGATGTAATATTCTATTTTTGTAGAGCTTTCTTTTCGGAATTTTCTAGAAAGTATTTACATGCATTTTTTCAATATAAAATTCACCGAAACAATATTTCGTAACTAAATTATCACCAATTTGAATTTCGGAAAAGTAGGTAAATTTTAAAGACAAATTTCAAAATCAGAAAACAAAAAATTTATTGAGGAACATTTTCAGAAGAGACGATTTTCTGAAAACAATTAGTTTTTAAAAGTATTTTTGATCTCAATCAGAAAAAAATTATTATCCAGAAAATTAGTTAAATTTAAATTTGCGTAAAAGGAATTATGATTGCGATTATTGCATTTATTACAGTTATTATTATTTTATTACACTTGATAGGTTTCACAATACACTGAATACCATTTCGAACATTCGTGCAGTTACGGCATTAGAAGGATTACACGAATCCTTTTATAGAAATTTTTTATCCCTTTTATATCACTTCGCAAAAATGTATACTAATTTTGTAATTGATCATAATAAACGCTTTATAGAAAATATTCCAATTCTTCGAAAATTTTTCAATATTTCCTTCTTTTCAGTCATTTTTAGTCCTTCAGACTTTCGTTAATGACAAAAGCTTGCGTTAGAATCCTTTTTTATTTATTCGAAATTTTTGGAAGGATTTTTTGAACTGAATTTATTTTTCACAATTGAAGTATAAATTTCTTTTCAACATTTATACCAAATAAAATGTTTATCTACGAAGCGAATATTCGTGGTAGAATTTGTTCTGCGTTACGCGACCAACAATTAAATACTGAAAACCCATAATTTTTGATTGGAAATTGACACCAAAAATTACATGCTCTAGATCACAGAAAAGACGCGTACACAAGAACTCGTACAAACTTACGTCAGTCCAGCCGACACAAAAACAATAAAAAAGCCTTTAGAATAACCTACCGAAAAGAAAAGAAGAAAATAAAATGTGATGATACGACGTTAGATATGACATATATCCTCTTCCACCGGCAATGACAGTAAAGCCTAGGTCGACATTATTTGTGTCGTTGGATGTAGTCGTAGAGTATTAGTATCGGTAATTTAACATGGTTGGGTCAAGCTGTGTTCTTGTCAACGATATGATGAAATATATGGGTGGCAACCCTGCCGTTGAAATAACACCCCTAAAAACCTTTTCAAACAATGTGGCAAAATATCTGCGATGATTGAAACTGAATTTGCAAACCCAATGCAGAATAGAAACGAACAGAGCAGAGGGAGAGAGAGAAATATCAAAAAGTAAGAAAATAAAAGCACAAGCGCAGAGAAAAGAACATCAATGAAGCAGACTGGAATGAAGACCTTAAAGCGTTATTTTTTTAATTTACGAATTTCGAAAACATATCTCGAGATTATTTAATTGCCATTACTTCTTTTAACTGACCATCTATCCATCAATGTGACTATTCGTCAGTATGTCTCTGTCACGATAGCGACATGTGCACATTAATTTTTTGTTTTATTAGGGGCGTTCTCCACCTTCTCTCGTTTTCCATGCCAGCCTTAAGTTCTCACATCCCCCTCTACCAACTTTTGGGTTCCAGCAATGATTTAACTTTTAACTCTCATGAGACTTTTAGTGAAATACCAGTAGAAACAACAATAACAATTGAGCATTTTCTATACAAAATAGGGGCGTTTTCAATAATCTCATAAAACGTTTAGAGCTTTTTAAGGAAGAATGAATCAAGTCACTCGTATCAAGAAAATAAAAGTAATCATGAAAAATATTTTAAAATATATCAATGTCATTCGGTATTTACTATATTTTCATACTAGAATTGATATTTTGGGTCTTAAATGACGATAATATGATTTCAGTGTTAAAGTTTTTAGCAAATATACGAACCATTCAGATCTAACATCAATCAACGAATGCAATATTAATCGATTTAAAAAGAACGAATATAGTCTTCTACTTACAAAAAATTCATCCTCGATCACCGGATCTGCTAGCATCTCAATAGCTTCGGTCATAGAACGGCATGTTCGATTTGTGTTTTTCTTCTTCTTTAGCTTACGGCCCAATGTGGCGGCATCACTGAAACGATGCAATAATTTTTCTCGCTTTCGCACCGCTTGTGGACTCGATGCCGAACCGGCATGGCACAGTAGCGATGAATAATTATTGCCTGAACCGGAGCTCGAGGCAATGATGGGCGTGTTAGCATAGAAATTTTGCGGTTGGTATTGTGCCGGTGCTGTCAAAGTGCTCACCGAATCGATCTTTTGAATAAGGTTATAGTCCGACTGCGGGTATTTGCTGGGAATGGGCGAGGTAGCGACGGACTGCAGTGAGATTTGTTGAGAGAGCGAAGGTTTTGGTGGTGGCGGCGGTGGTGGATCCTTCATTAATGAAACACGGCGTGGAGCAGCACGTGGTAAAGAGGAGTTATTTGTTGTGCAGGTGGGCGTGGTACCGCCGTAACTGAGAGCACGACGACTTCGATCATTTTCCTTTTCTCTGCAAGACAAAAGAAATGAAGCGATGTATAAAAACAAAAAAAATCACATATCCATTAATATCCATTAAATTTAATAACTTCATTAACTTTAATCGAAAGGTTTTTATATTCTTGTCAGTTTGTGATATTTTAGCTCTTTAATTTAAATTTATTTTTACGACTCGTATGCAAGGAAGAAATATTACCTAAATACCTTCCTTGGGAGAGGTGGGCTGAAGAAGCAGTTCGGTGTCAAGGGTACAAAATAACCCCATCCTGGCGACCTAATTAGATAGTGGTCGTGAATGGTGGCACCCACTGACGGTAGGACGACACTTGGTGGTGTTAATTCATGAATTGGTAATGTCACGATCGGCATTGACATTCTATTGTTTGTGTGATGTATTGGTTTTTTGACTCTTTTCGAGGCGTCCTTCTGAGGCGAACTCTTGCTATTACTAAAGTAGACCTTAGAAGGTAGTACCGGTGTGGTTGAAGATGATGTTGCTGATGAGGAGGTAGACACAGAAGAGGAGGTTCGCGAGGCTCTAAAGGTGGTAGCGGTGTGGGGTAAGACACGCCGATACGATTTTTTATCGGCGACATCTTCGTCCGAGGAACATTCAGGTACCGTGTAACAAGTAAAATTATGAGGTTGATAATCGATCTGAAACATTCCCGCGATGGATTTAAGGAACACTCTTTTTATTCTTTTAATATATACTTTTTATATTATTCTAAGATTCTTTTAAAATGCATTAAGTGACCACCGCTTCAAATATTTCGCGTCATATAATTTTTATTGAGACTGTGAGTCGTAAAAATTATTATTTTGGATACTTTTGCCGTGAATCATTGCTTCTTAATTATCGTTATGGGTGCGCGTTTAAATTTCTACAAGTAGCAATTTTTCAATTAGGTAATTATTTTAAGACGAAATCCTTAGAAAACGAGAAAAGAATAAGAAGAATAAGGAATATTTGACAAATGTATCTCAAACAGATGATTGATTTGCAAACTGCTCTTCTTCTATTTCTCAACTCATTTCCTTCCTTTTTCTTTCATTCCCGTCATATTTTTTTTTCAAATACCAAAGGTCCTGAATCAAGGCTTATTATTTTACTGTCTAATTGAAAAGATACGACCCTATTTAATTCTAAACTCAGGCGACTAATTGCCGTTTGTTGTTTTTTATAAAAATATCAAATGAATGACGTGATCAAATATTATGTCGTTGTCGAGAGGTGTAACTGAACTAAAAGTTACCAGAAAGAAGAACAAATGGGTGGCAGCTTTTAGCTTGAAGAGCGGAGACACAGGGGATTAAATCAGTTACAAAGAGTCAGTCAGAAGAATTTCAGAACAAGCGTTTAATCGGGCAACCACCCAAACCAATTAAGTTACACAGTTATGACTTTCATAGCAATTAAAGGGATAGATATGAACGATGTCTGTGTGTCTGACAGAGGCAAAGAGTGCGGAATTGAATGAATGAAAAGAGATGACAGTGGCTTCAAAAAAGGGGGCACAAATACCCGGATGTACATAGAAATAATAAGGAAATACTTTTGAAAATAGAAAAGAGAAAATGGAGTGCGGGTAAAAGCGAGGTATGAGAGAGAGAGAGAGGGAGTGGCATGTATAAAAAAGAAAATAACTGAAAGAGAAACATTTTACGAAAGGGAGCGTGTACGTGTAATAGGATAAATGATAAAATTGAAAAGAGGTAGAAGGTATTAAAGTGATTTTGAATTAAATTGAAAAGAATGAAAAACCGCAATGGCTGGTACAAATTTTCACTTATATGAAATAAAAATTCTTGAGATTTCACTTGATTTTTAAGAGAAACACTTCAAAAATTAAATAACTCCGGATTTATTTTTAGATAAATATTATATACTGATCGTATCGTTTAAATTAAAAACAAATATTTCTTATTATTCATGAGATTTTTATCTTATTCTCGCACAAAATTTTCCAGTTTTAGTTTTGTATCACAAAAGAAATCGACGAAAGAATAAATTTTCGAAATGTTTCAAAAAATCACTGATGCCAACTTTTCCAAAACTCGCCCGTCTCACGTCGCTCTCTTATGAAAAATCTCGAATGGTTTAGGAATAAAGGCCGCCTATATGAAATATGCGACGCTATAGTGACCGGATGGTAGTGTTCTGACCGGGAGCTATTCACAAACTGTAAAACGCTTGACGGGCAACACCAACAAAAACGGCCACCAAAACAGAAAATTCAAAAAAAAAAGTAATAAAAATTAAAAAAATTAAAAATAAATATGTGAATGTGAATGAATAATTTAAGAAAATATAGAAAATAAAAGCAATGAAACGAAAAAGGAAAACCGAGGGAGAAAAAGAATAAGAGGAAAATTTCTACTAGGAAAACTACCAACAAGTCCTCAGACAGATGATTTCTGATGACACACGCCAGAGGCTACCGGCATCGCGTTCTGGCAGCGACCGCAACGTCAGCCAAAATCTTAATTGAAAAGATATTTTTCGGGCCTTTCTATCTCCACTGAGATCGAGAGATAGAGAGAGGGGAATAGGCAGAGACAGAGGCAGTTGTGGAATGCCCTCAAGCAGAAACTAAAAGAGAATGTCACGGGGAGGAGGAAGAACAAAATTAATGAAAGCAAAGAAAATTTTGCATTTTCATGTTTAAATACATTGCCATTTGAAAGTCATCTAATGGGAGAGTTTTCAATATTTGCTCAAGAGATACAAAAACTACAAGCTTGCCAACATCACGAGATAAAGTCACGAGAATTAGAGCAAGTGTTTATATTTAGTTTTAACAGAATCCAACGCAAACGAAGGAATAAATAAGCAGAAAAATATTAAATACATTCCTTCGAGGTCCGCTGAATTTGTATGCTTTCTGTGTCATTCTAAAAATAATCTTAAATGCAACAATCCATCAGTTTAATTACTTTCATTTCGACTCGTTTCTTTTCTTTGGATTCGTATAAAAGTCTCTAATTTAGTGCATTTCTTTAACACGTGTCGAACACACCTCCTTTCTCTTCTTTTTCATTAATCGTCACCACCCAACAACGGATTTCCACGTCATTGTAATGCTTCATTATCATCGTTATCATAATTATATATTTTCTTAATTGCACACAGAATATCGTACAGATCGTACAAACGAAGGCACTGTGATCGACATGACATCGTCACAAATGTCGCCATCGTATTTGAATGGATTAATTGCCGTAATTAAATCAGTGTTGCCATCTATTGAATTAAATGCTTCACATCATATCACCACTATTGCTGTCGCTTCCACTATTGTTGTGGTTGTTGTTGTTGTTGGTGTTAGTAAATGCATGCGGGTGGAGCAGTATTTTTCGCTCACTCGTTCCTTCTTTTCATTAATAAAGAGTAATTCTTTTATATTTTGATTGCTTTTTCTTTGAAATGCGAGCCTTATGCAAATTTCATTAAAACTTTGTAACGCAACTTGATGTAAGCCTACCATTTACGCTGCAACAGCTGATACTGCCTTAGTTGGCAATAATCTATTTTAAATTTCTTCTCATTTTTGAATGAAATTAGTTGAATAAAATTAATCCTTATTTAGGGTTTCACACGTTCGTCAATCAATTCAACTTTTTTTCGATTTTCCAGGATCCATTCAGAACTTCATCTAGTCTATCATTATTGTCACCATTCGTCAGAAACGTACATTTTATTTATTTACTGGAAATTGTTCTCATTCAAGTTTGGCAGGCTCGAGCACATTCAGTTCATTATGATTGCATTTTTATTTAACTATCGTCATGATGAAGTTTCATTATTGTCATTAGTTATTGCACCAAGACAACACATTATAACAAAAAATTACTATCATAAAAATTCTAGACTCGATGGCAGCTCAGTCAATGCCACCATCACCAACGGAGCTCTTTCATGCTTGGCCCACAATAACTCGCTCGCCCGCTTACTTTATTGTTGTTGTTTCTTATATTGTTGACTTTTAGCGAACATCTGGAGCACCGAAGAATGAAAAGTGATTGAAAAGAATTCATATCAAAATGATTTTATTATATTTGCATCTCTTTCTTTTTTCTTCTTTCGTTTGCATGATGTCGATTTGTTCGTTGCTTTTGTTGTTTGTCGTGTGGGTTGGAAAATATTCGTGTTTTATTGATATGAATTTGGCTCGGTGGGTGTAACGTTGCGGCAAAAAAGGAGAAATTATAACAACAATCCATCATATAAATTCTAGGTGACCGATAATATTTTATGTTCGACATCATATAATTCAAATGGTCCATTCAATTATTCTCTCCGTGACCTATTTTTTGAATTTGTTGTCATGATCGCGACATAAAATCTTGACCCGATCATGACTTTGTGGTAACGACAATCAATGTTGAAAAACCAGCAACCCTTCCAAGAGGGTTCAAGGACAAAAAATTGACTTGAGAAAAGCATCACTGAACTCAAAATTAAAATCGTAGAGTTTTAAAATGAAAGCAATAATAAAATCGTTTAATTTTAAATTCTAAATGATTTCGCTGAAAACCATTTTAAAAATCAAATTTAAGGCAAACTTTAAAATTTTAAAAAACTTTAAAACAGATGAACTGAATTTTGATTTTAATTGTCCCTTCGCAGCGATTTCCTCAAGAAAATGCTTGTGAATAATCAGCAGAGTAAAATTAATAAAATATTTCATAGAAGGCTGTGTGAAAACTTCCATTGTAGAAGGATTTGAAAATGATTTTTATAATGTAAAAATTATGGATATTTATAAAAAACACATAATTATCTCTTTGATTTTTCGGATGCGCATGCATAAAAGATATATCTGTTAAATAATAAAAAGTCGGTAATCTCTTAAATATTTCTATTAAACTGCTATTTCTTATGCTTATCATTCCGACTTTATTATACTGTTATGCATATGCGTCTATATTTTAGTGGGTCATGGTTGAACTTAGCCATAGCGTAAGATAAATTCATGCTTTCCAATTGATTTTTCTTTGATGAACAGTACGCGTAATGACTATAAAATTTAATCCGCCGTTGCAGCATAAAAACGTTTTTCTTGAAATGTTACACGATTGGATTCAATACAATAAAAACAGCCATAAGAAAAGCGCATCAACGAAAAACAACAATAACCACAAAAACAACAGCAGCAGCTAAAATCATGCCACTACATAACAATAACAGCTACAACAACACCAATAACAGTCACAGCAACTACAACAGCTAAAGCAAAACACGGAACTGATACGTGTCAGGTTAAATCAAACCTGGCTAAACCTAAATCGAACTTTTGGCCTTATTCATGGCTTAGATGCTTTTTTAGTCGATTTTAGTCGGTTGTTTATTAGTTCGCTGTTTGGTTGGTTTGGCGGGTTGGTATCCTTGTAAATTTGGGGTATATGGGTAAGATTTTACTAGCGTTATTAAATACATTGTCGTGGTATGTTCAAATTTATTACTCGTTCAGTTTATATTTTACTTTACTGTCCAACTTTGTTTCCGACTAATGACTAAAGTAAACGTCAATAATAATCGCTCGAGAAGGGGTTTAATTCGATTGTTAAGGAAATAAGTTATTAATGAAATTCTTTTTTTTCCTCTATTGAACCATTTTAGGGATTTAAAAAAAATGAAAACAATTTTTCGCAAACATTTGCTCGCCAGGATAATTAAAGATCTACACATAAAACGGTTTGAATGAAAGTTTGCCATGCAAAGAGCATCCGTAACAGAGGGGCAGAGACCATTAACAGTCAGTCAGTAACAATAATAACTGTAACGAATTGTACGGGGCACAGCACACGCCGTATCATTTTTGGCCTCAAGTAAATCTGACTCATATACGCGCCGTTTCGATGGATAATATCCAGACCAATAAACTACAACAACAGCGAAAAAAGCAGCAATGGTTTTGTTGTTATTGTTTTGTGAAGCGGTTAAGTGATTTTTATATTGTTTTTGGGGTATATTTTACATTAACCTCAAAACAAGTCTTATTTTTCAATTTTTTATGTTTATTCTGATTGTTGTTTTCGTTTGTTGCGCAGATGTTGACGTTTGATGATGTTGTTGCAGAGGTTAGTGGTGCTGTTATTGAGATTGTTGTAGTGGCTACAAAGTCCGGCATAAGGAACTGGTTAAATTAATTTGCAATTTTGTTTATTTCGCACCAAGTTTTCAAATTTTTTATGAGCCTACCACAGCTATGGTCCATACATATGCACTTATGTATGGTCTTCCTAATATACACATACATGAATTGTTTCATATAAAATAATTTATTTAAAAATATCGTTACAGAAATTCTTTTTAAAAATGAATAACAATAAAATAAAGGTATATTATTTTATTACAATAAAAACGTAATAAAATTGCACTAAAATAATTAAATATACATGAATGCATATAAAAATATTGTAGTAATAATTCTTCTGTGCTCTAAACATTTGTTCGCTTTTTGATAGCTTCTGCAAAGATGTTTCGTCTGCTACTTAATTTGTGACCGTAGTTTATTCAGAGAATTAAATTTTCAATGTTTTAATGCTATTTGTACTGGGTTGCAGTCTCTTTTACACATCGTACCCCTTTTTGATATCATGTTCTTATTTTGCATGCAATACCTTAGCTCAAACGTTAAAATCGTTTCGGTTTTTATTGTTGTTGAAATGTTGGCAGTGTTTGTACGTGGTAAAGTTGCAATAAGAAAAATCTCTGATTTACATAATGAACATGGACAAATGGGTATTTTTAATCATGATTGTAGGAGTATCAAAGTATTATGTTTTCATACAAACGCACTTATTACTAATACAAACAGGCATTAAATATATATATGTGTATATACATGTCTTTACTTCTCTTTGAAATAAGCAAATGTGACGTGATTAGTTTTCTTAATTTTAACCATCACCCTCTATAGCTTGTGTACGTGTTTGTGCTTGTAATTATGTAACTTTATATTGGCAAATTTTTTATAGCAGCCTACGTACATCGAAAACCTAATAAAAAGTTAATGAGTCTTCAACAAGAAAAAATTCGTGCAAAATGAAAGGGAATATTTAAGCAGTTTATGATCTATTTTAAATCATTTATTTTTTTAAAAAACTATTGTTTTTAAATCTATTTTATTTCTCGATTCTTTTGGGAGAAAGGAATACGATTAAATTATTTCTTTCCTATTTGAAGACTAAGGTTTGCTGCCTAAGTCTTTTGTTTAGTTACATGATTGAATTTGTTCAGTTTAATTTATTTATTTATTCACTAATATAAAGGCAGTTGAGAGAAATCTTATATATACCCACGGTACGATGAATACTACCGATTAAAATTTACTAAATTATAAAATCAAGTTAAGAATAATCGCAATGATTACAAATACATTGAATTTGTTTTTGTTACAATTAAAAATAACAACTCATTGCTTTAATATAATTAAATATACTGCATGGCAGGACATCACTATTAAAACCGAAAATGCGGTTACGAATGCGAATGTATGAAAAATAATTAGTCAAAACATTCTTAATTGTTGAGCAAGTAAATCATGCATCAGCTAGAAGGAGTTCAAAAAAGAAAACTCATCAAAAGAAATTTATATTCTTTCTCATTACAAGAGAAAGTAAAACACTTTTGGTAAATAAATCTAGCAGAAAAGGAAATGCAAATTAAACTTATAGAAAGCCAATTGTAAAAATTATTTTCGTAACGACCAACCTTAATTTATTTAGTTGATTTAATTTTAACATATGATTAAAAATTTATTACATGACTGAAAACTTAACTTTATTGTAATCTTCAGGAGAAAAAAAAAGAAAAGAAAGTTTCAACCGCAAGTGTTTCGCTTGGTTACAGCATAACGGTATTGTTTGTGAAGCATCTTCTTGGATTTAACATAATACATGCAGTGATAAAAAAAGCAACAGCAATAACTACAACAAATAACATAAACAGAAATACAACGCCTACAAAACGGGTATGTCCAGTGTCGTTGGACCGACCGAGTCTTGAAGAGGGTAAACTTGTTTAAGGTTACTAAATAACAATATTTAAAAAAATTTCAATTCGCTTTGTTGTAAAAAATGTAGAAATTTATTTTAATATTATGCATTAATTAAACTTAGAGGGAAGTAAGTGTGTTATAAAGCGACGATGTCACAAGTTGTGTAGAAATTGCATTGAGGTTATCGAATAAAAAATTGTCTTCAAAATAAAAGACGAAAATAAACAAACAAGTTATTAAACAAAATGAAGCAACACAAAAACAATCGAAAGCTTTAAATAAAGAACTATAATGAATGAGGGATGAGGGTATGGTTTATACAATATGGAAATATACGTACAATAAATTATCGGCATTTATGGTTGTTAACAAAAATACAGGATAGCAAAAATGTCCGTGGTTGGCGTCATAGTCAAATTAACATAAACAATAATCTCTTCATTATATATATATCGCTTCATTTATTTCCCAAAAAAATTTGAAAGATTTGTTTGAAATTAATTATAAATAAAAATAAATTTTATTTCTGCGAACCAAATTCTTCAATCTCTTCGGTTTGTGTATTCCCTAACAAGTTTAAAGAGGGCAATTATTCCGCCCTCTTTCACATCTACTAAAACTGAAAGCAGAAAAAGTACAAACATTTCTGAAAAGTTCATTTCCTCAATTGAATAATAACTATTTAACTACTTTAAATCAGAAAGACCAAGACCACCCCTCTATCCACACAATTGGCCTGACTCTCACACCGAAAGCTGTTAAATATCGATTACCCAGTGTGACGCGCAAATCCTCAGTTAACTTTAATAAATTGTATGGAAAGTTGGCGAAGATTTTTATAAAGAATCAGATTATAAAATGGTAGTAAAAAATTTAAATTATTAAAAAATTCGAAAAAGAAGGAAAAAAGAACGAGGTGTAGAAAAAACCTGACACCTTGAGAAAAACATTCTGAGACAAAATGCATTCTGGGGGGCGGTGCAAATAGTGCTAACATAAAATGGAGCAGCAGCAACCACCAACACTAACCGATTGCGGTATTGGCAACAGCAACAAATGAAGCCAAAAATGTACAAATCATTGCAACTACAATTTTTCAGTGATTAACTCATGAACTGTTGCAAAATTACAGGCATCAGGAAATGATTAAAGAAAAAAAATGCGGGAAAAAACAAACCAAACCACAAAATTTGAAGGGAAATACACACACACTCACAGACACCTTAAAATACCTGAAAAGAAAAAAAACAGTATGAGGCAGAATCTGTTGTTTAGCCTGCTTAATTTGTATGTATCTCCTTATCTCTTTCTCTCACCCCCCCTTATTTTTCTCTTATTTAAAATTTTGCAATAGATTCGTAAATGTATGAGTATCAGAAAATATCTCTAGGTAATCACTGAAAATCATTTCATTGCACAATTTCAAAAGTAAGCCAACAACAATATACGCCATCGAATGCCATGACCGCAAGTAATAAACCAATTAAAAAATTACTGCATAATTTTTTGAAGCAGGGGAGTAATAAAACTGTTGTTTTGCCTCGATAAAATTCGCAGCTGATAAATAAATTTGAAAATTTTAAAAAATGTTTAAAAAGGTTTAGGTCACACGTAGTATGGTAAAAATATATGGTAGAGCTGAACCATTAGTGTATAGAGTTATAAAAATATATTTTAAACTTTTGTAACTTATACTAATAATATTTTATACGTCTGTAACTTATACTTATACTAATAAAGTTATACTAATAAAAATTTATAAAATACCATTTACATCATTTCTAAATAATTTATAAATAATCGTATATAATATACACAACTTACTTTTCAATATAATCAATCGTTTCGAGTTCTTTTTGGATTTTCTCCTCATTCGTATTCGCATCGACAATTGTTGTTTCTGTAAAACAAAGATAGAAATAATTTATAATTTGAGTATATGTTAAAATAATTAATCGAATGTTAAATTTTTTTGAATGTGCTAATATAATCATAAGCAAACGAAGATTAGCGCATCCAATTTTTTTAATATAATAATTTTCTTTAATATATATAATTTTTTGAAACTATAAATATTTTAATTACCCAATACAACAACCAACGTCAGTGGTCATTACGGATGATCGGTAATATGATTATTATTTTGACAGGTTTTTTAGAAATAAAACAGAGATTAAATCTTTATTGCTATTTTTTATTATACAAATTATATTGTTTTTATTATATAAAAGAGATTCATCAATATTATTACTTAACTCTAAGTTTTATCACTTTTTATAAAGTGCTTTGAAAAAATAGAAATAAAACATAAAAATACAATTTAATACACCAATAGAAAAAAGCAAAAATAATAACAAAACTAGAAATATTGTCTTGAAGAGAGATAATCGTTTTGGTTTTATTTTAAGATTGACGACATTTTAAATCGGCAACAACTTGTCCATATCTTTTTATTTTAATATTAAACAATTAAAGCATTCGTTTGTTAAGCCTATGTCCTCAAAATATCGAAATAAAGCGTACGATATTAGTCAATGGGCAATAATAAATCGACGGACAGCCAGACTTTA